>CM035121.1:82189025-82789025 GCA_020205555.1 Panax stipuleanatus
GGGAGGTTATTCCTATTAGGAGCGTTTATAAGAACTGTAGATTGGACATTAAGGGTCAGGAACTTAGAGTAGATTTGATTCCGATTAAACTTGGGGAATTCGACGTTATACTGGGTATGGATTGGTTGTTCAACCATGGGGCGGTAATCGACTGTCAGAAGAAGTCGGTGAACCTTACGACTCCGTAGAAGTTGGTGTTATATGGTAGCAAATCACCTAGGCAAGCGAGTTTTCTGACGGTTATGCAATCCAAGAAACTTCTGACGCAAGGCTGTGTAGGATATATAGCCTACATAGTAGATTCGCATAAGGAAAGCCCGAAGGTGGAGGAGATATCAGTAGTTAAGGAATTTGTGGACGTTTTTTCGAGCGATTTACAAGGACTTCCGCCAGATAGGGAGACAGAGTTCGTGATCGATCTAGCGTCGGGAACTGATCCGATTTCGAAGGCTCCGTACCGAATGGCTCCAGTCGAGATGAAAGAACTGATGATTCAACTGCAAGAATTACTGGACAAGAAGTATATTCAACCAAGCGTTTCGCCGTGGGGAGCGCCTGTCTTATTCGTGAAGAAGAAGGATGGGTCGATGCGTCTTTGCATTGATTATAGAGAGTTGAATAAAGTTACGATCAAGAATAGGTATCCTTTACCTAGGATCGATGACTTGTTTGATCAACTGAAGGGTGCGAGGTACTTCTCAAAAATTGATTTGAGAAGCGGGTATCATCAGTTGAAGGTGAGAAAGGAAGATATACCGAAAACGGCTTTTAGAACTCGGTATGGTCATTACGAGTTCTTGGTGATGTCATTTGGTCTCACGAATGCCCCAGCTGCATTTATGGACCTAATGAATAGGGTGTTAAAGCCATTTCTAGACAAGTTCGTGGTAGTGTTCATAGATGACATCCTGGTTTATTCCAAGACCGAGGAGGAGCATGCTGAACACTTACGACTAACCTTAGAAGCCCTGAGACGAGAGAGGCTTTACGCTAAATTATCGAAATGCAAATTTTGGTTGGAACGTGTGCAATTTCTTGGCCACGTGATCGACAAGGATGGTATTTTGGTAGATCCGTCGAAGGTTGAAGCTGTTATAAATTGGGAACAGCCGAAGACGCCGTCCGAAGTAAGGAGTTTCTTGGGATTGGCAGGTTATTACCGGAGATTTATCCAAGACTTTTCTAGAATCGCAACTCCGTTGACGAATTTGACTCGTAAAACAGTTAAGTTTGTTTGGACGGAGAAGTGTGAGGAGAGTTTTCAAGAGCTGAAGAAGAGGCTGAGTACTGCGCCTATATTGTCTTTACCAGATAGTTCCGGAAATTTCGTAGTATATAGCAATGCCTCACATAAAGGATTAGGCTGTGTATTGATGCATAGCGGCAAAGTCATTGCCTATGCGTCACGTCAGCTGAAGGATTACGAGAAGGGGTATCCGACCCATGATCTAGAATTGGCGGCAGTAGTGTTTGCCCTGAAGATTTGGAGGCACTACTTATATGGATAGAAGTGTGAAATATACACAGATCACAAGAGTCTGAACTATATATTTACCCAGAAGGATTTGAACATGCGCCGAAGAAGATGGTTGGAGCTGATTAAAGACTACGATTGCGAGATACTTTACCATCCGGGTAAAGCTGACGTTGTCGCTGACGCTTTAAGCAGGAAAGGTCGGGAGAAGCTGAATGTATTAACTGATCAGGATCGGTTGATAGAACAAATGGCTAGATTAGAATTGGAAGTGAAGTTTCCGAAGGAATCGGATGAGTTGTTGTTTCAAGTAACCAATGGTTCTACTCTAGTAGATAAGGTGAAAGAAGCACAATTCAATGATGAAGAATGTGAAAAGATTCGGAAGAGGATAACCGAAGGCGAATAGTTCAAATTCAAGATCGGTAACGAAGGACTGTTGCGGTTTGAAGGTAGAATATGGGTACCGCCAGTACCAGAGGTCAAAGAGGAGATTCTAAGCGAAGCTCATAGTTCTAGATATTCTATTCACCCTGGGAGTACGAAGATGTACCAGGATCTCAGGCATCATTTCTGGTGGCCGAATATGAAGAGGGACGTTGCGGAATGCGTTGCGAAGTGCTTAACGTGCCAGAAAGTCAAAGCAGAACACCAGAGACCAAGTGGACTACTGCAACCGTTAGAAATTCTAGAGTGGAAGTGGGAGCATATCACGATGGATTTCGTGGTAGGTCTTCCAATGACTCAGAAAGGATTTGATGCGATATGGGTTATAGTGGATCGACTGACGAAGTCAGCCCACTTTCTGCCAATCAGGGTTAAGTACAACCTGGATAAGCTAGCGAAGCTATACGTGAAGGAAATTATTTCTCGACATGGTGTTCCGGTGTCGATTGTGTCCGACAGAGATCCGCATTTTACGTCGAATTTCTGGAAGCGTTTGCAAGAAGGTATGGGAACGCAATTGCGAATGAGTACAGCGTATCATCCTCAGACTGATGGACAAAGTGAAAGAACGATTCAGACACTTGAGGATATGCTAAGAGCTTGTGTGATGGACTTCAAAGGAAGCTGGGAGGATCATCTACCATTGGTGGAGTTCGCCTACAACAATAGTTATCATGCGAGTATTGGCATGCCGCCTTACGAAGCATTATACGGCAGAAAATACAGAACACCTTTGTGCTGGGATGAAGTCGGTGAACATCAATTGTTGGGACCAGAATTGGTACAACAAACCGCCGAAATTGTGAAGCTGATCAGAACGAGATTAGTTGCTGCTCAAGACAGACAAAAGAAGTATGCCGATCTTAATCGACAGAACCGAGAATTCTTGCCAGGAAGTTTCGTTTTCCTGAAAGTATCTCCCTGGAAGGGGAAAATTCGATTCGGTAATAAGGGGAAGCTGAGTCCCCGATTCATTGGACCTTTTGAGGTATTACGAAAGGTGGGCGAGGTTGCTTACGAGATTGCATTACCTCCGGAGCTCGAGAATATACATAATGTCTTTCATATTTCTGTATTAAGACCTTACAAGCACGATTACAAACATGTAATAGAATATGAACCTTTGCTATTTGATAAAGACTTAACGTATGAAGATGTGTCTGTTCAAATAGTTGATAAAAAGGAACAAGTACTTAGGAATAAAGTGATACCTTCTGTCAAGGTAATTTGGAGAAACCACAGTGCTGAAGAAGCTACGTGGGAACTCGAAGATGTTATGATGAAATCTTATCCGCATTTATTTGATTAGTTTTGTATAACCCCTTATATACTGATTCTGGGGACAGAATCCTTTTAAGGGGGGAAGAATGTAATAGACGAGATTATTTTTTTTGTGATTCTGGGGACAGAATCCTTTTAAGGAGGGAAGATTGTAACGATTGTGATTTTATATTTAATTTTAATTATTTATTAAATTAAATAAATATTTATGTGAATTATTTATTGAGTTAGATAAATAAATTATGCGATTGATGGAGTGATTTAATTAAGTGTATATATTAATTAAATGAGTGTGCAATATTTAATTTAATTAATTTTATATTATAGTTCTAATTTAATTGAGATAATTAAATTAGATGAGATATGTGATGAAGTGTTACATGGATTATAATTAGCGAGTAATTATAATTAGGTGACAATTTTATGTGATTTATTGATGTTAGATTTTAATTGATTAAATTATTATTGATATTTAATTAATTAAAATGTGACATTAAAGTATGTGTTAAATAATTTATTAAAATAAAGAAAAGGATTTTTAAATTTACTTTAACCAAACAAGGCCCTTATAATTGTTTTAAACCTATTTCTACCAAACGGGGCCCTAACTATCAAAAAGCTATTTAAATAAACTGTTTACCAAACATGGCCTTAGCATTAATAATCTGTTTTTAAAAATAACCTTGTTTTGCCAAACAAGGCATTGTGGCTTTTTGAAATTTGTAACTGACATTATACTTAATATATTTGTCAGTTATATTATATAATTAAGCCTATATCTATTACTACGTATTATATTATACGTTAGTCTAAACTACGTTAGAAAGAATATCAGTGTAAGAGAGAAAAGAAAGAACAGACGAAGAGTTAGAGAAGAGAGAATAAGAAGAAAAGGAAGAGCTTAAGCATCATCATCTTCTTCATTAACGATTAGCAAAAAGATTATAATCTATAATTTTACTCTTACAATTATAGAACTCAATTCATATGTTTCATGTATTTTATTCTTTGTCAAAAGTTGAGTTTTCATGGAAGTTATGAAATCATGAATTTTATGTGTATGTATTGTATCCATGTGTTGATTGTGGTAATTGTATGACATAAGAGGATTTTCAGGAATTAAATTACTGTTAAAACAAGTTTCATGGAAAAAGTTTTGTTCATATTGTTTTATGTATATTGATTGGTTTTAGAATGAAAAATTTAGGAATTTGTATGTGTTACTATGTCTAATTAGAATTGGTTATGATGTTATATTCAATTATGAAGAGATTTCATGTGTTATAAGTTGAATTACTTGAGAAATTCTATTACAGTAGATTATTTTATGGAAAAATATGAGTTTTCATGAAAATGGCCAAATTGGATTTTTAAAACTATTGATTCTCGTTGTTTAAATGAGTTTATGTTTTGAGTGCATGTTAGATATATGTATTACAGCGTATATATGATTTACAGTGTCTATGTTACTGTATTTTAGGCTTGTATGGGTTGTCCGGTAAAGCAGGGAGCCGTGGCTGTCTGCGTCTGGCCGAGCTGCTGCGCAGCTGCGCCGGCAGCAAGGCCAGGAGCAGCGCAGCTGTGCCGCTTGCTTTTACCAGAGCCTTTACCTGCGCAGCTGCGCCCGGTTTAAGGCAGCAGGCTGCGCAGCTGCGCCGGGTTCGGTGCAGTGGCAGTGTGTTTTAAACAATTGTGCAGATTATTTTCATGCCTAAGTTATATTATTGCTAAGATAATGAGCATATATCTAGCTTCTATAACATGTGTTAACACGGAGTTGGTAATTTTATAATTTGAAATAAAAGAAATTTTGAAAACCTAATATAATATTTAAATTATAAGCTATAATTGTTTAATTGTAAAATAAGTTACTTAATTATAATTTGATTAATTATAATTAAGAGTAAATGTTTAATTTAAATTATAATTCTGTGAAATTATAATGTATAGAAGTTGATTTATTTTAATCAATTAGATGTTAATTTAAATTATAATTTAATAAATGCATGTTTAATTGTGGATTTTAAATTGATAATTACATGATTTATTATAAATTGTGTAATTGTAATACATGTTATAGTTTAATTAATTATTGATTATAATTGATAAATACATGATTAATTATAAATTGTGTAATTATAAATGCTTGCATGTGGTTTAATTGATTTTAAATTATAAATTATTTATAATTTAAAAGGTAATGATAATTTAAGTAATTATAATTTGATTAAGTGTTTGAATTATAATTGAGTTAAATACATAATTAATTTAATTATGTGAATATGTAGGTGATGTAATTAACTATGTGATGGTTGATTATTATTACTATTTAATCAGAATGTGAGTTAACCATGAGGGTTAACCACTTATGTGAATTAGTTACGTGTTAACTAATTTAGGTTATTGTGATTGAATATATATGTGTAGGAAGTATTAAAGTACGTGAATTGTGTTAAGTAGCTTGCGCTTGAGGCAAGTCTTCTAAACCCTAAACTCGTTAATTTTACGCAAGTTTTCTAAACCCTAATCTTGTATTGATTTTATATGATCTCTTGAATTCATATAATGTCCTTTCCATTTCAGTATTGGACAATTGTTTATTTAATTGAAATGGTCTTAACTTATTGTTCAAGTAAGATCCAATTATTATCTTAAATGCTTTAGGTTTACTTCTAAAGCATATGTTAATTCATAATTCTTTTATTTTGAATTATTGGAAGTCGATTCAACTAATCCTTAGTTGATGAACGTGAATTCTAAATTACCCTTGTAAGCTTATCCAAACCAAACTTTCTTTGGTGCGGACTTGAATTCAAATTACTGAGTTGAACAACCCTATTTACTAGGGGAGATTACTACGCATAGCGTTAGATGGTTGTGCACAATACATGGTACGAAGGGCTGATCCCCCTAAGTACGAGTTAAGGTCCATAGTCTTATTGACTGTTAAAAGTTTAAATAGAAATATTTATAACCTAGGACAAGATTTCAAAGGTCTTATGACCCTCAGATAAATTCTATATCCAAATTTTAATATTGATAGAGAATTATTATTCAATTCTTTATTATTGAAGCAAGCTAAGTTGTTCAGATTTTCTTAAAGATATTCTTTCATGTCTATATTATTGTTAAACTCCAGTGAGCTGTGGTTTGCTCACTCTTGCATTAAATAACAATTTCAGTTAAGGTTGATAACGCTGATGCTTCGTCTACAAGTAAGGGCAAGGGAAAGCAAAGCAAGTGAAGACTTGTTTTTTTTTATTTGAGAATTATTGTAATAATTGAATGTTATGTTTTATTTCCGCACTTTATTATATTCATGTCAAGGTTAGAGTAACCCTAGGATTGATTTTGAGAAGGTTGTAACCCTTGTTTTAAGGGAGATTTAGTTATTTTAATTTAAGTTGTAGTTTATTTTGCATTATTCATTAGGGTAGATATATGTTATATTAGAAAGTGAACACCAAATCATGTGGAAACGAAGTACCCGGATTTGGGGGTGTCACATCTTTCATGATATGTTGCACAAAGAAATAGAAGTCTATGTTGAAGACATCATCATCAAGTCCCGGATGGAGGATGAACACATATACCATCTTAAAAAGTTATTCAACAGGTTGCGCAAGTACAACCTCAAGCTAAACCCCGCTAAATGCGCTTTTGGCATCAAGGCAGGCAGGCTGCTAGGATTCCTGGTGAGCAATCGGGGCATTGAGTTTGAACCTTCCAAGATTAAAGTTATTTCTAAAATGATCGTGCCTCATACAGAGAAGAAGATACGAGGATTCCTAGGAAGGATCAACTTCATAAGTCGATTCATTTCACAGCTTACAGCAACCTGTGAGCCCATCTTCAAGCTGTTCAGGAAGAATTCCTCCATCAATTGGAATGAGGATTGTCAACAAGCCTTCCTTGCTGATAAGTGGTTTTTATGACCACTTATTCGGATAGTAACCAGCTTGTCCTGTTGCCGAAACTCAAGTACATTTGTGCTTTTAACGTGTTTTTGCTTTGTTTTGCAATTTTAGTGTTTTGGAACTCTCTTGGCGCATAAAGGGCTAAAAAGGATAAAATGATGCCGAAAGGAGCAAGAATGGAATGATGGGCATGGCAATGGAAGGATGTCAAGAAGCTAGTGGGAATGTGATGAGGTAAAGAAGTTCAAAAGATGTAAGAAGGAAAGAAGAGAATAAGAAAGCAGCAAATGCAGCAGAAGCCACAATGCACCAGCAAAATCCACAGGCCCGCGCAGTCGCTCCGGGTCCAAGCATATCAGCCGCGCTCCCGCGCCGTTTAGAAGACCAGAATTCCAGCATTCAAAAGCCGCGCGGCCGCGCCAGGAAGAAGGCATAATAGCTCTCGGCCGTGCCAGTTAGCAGCTTGACCAAGTTTGACTTTTGATTTTAGCAGACGGTAGAAGGCTTACATAAGGGCTTTTGCCCCATTTTGTTCGGAATCTCCACTAGGGAGAATTTTGGCCTTAAGCCCTACCTAGCTCTCTTCTCTTCCTTTCATTTCTTATTTAAGTTAGATTAGGAGTAGAGTAAGGTAGATTAGTGTTAGTTAGTTAGATTCTAGGGTTAGATTAGTACTGAAGATTGAAGCAAGAGATTGACATTGAAGATCCACACTTGGAGAAAGAACAAAGATTTGCATTTTCTATCTCTTAACTCTCCTTGTATTCAATTTGTATTCGGATAATGTTTATCAATCTTATGGATAATATATTTGAGTTGTCTATGAATTAATTTATATTTTGAGATTCCAATGGAATCTTTTGAGTAGTTGATGTTGAATTCTCTTCCATGTTGGTTCTTATTGATTGCTATATGCTTATCTATTATGAATCATGCTTTCATTGCTTAATTGAGTCGCGACCAATTACTGTGATATCCTATATGGGATTGAAAGGTAAAATGTAGGTTTAGATCTAATCGTAGTAGCGGGCGATTGTACGTTCACATGATGTTGGGCGTATGATTTGTGCTTAGGATAGACATATACCGAAGCGCCACTCGTAGTCAATAGAGAACTTAGCCTTAAACCCTAATTTTTTGTAAATCCCAAAGACATATAGTGGTTTAGGTAATGCGGGCATTCACATGCGTCTATCATCTATTGATTGCACGTGATATGGATTTGGTGCATCGAAAGATGGTCGTCTCTCACTCTCATATTCTCGGCTAATAGACTAACGCGATTGATTCGACCTATTTGGGAGTGAGTCAGGCTTAGACGAATCATTAAGAAAAATTGGGATCTCTTATCTTCACTATCTAATTTCACTCTAGGATTAATTAGTTAAAGTTTAATTCCTTGTCTAGTTTATTTAGTTTATATATTTAATCTCTTACCGCCCATTTAAATAAGACTGAGATGATTATGTGCTAGTACTTTGGCGACTTTTTATCTGTTAATTCCTCATGGGAACGATATCTTTACTCACTCTTTATTACTTATTAACCGCGTATACTTGCACATTAATTGTCATCATATAAATCGGACAACACTTGCCATCAAAAAGTAGCTTGTCGAAGCACCTGTTTTGGTACCTCCAAGGATGGAGTCCCCTTATTCATGTACATGTCCGTCAATGCCAATGCCATGGGCTGTATGCTAGGACAAAAGGATGATAGTAGTAAAGAAAGAGCTATCCACTACATCAGCAAAAGATTCAGCAGTGGGGAACAGAAGTATACCCTGATCGAGAAGACATGTTGTGCATTAGCATGGGCCGCCATGAGGTTGCAGCACTACTTGTATGGGCACACGACATATCTCATATCCCGCATGGATCCACTCAAATACGTCTTCAACAAACCAATGTTAAATTGCCGGCTGTCTAAATGGCAGTTGATTCTACAGCAATTCGACATTGTCTACGTGACTCAGAAATCTATCAAAGGCCAAGGCATTACAGATCAATTAGCAGAAGCACCTTCAGGAGGGTTCGAGCCCCTGGAGACATATTTCCCAGATGATGGGATCATGACAATTCAACAACTCCAGTCAGGGAATACAGTCCAACCATGGAAAATGTATTTCGACTGAGCGGTAAACATGAAAGGTTCTGGAGCTGGGGCAGTCCTTATCTCTGGTACAGGTGATCAATATCATGTGGCTACTAAACTTTAATTTTGCAACACCAACAACACGACCGAGTACGAAGGCTGTATACTAGGGTTGAAATTAGCCCAATCCATGGGTATAAAACACTTATTGGTCTTTGGAGATTCCGAGTTGGTCATCAGACAAACCACCGACAAGTATCTCACAAAAGAACTGCATCTGCTGCCATATCATCAGCAGATCCTCAAAATGTCCCAAGAGTTCGAAGCAATAACCTTCGTCCACATTCCTCAGGGTCAAAATGACTTTGCCGATGCACTGGCAACGTTGTCTTCATTAATCCGCATATCCAACAGGAGCGGGTTTCCCAATATCCAGTTCACAAATCAAAATACCCCAACATACGGGAATTACATTAGAGAAGTATCAGACGAAATACCTCCTGTCAAGCAACCTTGGTTTCAAAACATCAAGGAATATCTCCGTGATGGATCTACACCAGCTGGTGCAAGCCAATCAGAGCAAAAATGGATTCTCAGAATGGCCATAAAGTTCTATCTAAATGGAGATGCACTCTACAAAAGGGATGATGGAATAGACCTGTTAAGATGCCTCGGCATGGAGCAAGCACAAAGACTAATGGATGAAGTCCATGGAGGAGTCTGTGGTCCACACATAAGCGGCCATCTGCTGGCCAAGAAGATAATCAGAGCAGGACATTACTGGATCTCGCTCAAAGCTGATTGCGATGATCACGTCAAGAGATGCTTTCAACGCCAAACACATGGAAATGCCATCCACGCTCCTCCAAATGAGATGCACAACATGAGTGCACCATGGCCTTTTTCTATGTGGGGAATGGATATGATAGGTCCAGTCAAACCCAAAGCCAGCAACTGTCATCGGTTCATCTTTACCATGATCGACTACTTCACCAAATAGGTTGAAGCAGCCTCTTTTCCTAAAGTCACAAAATTGGTCATCATCAGTGTTATCAGAAATAATGTCGTCTGTTGATATGGACAACCGGAGGTGATCGTATCAGACAACGCCAAAAACCTAAACAATCAAATGATGGTAGAACTATGCGGCAAGTTCCACATCAAGCATCTCAACTCCGTCATCTATCGCCCAAGATGAACAGTGCTGTCGAAGCGGCCAACAAAAACATCAAGAATATTATGCAGAAAATGATCGCAAATCACAAAGACTGGCCTGACCTGCTACCTCTCACCCTGTTAGCCTATAAGACGTCAATGCGCACCTCTACTGGGGCTACCCCTATTCACTGGTCTATGGCATGGAAGCAGTCCTCCCCATAGAAGTAGAGATGGAGTCTTTACGAGTGTTAATAGATTCTCAAATGGACGAAGATCAATGGTTGCAAGACCGATATCATCAACTGTCCCTGATAGACGAAAAAAGGGCCACGGCCATTTTTCACGGACGATTATACCAGCAAAGGATCGCCAGGTCCTACAACAAGAAAGTCCGAATTTGGCAATTCAAAGAAAACAATTTGGTGCTAAAGAAAATCCTGGCCAATCAAGATGAAGCCTAAGGAAAATTTGCCCCAAACTGGGAAGGCCCTTTCATTATCAAGGAAGTGCTGACAGGGGGAGCCATCAGGCTACAAGAAATGGCCGGGAACGAATTTCCCCAACTCATCAATTCAGACACCGTGAAAAAGTACTACGTTTGAAGTATATGCATACCCGCATCTGGGTCCTATAAATTGAATTAGGTTCGGCTTTTCGCTAGAGAAGCATGAACTACGAATGACCTTAACTCCCTCAACCCGGGAGTACGTAGGCAACCATTTATGGTGCGGTTAAACCAAGCAAAAATCCAAAGAACTTGCAAATCCCAGCATCAAATTCCAAAGCTCATCGAACCAAATTCAAACCCCAGATAAACTCTTTGCAAACCTCTTCAATTAAACAACATGAACTACGAATGACCTGATCTCCCTCAACCTTTGAGTACGTAAGCAGCCCTCTACGACGCGGTTTGACCTTTAAGAAAAAACAAAAAAATTGAAGACCGGTTCCAAGACACCGAAGACAAATAAAAGCTAAATGCTATCAAGCTGTCTGGTTAACAGACCCATTTGAGGAACTCCCTTGACACCTCCACTGTCAGTCCATCAAGGAGAAGCTCAAAATACATCAATAACTGCGAGTTATGACGGAAGTGGTAATCACTTAGCGATGACAATACATATCTAAGCAGGGAAGTATCTCAAAAATATATTTCTCTGATATATAAACTGCTTTATATATATAGTGCCCTGTACATGACAAAAATGGCTGAGCTAGTCTGTGCAGGAGAAATAAAGCTAGTCTATGGACCCAAGGACAAGCGGGTCAGCAATGCCAGTATGGCATCTCTCTCTGAAGATGGAGGAGCATCTGTAAGAGTGGTCCACTCAGCCTCCATACGGCTCAGAACATCCACAGTCATCTGTAAGGTGGCACTGTGGTCATCAATGTAAGCACTCATCTCGGTAACCAAACCATGGGTGTAAGATCGGAGACCAGTACTATCAACAATGTGGAAATCACGCGAAGCTATAGCCTCATCCCTCTCTGCAAAAGCTGCATCCCGAGAAATCAAAGTCTCCTCAATCTTAACATATGCTGCATCTCTGGCTGAGCGAACCTCGTCTCACTCCACAATGGCAGTATCTAAAGCAGAGCGAAGCTCCTCCTGCCAGACAGGGCATCCAACATCTGCGCTCTAGCTGAATCTCTCTCAAAGGTCTTCCTGAATAGAGAATCTGACAAAGCTGGATCTGTCCCTGTGGGAATAATCGGGGGATCACTAATCAAAGCTACCGCTAAATCTGTGCACAGCTCATCCTCAGTAGGAGAATCGAGATCCTCCATGGGCTCCTCGTCAGAATCCGCAAGTGGAGGTAAATGAAGCTATGCTACTACAACTACGGTCTCTGCCTCTAACTATGCAGAATATTTTAGAGAATGACCCGGACGTCTACTAGAGAACTCAGCCCTCTCCCTGTGAGTCCAACACTCATAGACTCTAACCAAGTCGGCCGGGGATATAGATGAAGCCGACATCCTCTGATCAGCAGAATTCTCAAAATAGTGCATACTCTGCCACTGATCAAACTGCTCCATAACTAATAACGGATAATAAGTAGTCACACCCCTCAATCCTGCCAAAGGCAAATAATCTATGCCAGATGCATGAGTAATGAAGCTAAACGGGGTCGCCATCCCTGAGCATAACAAAACTACGAACGGATGCTCAATATCTGACAAAAATGCTAACCAGGACTCTGAGTCGACGTAATTCGGAGGACGAAAGGAGTAAACTGAGGATATCTCGTGGCTAAAATAATAGGTATGAGGTCTAAAGGATCCAATCGATCGTATGTGTGACATCAACCACATATACAGCACGACCGAGCTAGCCCGAAAAAACCCCGCTGGATGGGTACTGCAATAGGTAAGCTACCTCAGAGTCTCCACCAAGATCATAGGGATAATGGTACTCCCCTTCCTAAGGGCTCTGACTACAATAACCAATCCCACATCAAGGTGATCTAAACACAATGGCATGTAAACATACGCCATGATGCACATCAATAGCATGTCTATCCTGGCTGTCTGCCACTCCTCTGCGAAAATAACAAAATCTCCGACGTGACGGTCGTAGCTGTCAAGCTCACCATAGCGCTCTATCAAGAAGTCAATGGAGATCACATGCCCTGAAAAGATCTCATCCATGACTATGCTCTGCCGAAGACCGGACAGCCGAGTAAATGGTCTCCGCATATCAGTGATAGTCGTCCGAGCACACGGCGACTCCAAATCCAAGCCAGTAAATCTCTGGTACTCCTCCAGAGTAGGCGAAAGCTCACACCGCCCAATGTGGAATACCTGTCTCTCTGGTACCCATAAGGGTAGGACGCCATCAATAAAGCCGTCTGGAACCCTAAAATCTACAAGGGTCATCGAATGCCCCAGCATCTGGTCAACTATCCCCCTAGCTAGAAAGGGCAGACTATCATACCATCACTACAAGAAATCACACATTTTATGACGAATGTTTTTGCCACGCACAACATTTTGTCATAATTTTTTAATTAATCATTACGAAATTCATAATCGTCACTAAAACTTTTGCTTTTGTGACGACCTTTAATTTTGTTACTAATAATCATTTATATCCTCACAAATTTACACATTTGATGACGATTAACAAAATTTCGTCACAATTTATTTTGGAGGTAGAATTTCGTACCAAAATTTTGGAGGGAAACCTTTTAGTGAAATGTTTATAATAATTGATGACATTATTTATTGTCACACAATTTTTCTTTTGATGACAACATAATAGTTTGTCATTAATTATTTATAAAATTTAGTGACAATGTGATTTCGTCACTAATGTTCACATTTAGTGACGCAAAATACAAATTCATCACAATTTAATTTTGAGGCAAAATTTTTCTGAAAATTTTTGGAGGAAAGTGTTTTAAAGACGAAAAAATAATAATTTATGGCAATTTTTATTGTCACAAATACCAATTTTATATGACGAGAGACTCGTTCGTCGCTAATTAGATGAGTGGATAAGTGACAAAAATGATTCGTCATAAATTCTTATATTTACTGACAAAGTACGTAATATCGTCACAATTTTATCTGGAGGCAAATTTTTTTAAAGAAATTTTGGAAGCAAATTTTGTAAAGACAAAAAATTAATAATTTATGATAATTTTTATTGTCACAAATACTAATTTTATATGACGAGATACTCGTTCGTCACTAATTAGATGAGTGGATAAGTGACAACAATGGTTCGTCATAAATGCTTATATTTAGTGACAACGTACGTAATATCGTCACACTTTTATTTGGAGGCAAATTTTTTTTAAGAAATTTTGGAGCCAAATTTTGTAAAGACGAAAAATTAATAAAAAAATTTCCCAAACAACTTGTATCCAAGCGACGTCACCGGTCTTCCTTTCATCATTGGCAGCCTCCATTTAGTCAATAACCTCCATTATCAATTTTTAATATTCCCGATTTGAAGACAAAGATTATTTGACATTTTAGGTATATTTTTAGATTTTGATTTGAATTGATTAGTAGTTGTTCTAATTGAACAACTTCAATTTTGAAATGATTTGTAATGGTTGCTATTCACTACAAGAAATTAGGGATGTAGTGAAGGAATTCATTCTTTCACATAAGAAGTTTTCTAGCGAAGGAACAGTGAAGGAAAAATTGTAGTGACATTATAGTTATTAGCAAAGAAACATCCTTCATAATTTAAATTTTTTTTCTTGCAAAATTAAGGTGGTAAAAGCATATTTGGCGCCAATTTATGATGAAAATTTGCAAGGAAAAATACTATTAATGAATGAATTATTACTCACTATATATTATTGTTCAAATGCTTTTTCGTGAGGGATAAAATTGGTCACTGTTTTGTTCAAAATAATCTTTTAAAAATTAATTGTGGTGAATATAAATACATTAAATTTTTTACAGTAGTAAATTTACTTTTAATAACACATTTTAAGTAACTTATAATATCGAGTATTTCTTTTAATAAACTATAAAGTAAATAACTTTATACTACGTTAAACTTTAAAATTTCATACATGATCAAGACAAAAAAAATTAGAAATAAAAGAAGATAATGGTACTCTTTTGTGAAATAGAGCACAAATGCCAAAAAATAATCATGTTCTACAGAAAGAGTTAAGTTTGAGTTTGTTTTTTAATTTATAATATATTACAATTCAAATTGTAATGTAATTAATATTTTAATATAAATTTTATTCTTAATAATAATTTTTAAGTAATTTGAAATATTAATTTTATTAATTAAAATATTAAGCTACAATAATTTAAATTTTAAAAAATTGTAAATTGACAATAAAGAAATTTTTAATAATTATGACACTTTTTGTGGATTAAATTACAAATGTTAAAATATTAATTTTTTGTTTTTCAAAAAAATTATATTTTAGTTTGATATAATTAATTTATGATATCTTAAAATTTAAATTTAGATTTATTTTTAAATTTTTTAAATAATAATTTTACATATAATATTACTTCTAAAAAGTTTTTTTTTGAAGAGTTAGCAAATTCATTTTTTGGAACAGATCTAGTACTCCCTTATCTGCGTGCATGGTTTGGAAAAAGAGATCAATTGGCTTTCACCTCTCCTACTTGGCTAAAATTCGATGTTTCAATTAGAGTGATGACACTACAAGAGGAAGGCGATATAGACGAGATATGAATCCCACTTTCCCACTCCCGCTCTTAGTTTTCCAGTCCCGCGCGAGAATCTTATCAGCCTCAAATTCCAACCCAAAACCCTTCTTTCATTCCCAAGTAATTTCGCCGCATCCCGGTAGGTATTATCAATTTTGTTCTGCTTATCGTTGAATTGTGGTTTAGGTGATGATCTCCCTCTTCTCTTCATTCTCAGGTGATTCTCAAAAGCTCCAGTGCCTCTAGGTATTACCAATTTTGTTCTCTAATTTGGGACTTTGAGTGTGTTTATCGTTGAATTGTGGTTTGTGTGCTGATATATTTCTTCTCTCTCTTCTCTTCATTCTCAGGTGATTCTTCAAAGCTCTAGGTATTACCCATTTTATTCTCCGATTTGGGACTTTGGCTGTGTTTATCTTCCTAATAATTTTCCAGATTAGCATATTTTGGGTTTTCTTTTATCTGTCTAATTCTTTTTAATTTAGTGAACTATGCCCTTGAATTTTTTCTCCTTTTAACATTTCATTTACGTTTCCTTATTCTTTTCATTTTCCTTTCTCCTTTGAAGTTTCATAAGTGAACTTAGATATAGATGTTAAGAAAGTACATTGAAACAATGACCTAGTAATAGGTGAAAAAATACACATGGATTCTTAGACAAGAAGCGTGATTAATATTGGCTCTTCCTTGGTATACTTGGAAAGAAAATTTGATCTAGATGTTGAGTGATTATTCATTATACTGATGCCAAATATCTTTAGTTGTGCTTAGTTGTGGCACACATGAAGTTAGCTTCATTCCTCGCATTGGTTACAAATGTAGTCCCTTTTTCTAAAAACAAGATTAATACTTTTATTTTCGGGTATCATGGAAAACATAGTCCATTTTGAACTAACTTTGGACTTGGCATTAATTTGGCTAGCAGGAGCATATATTCATTATACGGCTCATAAAATTCTAATTTAAAACACGGACCCTAAATTTGAAAATTTCACAGATGAACTCTTACTCTGAAACAGAGATAATATGAAGTTTTATCGGAAGGTAAAACCAGGGTGTAATTGGGGTAACTGCATAGTTGATGAGTTTATTTCGCAATACTGTTCAAGACAAAATGCTCTTCTGATCTAGTTTTTTGGTCATTTCTACTGAGAGTATGTGCTATAATAGATTTTATTTTTTTTTGATATTTTGTGTGTGTGTGCAAGTGAGTTCCTTATACAGCTCCCTTGAGGGTGATATGACTTATAAGAGCAGAACTGTACAAGGAGGATGGCAAGGAAAAAGTGCATAAGCAAAGCAAATCAATAGAAATTAACTAAAGCTACTTAGTTTTGAAGAATAATTTTATTTTGCAGTCCGACATTCTTTAGGCATCTTAAGGTACCAGATAATCTGAGTAACTTCAAACCAAGTTCCACCGATCAGATGTGTTGCACATAAGATTTACAGTAAATTGTTAACATGTTAAATTTAGTTGAATCCTAGAAATTATTCATCATCATAGATACTTTTCATTTTTTATGCATTTACTTTTTTACATTCAGTTGCTAGTTTTCTAAAAGTGCTAGCATGCCTCCAATATAGAGGCAATGCTGTTTTGTAGTTTGCTGTCTCTATTTCTTTAATGTAGAAATTAGTCATTTTCTTTTGATTGCTTTAGAAAGTGCTTAAATTTGCTAATGGCAAAAATTATTTACTGCTTACTCTGACTTACAAATGCTTTTATCTAGGTTATGCTTTAGTTGCTATTATGGTAAGTGGGCTAATGCATTGGATACCCCAATACTCTGCTATGATGTTTTAGAATTATTCTCCATGTCTCTATGACGGATAAATTTGCCATTTTTTTAATGCATTAGAAGGTGGATAATGTCAGTCGGCTGAAGTTTATAAGCATTGAATATGCTAATCACAAGTTAAATTACTCTAAAACACAAATGTCTTATCTCTAGATTATGTTTATGGTGGTCAGGTTGTTGGCTCTTTCTTTATGTTTAATTTCTTTTTAAATATTATGTTTATGTATAATTCAGTTGATCATTCCACCATTTGCAGGTGGCAAACGTCTTGTTCCAATTGGTATGGGAGATGATGATCAATGCATTGAAGATGACTTTACTGCATGGTATATTGGTATGACACTTGAATACATTATCTAAAAAGCATGATAAACAGTTTGTTTTCCTCATAAATTAACTAAATGAGAGCTCAACCACATTTATAAATTATTGTCAATCTAGGCGGGAGTTGGATCAATTACTTCGGGATGTGGAGGATACAACTATTGCCACTCCTTATACCGCTGCTGTTTTGGAGTACCGGGTTGAGTTTCATGACCGAACCCACACATCATCTTTACCGGATCAGAGTCTGAGTAAGTTGAATGGCCATACTGTCTATGATGCTCAACATCCTTGCAAGTATCTTATCATGTTTTAGTATTTGGTATTTTTTTTCCAATATGTGATATGCTTTATTTCTCATTGGTATTTTTAGTATTTGGTATTTTGTTGACAAATGTTGATGTCAAATCATTCTTGTCCAACCATATATGTTTGTTTTCTCCTCAAATATGAAACTGGTGACCATGTCGGCATCTATACTGAGAATTTGATTGAAATTATAGAAGAGGCTGAAAGGTTACTCGATATATCACCAGATACTTATTTCTCCGTCCATACTGATAAAGAGGATGGCACACCACTTAGTGGAGGCTCCCTGCCACCTCCCTTCCCCCCATGCACTTTAAGAACAGCACTGACCAGATATGCTGATCTTCTAAGTAAACCAAATAAGGTATGTCCTTCTTGTATTAATTCATTGTTCATCTATATTTACATGTGAACCTTTGACTATTATCATGTTCTATCACTATAAATTTATGTTAATTGATATTTATGTCAATAATATCAATTACAATGATAATCAGTAATAAGTGACAATTATCATGTTCTATCACTATAAATTTAAGAGACGTTGTTTGGTTCCATGATATAGTTAGTATATCCATTTTAACTTAAATTTAAGGTTGCATTTACTATTCTAACAGCTAACCAGAAGGAAACAAATGCGCGGATAGGGTTATTCTTTTTTCTATTTTCAGGTTCTTCATGCTTTCTTGAAATGAAACTATCACACACTTCTAATGAAAGTATCTTTATGACGGTCTTACTATACTACTCCTTATATATGTCTTTTGGTCTCTGCTATCTTGCATTTAAAACTTTGATTATCGAATTTCAGGTACAATGCTTGTTGGCTTCCCTTGCTATAAGTTTCTGATTATCGAATCTCTGCTGTCTGATATAAGTTTCTGATTTTGGTTCTTTATTAAATCATCAATGTTTAGTTTGATATAAGTTCTATCTTATCTGGTCTACTATATTTGAAGGCAAGCTCAAATCTCATTGCTAGGTAGTTTAGATGTCGGGTAAATAAGTAATAAATATCTTTGGTGCTCATCCATAATTTAGTGCTGGGTAGTTTGGGTCTATATTATCATACTTCACTGGGAATGACTAGGGAAAATAATAGTAATATAGAGCAAATAATGATATGAAATTATCAACAGTTTGTTGGAAACTATTGAACATTTAACCTCCAATTCATGTCATGGCTCATAAACATAGTTCTAGTGGCATATCAAGTCCCACTTATTTAGCTTTTAAATTAATGCAAATATATTCTCAAATCTTAAACTAGCTGAGCCATGACGAAAATAGTTGGAAGATTGATCCTATGATACTTCGGAGTTAAATTTGATTTTAAGAACCAAATCCATACCTTATTCAGTGAATGTAGTATGCAACCATCATTCGGATAAAATGTACTCCCTCCGTCCCATAAAAAAGAGTTATATTATCATATCATACTATTAACTAATAACTTATTATTTTAGAGTATACATGAAATAATAATAATCTTTAAAAGTAGCAAATTTTATAAATAGAACTCTTTTTGTAGAATAAATGGATTATAATAAATACAAAACATAGAACATAAAAGTAGTGATGTGAGTGTATAGCATACACTAATTTAATCTTGCTCATGAATTTGGAAAAGTAGTGTTTGTGCAGTTTTGCTAATTCCTTAAATGATGAGTTATACTCCTTGCATATTATTGTCATGAAGACAGCATGATAAAGTCTGTATGAGTTATTGTTTTGGTCTAGCATTACAAAAGGTCGCATGAAGACAACATGATAAAATCTGTATGATAAAGTTATTACTGAACCTGCTACTTCTAGCATTACAAAAGGTCGCCTTTTTTTTGGAAATTAAATTTTATCTTTGAAACAATATTATACTACAGAAATATAGTATCCTTGGTAAGGTGGTAATGTGTAGATCTTAAGCTGTGTCATTTCATTTTCTTTATTGTACAAGTGCTCCTAATGTTGTGTGATGTCAGAGTACCATTCAAGGAAAACGTAAAATTTATGACTCTTGAGAATTAATTTATATGGCTTGTTAAGTAGTTTGCCGCCTCTATGACTTTTATATTTAAACAATGAGTGGCTGAAGTGGACTTTCATTTGCTGAAACTTGGTTTCTTAATTGAATTTTGCTTAAAACACTATTGATAGTTGAGCCCTACTCCATAAGTTTCTAACACATGAAAAGTCTCTAGTGTGTGCTTGTTTGAGTGCCTTCGTTTTTACAACCCTCCTACCATACCTTTTCTTCACTAATAATCAATATTGTTTCATATTTTGTTGCATTCATTTTTGTTTTTTGCTAATTATTTTGTTACATTTGGATGCATATATGAATTTTGTTTTATTCATTTGCAATTTACCTTTTGTGAAGGTATGCTCGCCAAGTTGCAGATTTCTTTGATTTTATGAAGAAAAAGAAGGAAGTTTTAGTTGGAGAAGCAGCAGCTACAGCGGCAAAGAGTAGCCAGACACCTATACTAATGCCCCATCAAGGCAGACTCTGGATGCCCAACGGGAAGCCTTTTCCAGATTCGGCACTCAATTTCTTGGATTTCAGACGAGCAATGTCATTCATATCTGTTAACGTTTCGTCTGACGTTCAACTCTGGCTACACGGCTAGTGTCCTCTTGTATAAAGAATGTTTTAAACCTGGACCTTGGTTATGTAGAGTAAGCTATGCTATTCATGGATATGCTAATGTTGTTGTAATAACACGATGATTTTATTTAAAGGGTTGGAATTTATTGGTCATCATCTTGGTGTAATCTTTTTTCTTATTATTAGATCTATAATTTTATATTTAAAGGGTTGGAATATGCTAGTGTCCTCTTGTATAAAGAATGTTTATTGTCATTTTTTGTGTAATTTCTTGTAGTGCATGACCGCAACGATGCCTCTACCTCTGACAGTGGCAAATACTCTATACGACTAACTACAGACGTCGCCATCTGTAACACCGTATCACAAGACTGTCTAGAGGTCAAGTCAAATCGCAGCTGTCTGAATGCATACACATGATACATGCAGGATGACAATCATATAAACATGATGCAGCAGATAAAGATGATAGAAATATCTACAAAAAGCTATCTACTGCATACATCATCCCTATATCCTGGTACAAAGTGAAAGAAAGAATACAGGGAAATGGGGCACCACCGCCCAACTACTACAGTGGTCTATCAAAATGATGGCACAGACGCCGAATAGCCAAAACAGTGGCTGACTAAAAATATAGCTGCCATAGCTATCACACGATGTCAAAGACCTCGGTATCAAACCGATCGACCTGCTCCAGATCCTCTGTCTGCACAAAGCTGCTGGATCAGGCATATCTGGGCAGTATAAGGGAGGATCTGCCCCTATATAACTGCTACTGAATGGACCTGAAGAGGGGCCTGCTCCAGAGCTGGATGTGTCAAATGAAGATGCCTCTGATGGATCTCGGCCAAGGTGCCTGATAAAGAAACGAGCCTGGTCCAACTCCCTGGTCAGATGTGCTATCTGGTCTACATGATTAGGCTCTCTAATACAAGCTATCCAGTTCGTCATCATCACGGACCCCGGCACCATATCTGCTATAAAATGGGTGGCACGAGTCTGAGTCCCGATAGTGCGAGGACTCCACCAACTGTAAAAGGCTGCCTGGCTGTATGGGCCCTCTGATAGATCAAAGTCGTCTATACCCTCCAAAGGGGTGTCTGTCAAAGGCACGGACAATGGCCAGTGATGCCAAGCAAGAGGAGCAATGGGAATACGGATATCCCCTGTGATGCTCCGAATGGCACGCTCTCCAAGATAGAGCTCCCAGCCTCCCTCCGTCAATATAGAGACTCTGCGGGTCGATAAATCAAACTCCCGACCAGTGGGGAAACTTCCATCAAATTCGACGATCAAGTGCTCGGATGTGTACGGCGTCCATGTGATCGAGCCCGCCGTCAAAAGCTCCAACTACAGATGGGCATGAGTGAATCCCTCAGCAACAGGGACCTCCGTCAAAATGGAGTGATGTCATCTCCGTCCACGTGGATAGGTCTCCAGACCTAATGCTGAAACGGGCTATAGGCAAGGAAGCCTCTCAAAAGCCCGAAGATATCCATGCAAATATCAAAAGTCCTCAGTGACCAAGACTGCCAAAAATAAGTGCAGAAATCAAAAAGGTACAGAAAGATGTACTCACCAGCAAAAACTGATGGAATCCTAACCAAGCCTCTGTCACACCCTCCGAAAGTAGGCGCATGCCCCGGAGAAAATAGGCAAAGGTATAGGATCCCCAATCAAAGTCACTGAGGCGCTCTACATACTGAGTGGCGCTGATCAATGCAAAGAACACCGTCGACGAGTTGTCCACCACAAAATAACCCCTGATGATCGACAAAAATAATCGCCTCAAAATGCGATCTCTAGCCCTCCAATCATCAAGCTGAGGCAACTGCAAAGTCCCTTCCTGGGCATCTATACTCAAGGGACCAGATCGAACTGCCCGACCCTTGAATGCCGACTGAGGGACTCCCAACAGGGATCTAACTGTCGTGGGCAAAATGTCAGACACGACAAACACTGTCTCGCCCTCAAACTCAATGCCGATGATAAATTTCAAGTCTATAGGAGTCATCATCACCTCGCAATCAAACAGATGAAGGGACTGAGTTTGGTGGAACTAGTGCTCAGACAAAGCCCTCATATACCCCCAAGGGCAATGACGGAGCAGGATCGAGAAGAAGGCCTGAAATCCCTAGCCATCTACGATCTCCCTGTAATCCTCGTACAGAGTCTGATAGAGGGAGTGCACACTAAACCAGTTCCCTCGAGGCTGTGTCAAGCCAGGGACCTGCATCAAAAATCAACCCATATCAAAAACCTAAGCCACGAGAATGGCCAGAAGATGGGAAAAAAATCCAAAGGGAAGAAAGACTTCACGTCACCTCGTTGGCCTGAAGATATCTTAAAGGATGGCGACTCAAGTCGCCCAGCAACTCCTGTGTCTGCACAGTAATACCCAGGACCTCCGCACGTGGAACCTAAGCTGGAACCGGAGCAACAAAAGCAGTCTCCTCGTCATCAATATTAATGGGCCTGCTCATCCTATCCTGGAGGTATCCTGCTCTCTACCAATCTGCGAGGCATCCTAGCTGGACGGGCCTGTGGGACGGCAGAAGCCCTCCTCCGTCTAACGCCTGATGAAACCCTGGTAGAGCTACCGGGTCTATCGCAATCCATCGCATACACCAATACTCCGAAATCACCTTAGATAGGGTGTGGTAAGCCTAAAACATGTGGCTTATTAATCAATAAATCTAGCATACATATCTAATTCCTAAAACATGCATGGGTCCATCAAAAATACCTCGTACAGTCAAAATTGCATGTTTTCAAAATCTCAGATGCTCAAAACCTGCATTGGGTCAGTAAAAAACCCCCCACAGAGTCAAAAATGCATGCTTTTCAAAACTTAAGATTTTGGAAAAATTTAGCCAGAGTCTCCTTTGTAAAATGGACTGTCCACATGCACACAGGCATGCCTAGGTGGCCATTCAGTAGTACACCTACCCAAAAATATAAATAGTTCATATTTACTGAAACAAATCAAAAACCAGCCTCACATGGTCTCCAAAATACCATAGGCATTTTTAATTAAAAATCCAACCTCGCTAGGCCTCAAAAAGGATGATTAGACTGACCAAAAAGCTCAAAATAGTACCGTCTCAAAACATGAATTTTCTTGCATCCAAACGTGCACTACAGTAAAATATGCATACATATGTAGACAGAAAATTTTTCACAGGTCATATAGACATACATTTTTTATACATTACGTTTAAAAGCACCCTAGGTGGTTCACATGCTTTTAACGGTCAAAAACTGCGAAAGAAGAATGTAAAACGTTACCTGCACTGCGCTGAACGCGTAGGAACTGATGGATTCAAAATTTGACTGCCAATACTCCGTAGATCTGAAGAAGAAGATCAAAAGTCCTTTCGCTGCTTAAACGAGAAACTTGCAAAATGAAAAATCTCGCAGCACATTAAATAAGCTGGGTAGTCGCAGCTCCACCAATGGCTACCGCACCTCTACTTGCGGCAACCCAGGTGGGTCCCACTCCCCCCGGGCTCGGTTCGGTTCGAGTCAAAACAGAGTTTAAACGAGCTGCCAAGTCAAATCTGAAGAGAAATCGCTACGCGATTGAGCGGTTTGTCCAGAAATCCTGCGTTTAAGTAGCGTAATCCTGATGGAAAGGGAGATTACCTGAAGACCCTTGATATTCATCCCGGAGCCATGTCTGGGGATCAACAGATCAAACTATAAAAAACTGCGTAAGAATTGCGCGAAACTGCCAAAAACTGTCGTTTTTCGAAGTTCGGGTACTAACCGAAGCAGTTTCAGCCGCTGGCTCTGCCCCAGCAAAGTTCGGGTTTTGACCGAAGCAACTTTAGCCATTGGCTCAGCCCCAACGAAGTTTGGGTTCTGACCGAAGCAGTTTCAGCCGTTGCCTCAGCCCCAGGCGAAGTTCGGGTTCTGACCAAAGTAAATTTCAGCCGTTAGCTCAGCCCCAGCGAAGTTTGGGTTCTGACCGAAGCAGTTTTAGCCGTTAGCTCAGCCCTAGACGAAGTTCGAGTACATATCAAAATACAGTCCAATCATTGGCTCAACCCCAATGACGCTTCAACTGTCGGCTTAACCCTAGCCAAGCAATAGAAGGGATCTGGCATTGGAAACAATTATAATAATCCATCACAACTGATGGAATCTGTTATACACATCCTCAAAGGGGATCATTGAGGTAGTATCAATCAAAATCTTTGAAGCTATCGCAAAGGACGTCATCCCTAATAGATCAAGACGAAAAAATTTGTGATAGCTTAACTCCGCTAATCTTATCAGGGTCAAACCAGTTATCGTGAATAATGTCATCCCCAGCAAAAAATGACAAAGGTAGTTCCCGGTAACACCCTAATACCATCAAGGGCTATACAAGACAGGCGTCATCCCCAGCCAAGTGATAACGCACGCATCAAAAAGTAGCCCCATTCTACATCAAGACGCCCAGCCTCCGAAATGTCTCTGGCATTTTCTATTCCCAGTGTCTACTAATCTTTATCCTGTCCATTCCACTATGTTACATGGAAATGATAAAGAGGGGCATCTGTAGACACTCGAGATTTTCCTTACCCCGATACTCATACAGTAGAAGGGTAAAACCATCAAGCAACCCAAATTTGATCCATAATATTGGTGCTCCAGACAAATCTGATTCCCAATATCGGTAATTAAGTTCCGACAGTCAGTCGGACCATCAATCAAGCTCCGACAGTCAATCGGACCATCAATTATATTCTGATAGTCAATCGGACCATCAATCAAGCTTTGACAGTCAATCGGACCATCAATCAAGTTTCGACAGTCAATCGGACCATCAATCAAGTTCCGACAGTCAATCGGACCATCAATCAAGCTCTGACAGTCAATCGGACCATCAATCAAGCTCCGACAATCAATCGGACCATCAATCAAGCTCCTGATAGTCAATCGGATCATCAAGCTCAACCTCAGTCTCAACTCGGGAGGTATCAATCAACCCCAGTCTCAACCCGAAAAATCAAATCAACCCCGGTCTCAACCTGGGAGGTACCAATCAACCCCGATCTCAACCCGGGAAATGCAGGTCATCCCCGGTCTTAACCCGGGATGTCAGGCCTACTTCAGACATCAGCCTAAAGCATCATAACAAATCCATTGCAAAACCTAAAATGACCACGTCAGCCTCAGAGACAACCCTGAGGTCAAAAGACTCGACTGGGATCCAAGTCTTGGAATCAGCTCCCGAAAGTTAACCAGCGACCTTGCCGACACTACAGGCAGCCCCGAGAGGGGTACAAAGATCATTTTAACAACTTTCGATAGACTTGGTCAAACTCAAGCCAAATCGATGCCACCAAATTTAGAATGAACCCTAACGACGATCCCAAGTGGCAACAACACAAGACAGTTCAACGGATAAACTACGGGGAATCGAAGACCTGGTTATAAACCCGACTTCCTGGACCTAGAAAATGTTTTTTCCCATGTCATTGCAACACTCTCGGTGAGAGCTTTCTAGAAAGGTATCGCACGCCTCGAACGGAGGCTCAGATCAAAATTTAGAAAGTTTCCGACCGGACATCGCATTGCTCGAAGTGCACATACATCGAGATGACCAAGCCAGGCATGTGGAACCCACCTTACGTGGCCACACCTCTACCTACGGTAGCCGCATGTAGAGGTGCGGCTCCCCCCTTTATAAATAGAGGGGCAACCCCCTCTCATTTTCATAAGCAAGAAGCGCAGCGAAGGCCTGTCCGACTAATTTTTTGACTTTTACATCTCTTCCAAACCCAAATATTTTCATTCCAACACATAGATATACCCATATACTACCACATATCAAAAAACCACCGGTACATTTGGACGTTTAAGGCCTACAATTCGGCAAAAAGCCCGTAGTGCAGCCCATTGTAAGTATTTTTACGATCAGCAAGTCAATACTATTACTTTGCACTGTTTTACACCTGCACATCAAGTTTTATCTTCTAAATATGCCCGGAACTTAGTTCTGTGGCCGTTTTCAGTCTAAAATTGATACATTTTTGTACATAAACTCCGTTTTCAACATTTTTACAACTCGGATTGACGATCCGTCAGCTCCAGTCGCTTCAATGCACTAGCACACACCGTTTTGGCAACTTCGCCTGGACTGGGTTGTCTTCCCAGTCTGGGTTTGGCCTTTTTTTACATATATTGAACTGTTTATGTACTAACATTTCAACTCTATCAAGCCCGGATTTCAAATCCGAGGTAGTTTACAGTTTTTATATATATTTACGTATATCTAAGCGACTTTTACCATAACTAGTCTTCGTACCAGTATTGGTTGACTACATTTCTGTCAATATATATATATATATATATATATATATATATATTAATTCAGTCCGGGCACAGGCGTGAAAACCCATCGCCCTTTTTACTATTTTTGCACACTTCGCCATACTGGGTGCTTTCCCCATTCACTGGTTGACTATTTTTCTGCAACTTACATTTTAGTTCGGCCTAGATCATTCTGTGGCCTTTTTACTGCTTTATATATATATATATATATATATATATGCATATATAAGCAGCCTTCACCATCACTGGTCATCTTTTCAGTCTTGGTTGACTACGTTTCTGTCAATATATATCTACATATATATTTCAATTCCAGTCCGGGCTTGCGAGTGAAAACTCATCGCCCTTTACAGCTTTTATATATATCTAATTATATATATTGCTTTGTTCAATTTATTCAACTGTTGCATTTAACATTCATTTCTCTATGAATTTGCACTGACATATCTGCGGGCGAACTAGATTTATCCAAATCTCGCCACTTCTAGCTTTCAACGGTTCAAACAGGTCTCGACAGAACCTGGAAGCTATAATAGCTGAGATTTCTTTAAATCTAGTTATTTATATAGTTTCTGTAATACCCGAGAATTTCCTATTATTATTAAATAATTATATTAATGGAAATGAGAATTTATTTGAATATAAATGATTTTGTGTTATGAGAATGATTAAATTCAATTATATTAAATTGAATATCTATGACAATTGAGAAAAATGTGGAGTTTACGATAAACTCGTTGAGAGCCTAGTATGGCACAGTGATGGGAAATATTAATAATTATATTAATTAACGAATGAATTATTAAGTAAATAATTAATCTATATTAATTGTTAATTGCTATTGTAAAATATTAGCTGATGGTTATGGAATATTAACTGTGATTGATTAATAATACGTGATTATTATTATTGCAAGAAATATAATAATAATAAACCACTTGTTTATAATTGTGCTGAGATTTATATCAAAGTGATAATTAATCATATAAGGGTTAATTAAATTGTTATGGAGGTTAACAATTATATTGATATGTACAAATGTGCAATACTTGAATATATAAAGTATATGGAATACAACTATATTATATAGGGTAGAGAGACACTTAAGTGTGACCATGCATGTATATACATAAACTATGTTATATAATGCAATGCGAATATATTACACGTAGAAACTGTATATTACATGAAGTATAATGTGATTATGTTATATTAAAACTATATGTTAGGAATACATGATAAGGCCTATGTGACAAGGTGAGTGTGTTTACAGTAAAATAATGTATCATGGATATATTATAAATAATTGTTGATTAATACAATTTCATAATATATGATATAATGTAATGTGGTAGTATCCGATTGTATTATATCAGTAAGATAAACGTACATGGATTATATGTGTGTAAATTACACTTATTACATTATGTGAAGTACATTGTGATTTAAATTATAACCTAAGAGTACATATATATATAACATATGTATATGGTGTGTATATACAAGTGTAGTATTTGCAAATGCTGAGGAGTTAAATCAATTGTCTCATTTTAAGTGTCCCATTTGCTCTTCACGTGCTTGACATACAGCTAAGGCCTATTCCTTCTTCTTCTCCCCAAACTCAGCAACTAGCATTTCATAGCTCATGATTGTGGAGGGAGTGGGATTCATGATGAATCCAACCACTAATTACCTACCCTTTGATAACCTTCATGCATTCCTATAATCCGTTAGTTTGATATGGGATACAATTGCATTGTCTGTATAATGGGAGTTCTATAAATATAGCCTCATCTCCTTCACATTTCTTTTGCTGAGAATTTCTTGCAAGGAAAGTAGAGAGTGAGTATCCATATATATATATATATCAGTTAAAGAGGGAGTGAGGCAGCAATAAGCTCTAGCAGAAGGTATAATACAATTTCCATGTTCTTCACTTTCATTTTCTGTCAAAAGAACTCCATTGTTGTTCTCTGAGTTTTGTTGAAATTCTTGATTATGCCAAATTGGTTCATGATTGGTTTGTAGAACCCTTATATAGTTGTTATATAGACTTATAAACATGTTTAAACCATAATGTGGCTGCTTAGAAAAGTTTTTGTGAAGTAATTTCGTGAGTTGGATTTGATATGTGCCGTTGCAGGCTGCTCTCTGGACTGGAACAGGAGCCGCGCGGCCGCGCGTCTCCCTAGTACAATTTGGGCGCGGCCGCGCGACACTGCAGAATTTGTTGATGATTTCTTTTATATCTTCTGATGTATTGAGCATGATGTATTGTTAGGATATGCATATAACTCACATTAACATATGGAATAAGGTTACTAGGTTATAGCAATCTATGCTAGTAGTTTTAGTTGAATATTTCAAAGAAAACTTAAAGTTATGAAAAGAGGAACTTGGATATATAAATACCATAATAGTATTCTGACTTTTGAGACACGTTTGTATGACCTAGAAACACATGGGATGCATATTGACTTAAGTATATATGTATCGTGATATAATATGAACATGTGAACCCAACTAGTGCACCTTTCTAACAAAAATACAAGTTTTGAAGGTTGATATTGACATGTAAAGACCATGTATACATTCTGACTTTTCAAGCATGTTATGTGACCTTGAAATGCGGGTCAAATATGTTAACATATGAATCTAGATAGCATAAGCATGTTAGGCCTTATTAGCAAGCTTTACTAATGACAACATAAGCTTTAAATGTGGACTTTGACATGTTATATTAGGACTCTACATTCTGATATTTTCAACATGATTGAATGTAGTTTGAAGGCATCATATATGTACGTACTTGTTAGATGTAATGCAAGTTAATCAAACATGAGTTTGATTAAGTCACGAACTAGTAATAGTGCTACAATCACATATCCTTGACATAAGAAACATATGAACATGCGTATCAATAAAATATATGACTACTTTATATGTCTAAATGATAAGCATGACAATTTATGTGAATTCATGGCATTGTATAACCCTAAGTCGTTAGGGATCGTGAATTAAAACAAAATCATAAATGATTAGAACGAGGAAAGATTGTATACAAACATAAAAGTATCCTTTAAAAATGTATACATGCTACGTGATATTATATGATGTCACCTGAACCCGATTTTGACGGTTAACTTATGAGAATGCCATAACTTGCTAAAATGAAATATATTTGGTATTGATTGTAGTCTTATGTGATATTAATAATATGCGAATATGTTTGCTAATTGTGGTAGTCTCACATGATAGTAACGATGTATGAATATGATCAACTTGAGAAAAGAGAAAGTTAAGAATAGAAATTAGATACTAAATAATTGTGTAGCTAGGGTAAAACTTAGCTTGTGTGTTGATCGTATATTCGAAGATATAATGTGAAGTTAAATTATATGACTAATGACTATCATTACGATAGGAATTCAAAAGTGTTGACTAGCTTTACGTGAGTAAACTACGCATAAGGCAAGTATCCTAAACCCTTGCATTACTTTATTCAACGGATATCGTAAGCGAGTATCTAAAACTTATCTCTTTGGATACAAGTATTCTATCTTTGTATATTGCGAACTAGTTTCCTACTTAATTGTTTGAATTGAATTAGCATACTTGAACTTTTATTTCATTAAAGCTATTATTCATGTTGAACTTAGTATTGTTCTTGAATATTGTGAAAGTGTCTATGCCATTTGATTCGGCTAGACTTATGTTATTGAAAAATGACCCAAACTAATTGATTGGTGCGGGATCTTGTATTTGACTGAGAAGAACAACCTTCTTTGAAGGGAATATATAATTGTCGGAGAACCGACGTGCACACTTGAGTATGATTGATTGTTATGCATAACGAGGGTACTTTAGACTGATCACCTGCTGTATCTGTTTTTATTGGATTTTCAGTTTATTACTGTCAATTCTAGTAGAAGTTCATAGTCCTTAGTGACTGCTCAGTAATCAATTATTTAAAATCTTGAATTGACGTATTATTAAATCATATCGATATTATTCTGTCCTTAGCGACTGTTATTGAGAACTGTTGATATTCTTGTTATCCTTGAACTATCAAACCTTGTTATACCTTTTCGAGAATTGGGAATCTTATTACTCACCCTTATTATATATTACTTGCTGGGCAATTTGTGCTCATTCTTGCTTTTCCTAAAACATTTCAGTTAAGGCAGAGCATGGCGAACCTTCGGGCGTTGATAAGGGCAAGGGCAAGGCTACCAATTAGCTTGTCTCTTATATGTTTTAAATATTTTAATGTTGTATTAAGATGATGTAGTAAGACTGGATTTGTTTATGTTTAAGCTTAAGTTAGATTATATAACAAGTCGTTAATTGATATTGCTATGTAATCTATTAAGTACTGTAGGTTGCGAGACTTGGGGGAATAATTATAATAAATCATTGTAAATTATTCTAGAATAGATTTTTCCGCTGTGGTTGTGTGATATTTAGTTATCATTATTGCGATATATTACCATGAGCACATGATGAACCGAATTCGAGAGACCAAGTGGCGGTCCTGGAATTTGGGGGCGTCACAGGTTGGTATCAAAGCTGTAGTTATAAACCTTAGGAACGAGTGTCCTTGGACTATAGCTTAGGTGAACTTAGAAGTTAGGAAGGAGATAAAACTCATGTAGAGTTTTCCTTGAGAGACTTAGTCTGTTATGAAATGTAACTTCATTCTTTACAATGAACTTATGTTTTATTTAACATTCTAATGGAGTTGCTGTTTGTTTGCCTTGTGTTGTGATTGTAGGATGACAGATACAGGTGTAACTAGTAGAGTAGCAGAGGAGGAGCCCAGAGATATACATGTAGTATACGAGGCACCTCTAGAGGCTGTGCCAGTGCAGGCAGTTGCACCATCCGAGTTGGATGACGAGGATGAGATCGAGATTGAGATAGAGACTGATCCAGAGGAGGAGCCGATGGAGGATGAGCCAGTAGAGGACTCTGATGAGGCTACTATAGAGGAGCAGATGTTAGGAGAATACGAGGAGCGGATCCTAGAGTTAGACTGCAGGGTCCAAGAGCTGGAGGCAGAGGCCCAAGAGAGAGAGTCCGAGTTCCAGAAGCTGAGGGACGAGGACCACCAGAGGAAGCTGACTATGCAAGAGTTAGAGGTGGAGATTGCCTACCGTAGGGAGGCAGGGATCCAGATGGGGACTCTATTTCACAGGTCAGTGGCTAGGAATGTAGATTTGGCAGAGAAGCTAGAAGAGGTTGAGCAGAGGGAGCTGAGTGAGAAGACTGAGAAAGATGCACTCCGTACTCAGCTAGAGTTGGAGGTGATGGATAGGTTACACTTCGAGGAGAAGTGGGAAGCGTCCAATGAGAGAGCTGACGACCTTGAGGACGAGGTCAGGTGCAAGAAGAGAAAGATGAACAAGATGGGGTATGTGTTCCGTTCAGCTTTTGAAAGGGTGATTGATGGTGTGTACCATTACCCGGCAGAACAGGGGCAGACTCTACATACCTTGAGCCGAGAGCTGGTTGTGTATATAGCACAGTTGGAGTACAAGAGCGCAGTGGAGCGCGGGATGATGGGATGAGATTTCCTTAGTCAGTCTAGTGGTAGTACTAGTTGTGTCTTTATGTATTGTATATACTATGTTGTAATCCCGATCTTTTGTGTAAGATGTGGGATGTTGATGTAAATCCCGAGTTAGCTTTTGTTAGAGGGGTAGTATGGTAGTAGGTTGGTATATTCCCCGTCTTTTGTGATATTAGGGGATATATGTGATAACATTTATAGCAGTATGCTAGGGAAATCATGTAATGAAACGATTTGGCATATGAATATAAATGAAGTTTATTTTAGAAATATGTTATAATTTTTTTTAGTATTAAAAAAAAAAAAAAGAAGAAGAAATACTTAAGTAATATACTTGAATAATAATAAAATGAAAACTTGTGATGCAGATAATGCCGCCGAGACGTAGATTGACAGCACCCGAAGAATCTGTTAACAACGAGAGGGAACAAGTAGACCCGATCCAGAAACTGGTAGACTTGTTAGGAGAAGCCTTAAGGGGAAGGAACAATGAACCCGTTCGCCCGAACCCTCAGACTGTGCCAGTAACAACCTTTAAAGACTTTAAGAGTGTAGGACCCCCAGAGTTCGAGGGAACTACCGACCCAATCGTCGCACAAACGTGGATCAAAGAGATCGAAAAAGCTTTCACTATAGCTAGCGTAGGCGAAGATCAGAAGACGGTGTTTGCCACGTACATGATGAGGGGAGAAGCGAACTACTGGTGGGAGGCTAATCAACAAAGAGCTGGAGAAGGGATAATAGCTTGGGATAAGTTTAAGACACTGTTCTTCGAGAATTACTTTCCGAAGAGTATGAAGAATAGGATGGAGGTGAAATTCCTAGAGTTAAAACAAGGTGAGATGACGGTGGCGCAATACGCGGCTAGGTTTAACGAACTAGCGCGATTTGCGGAGCACCAAGTTGGTGATGAAGAAAGAAAGGCTAGACGCTTCGAACAAGGGTTGAAGCCGTGGCTGTTCAATAAGGTATCAGTTCTTCAAATTGATTCCTTTGCAACATTACTGGAAAAGGCAATCATTGCGGAAGGTGGCAGTGAGGCCTTAAGCCTGTATAACAAAGAGAAGAAAGGAAAGAATGCTGGAGGAGAGAATCGTACCGGAGGAAGCAGCAGTGGAGGAAGTAATTTGGGAAAGAGAAAGTGGGAGAATAACAACAAAAACAACAATAATCAATCAGGGAATTTTCGTGGAGGTTTCAAGAAGAAGGCTGAAGGATGCCCAAAGTGTGGGAAGAATCACCAGGGTGAGTGCTGGAAGGGACGTGGCACTTGCTACAACTGCGGACAGGAAGGGCACATCTCGCCCAACTGTCCGAAACCAAAGAAGATACAAGGATGCTTTGCGTGTGGCTCGACGGAGCACAGGATTAAGGACTGCCCAAAGAAGGGAAGTGGCGGGGGTAGTAATCAGCAAGGAGGTAACAAGCTGATGATCGGTGGACCGGCACAATCCAACCGCCCAACCGCCAGAACCTTTAACATGACCGTCCAGGACGCCGTGGCTGCGAAGGACGTGGTGTCAGGTATAATCCCAATCAATGATATAAATGCTTATGTATTATTTGATTCGGGTGCCACCTGTTCTTTTATATCTGAAGAATTTGCTAGTAAACTTAGTACACCCCGAGAACGATTAGAATATCCTTTGATCATAGAAGTTGCTAATAAGGAAGTGATCCCTGTAAAATACATTTATCGAGATTGTCACGCAAACATTAGAGAATATAAACTGAGCGTAGACTTGATTCCTATTAGATTGGGAGAATTTGATGTGATACTAGGAATGGATTGGTTGTATAACCATGCGGCGATAATTGACTGTCAGAACAAATGTGTGAACCTTCAGACTCCGAGTAAGTCTAAGGTAGTGTTTTATGGTAGCTCATCGCTTAAGCAATCGTGTTGCGTTACGATGATGCAGGCCAAGAAATTGTTAAGGAAAGGATGTGTAGGTTATTTAGCTTACATCGTTGATACTCGAAAAAAGGGAGTAGAAATTAAGGATATATCCGTAGTGAATGAATTTCAAGATGTATTTCCAGACGATCTGCCGGGTCTTCCGCCAGACAGAGAAATCGAATTCGTAATAGACTTAGCACCGGGAACGGCACCGATTTCAAAAGCTCCATATCGTATGGCGCCAGTAGAAATGAAGGAATTGATGATACAATTGCAAGAGTTATTGGATAAGGGTTACATTCGACCAAGTGTTTCTCCTTGGGGAGCACCAGTGCTATTCGTTAAGAAGAAGGACGGATCGATGAGACTCTGTATCGATTATCGAGAATTGAACAGAATAACGATCAAGAACCGATATCCGCTACCGAGGATAGACGACTTGTTTGATCAACTGAAGGGAGCAAAGTGTTTCTCGAAGATCGACCTACGAACAGGATATCATCAACTGAAAGTGAGGGATGAGGACATACCAAAGACTGCATTTCGAACCCGTTATGGACACTACGAGTTTTTGGTAATGTCATTTGGATTGACTAATGCTCCGGCAGCATTTATGGACTTGATGAACCGAGTTTTCAAGCCATACTTGGATAAATTTGTAGTGGTCTTTATCGACGACATTTTGATCTACTCGAAGACAGAGGAAGAACACGCCAAACATCTAAAGATTATTTTGGAGGCACTAAGGAAGGAGAAGATGTATGCAAAATTTTCTAAGTGCGAATTTTGGATGGAGAAGGTTCAATTCTTAGGCCACGTGGTGGATAAGAATGGAATCTCTGTAGACCCTGCGAAGGTTGAAGCAGTAAGTAATTGGGAACAACCGAGAACACCGACGGAGGTAAGAAGTTTTTTAGGGTTAGCTGGGTACTATCGAAGATTCATCCAAGATTTTTCTAAGATAGCAACCCCGCTGACCAATTTGACTAGAAAGACGGTGAAATTTGTATGGACCGACAAATGTGAAGAGAGTTTTCAGGAGTTGAAGAAGAGATTGAGCGAAGCACCTGTATTATCATTACCAGATGATGCGGGAAATTTTGTGGTGTATAGTGATGCATCGCACAAGGGACTTGGCTGTGTGCTTATGCAGCACGGCAAGGTCATTGCATATGCATCACGACAATTAAAGGATTACGAAAAACGATACCCTACTCACGACTTAGAGTTAGCGGCAGTAGTTTTTGCGTTAAAGATATGGAGGCATTATCTATACGGAGAAAAATGTGAGATATACACGGACCACAAAAGTCTGAAATATATCTTCACACAGAAGGAGTTAAACATGCGGCAGAGAAGGTGGTTAGAATTAATCAAAGACTATGACTGCGATATTCTTTATCACCCGGGAAAGGCAAATGTGGTTGCCGACGCTCTGAGCAGGAAAGGAAGGGAGAAGTTGTTTAATTTGACGACTCAGGAAGAGTTGATAAGAGAGATGGAGAAATTGGAGATAGAAGTGAAAGGACCAGAAAAGTCTGGTGAGAAGTTGTTTGTAATGGAAGCTCATCCGATATTGTTGGATAAAGTAAAGGAAGCCCAAGAAAAGGATGAAGAGTGTGAGAAAATCCGAAAGAGGATCACGGAAAATGAGGAAGAAAAATTTCGAATGGATAAAGATGGTATTTTGAGATTTGAAGGAAGAGTGTGGGTACCAGCGGTAACCGAGTTGAGGGAAGAGATTTTGCACTGAGGCACATAATACGACATATTCCGTTCATCCGGGAGGCACAAAGATGTACCGAGATCTAAGGCAACATTTTTGGTGGCCCAATTTGAAACGGGAAGTCGCAGAGTGTGTCAGTAGATGTTTGACTTGCCAACGCGTTAAAGCAGAGCATCAACGGCCGAGTGGTTTACTACAACCGTTAGAAATACCAGAGTGGAAATGGGAGCATATTACCATGGACTTCGTGGTAGGACTTCCAGTTACACAGAAAGGTTATGATGCCATTTGGGTTATCGTGGATCGACTAACGAAGACTGCACACTTTCTACCAATCAAGATCCGCTACAGTTTGAACCAATTAGCAAGCCTATATGTAAAAGAAATTGTTTCACGACATGGAGTGCCGGTGTCAATTGTCTCTGATCGAGATCCGCACTTCACGTCCAATTTTTGGAAGAATTTGCAAGAAAGAATGGGAACGCAGTTGAGGTTGAGTACAGCTTATCATCCTCAAACAGACGGACAAAGTGAGCGAACAATACAAACGCTAGAAGACATGCTTAGGACTTGCGTGATGGATTTTAAGGGAAATTGGGACGACCACCTACCCTTAGTAGAATTCGCATATAATAATAGCTACCATGCGAGTATCGGCATGCCACCGTACGAAGCTCTTTACGGAAGAAAGTGCAGAACGCCATTATGTTGGGACGAAGTCGGAGAACAACAAATACTCGGACCAGAGTTAGTACAACAAACCACAGACATGGTGACAGTGATAAGAGCCCGATTAGTAGCAGCTCAAGATCGCCAGAAGAAATATGCAGATTTGCATCGACAGGACCGAGACTTCAAAGTCGGCAGTTTCGTATTCTTGAAAGTATCTCCATGGAAAGGAAAGATCCGTTTCGGCAAGAAAGGAAAATTAAGTCCAAGATTTATAGGACCGTTCGAAATACTGAAGCGAGTGGGCGAAGTGGCATACGAAGTTGCGTTGCCACCTGAGTTGGAGCACATCCACAACGTATTTCACATTTCCGTGTTGCGACCGTACAAGGCCGACTACAAACATGTGATTTCTTACGAGCCCATTCAAGTGGAGAAGAACTTGGCGTATGAAGAAATTCATGTCCAGATATTAGATAGGAAAGAGCAAACTTTGAGAAACAAAATTATTTCTTCTGTAAAAGTACTTTGGCGTAACCACGACGTCGAGGAGGCAACGTGGGAATTAGAAGATAGGATAATGAGGGATTATCCCCATTTGTTTGTGTAACCTTGTAGCAATTCCGGGACGGAATTTTTATAAGGGGGGGAGGATGTAATACCCGAGAATTTCCTATTATTATTAAATAATTATATTAATGGAAATGAGAATTTATTTGAATATAAATGATTTTGTGTTATGAGAATGATTAAATTCAATTATATTAAATTGAATATCTATGACAATTGAGAAAAATGTGGAGTTTACGATAAACTCGTTGAGAGCCTAGTATGGCATAGTGATGGGAAATATTAATAATTATATTAATTAACGAATGAATTATTAAGTAAACAATTAATCTATATTAATTGTTAATTGCTATTGTAAAATATTAGTTGATGGTTATGGAATATTAACTGTGATTGATTAATAATACGTGATTATTATTATTGCAAGAAATATAATAATAATAAACCACTTGTTTATAATTGTGCTGAGATTTATATCAAAGTGATAATTAATCATATAAGGGTTAATTAAATTGTTATGGAGGTTAACAATTATATTGATATGTACAAATGTGCAATACTTGAATATATAAAGTATATGGAATACAACTATATTATATAGGGTAGAGAGACACTTAAGTGTGACCATGCATGTATATACATAAACTATGTTATATAATGCAATGCGAATATATTACACGTAGAAACTGTATATTACATGAAGTATAATGTGATTATGTTATATTAAAACTATATGTTAGGAATACATGATAAGGCCTATGTGACAAGGTGAGTGTGTTTACAGTAAAATAATGTATCATGGATATATTATAAATAATTGTTGATTAATACAATTTCATAATATATGATATAATGTAATGTGGTAGTATCCGATTGTATTATATCAGTAAGATAAACGTACATGGATTATATGTGTGTAAATTACACTTATTACATTATGTGAAGTACATTGTGATTTAAATTATAACCTAAGAGTACATATATATATAACATATGTATATGGTGTGTATATACAAGTGTAGTATTTGCAAATGCTGAGGAGTTAAATCAATTGTCTCATTTTAAGTGTCCCATTTGCTCTTCACGTGCTTGACATACAGCTAAGGCCTATTCCTTCTTCTTCTCCCCAAACTCAGCAACTAGCATTTCATAGCTCATGATTGTGGAGGGAGTGGGATTCATGATGAATCCAACCACTAATTACCTACCCTTTGATAACCTTCATGCATTCCTATAATCCGTTAGTTTGATATGGGATACAATTGCATTGTCTGTATAATGGGAGTTCTATAAATATAGCCTCATCTCCTTCACATTTCTTTTGCTGAGAATTTCTTGCAAGGAAAGTAGAGAGTGAGTATCCATATATATATATATATATCAGTTAAAGAGGGAGTGAGGCAGCAATAAGCTCTAGCAGAAGGTATAATACAATTTCCATGTTCTTCACTTTCATTTTCTGTCAAAAGAACTCCATTGTTGTTCTCTGAGTTTTGTTGAAATTCTTGATTATGCCAAATTGGTTCATGATTGGTTTGTAGAACCCTTATATAGTTGTTATATAGACTTATAAACATGTTTAAACCATAATGTGGCTGCTTAGAAAAGTTTTTGTGAAGTAATTTCGTGAGTTGGATTTGATATGTGCCGTTGCAGGCTGCTCTCTGGACTGGAACAGGAGCCGCGCGGCCGCGCGTCTCCCTAGTACAATTTGGGCGCGGCCGCGCGACACTGCAGAATTTGTTGATGATTTCTTTTATATCTTCTGATGTATTGAGCATGATGTACTGTTAGGATATGCATATAACTCACATTAACATATGGAATAAGGTTACTAGGTTATAGCAATCTATGCTAGTAGTTTTAGTTGAATATTTCAAAGAAAACTTAAAGTTATGAAAAGAGGAACTTGGATATATAAATACCATAATAGTATTCTGACTTTTGAGACACGTTTGTATGACCTAGAAACGCATGGGATGCATATTGACTTAAGTATATATGTATCGTGATATAATATGAACATGTGAACCCAACTAGTGCACCTTTCTAACAAAAATATAAGTTTTGAAGGTTGATATTGACATGTAAAGACCATGTATACATTCTGACTTTTCAAGCATGTTATGTGACCTTGAAATGCGGGTCAAATATGTTAACATATGAATCTAGATAGCATAAGCATGTTAGGCCTTATTAGCAAACTTTACTAATGACAACATAAGCTTTAAATGTGGACTTTGACATGTTATATTAGGACTCTACATTCTGATATTTTCAACATGATTGAATGTAGTTTGAAGGCATCATATATGTACGTACTTGTTAGATGTAATGCAAGTTAATCAAACATGAGTTTGATTAAGTCACGAACTAGTAATAGTGCTACAATCACATATCCTTGACATAAGAAACATATGAACATGCGTATCAATAAAATATATGACTACTTTATATGTCTAAATGATAAGCATGACAATTTATGTGAATTCATGGCATTGTATAACCCTAAGTCGTTAGGGATCGTGAATTAAAACAAAATCATAAATGATTAGAACGAGGAAAGATTGTATACAAACATAAAAGTATCCTTTAAAAATGTATACATGCTACGTGATATTATATGATGTCACCTGAACCCGATTTTGACGGTTAACTTATGAGAATGCCATAACTTGCTAAAATGAAATATATTTGGTATTGATTGTAGTCTTATGTGATATTAATAATATGCGAATATGTTTGCTAATTGTGGTAGTCTCACATGATAGTAACGATGTATGAATATGATCAACTTGAGAAAAGAGAAAGTTAAGAATAGAAATTAGATACTAAATAATTGTGTAGCTAGGGTAAAACTTAGCTTGTGTGTTGATCGTATATTCGAAGATATAATGTGAAGTTAAATTATATGACTAATGACTATCATTACGATAGGAATTCAAAAGTGTTGACTAGCTTTACGTGAGTAAACTACGCATAAGGCAAGTATCCTAAACCCTTGCATTACTTTATTCAACGGATATCGTAAGCGAGTATCTAAAACTTATCTCTTTGGATACAAGTATTCTATCTTTGTATATTGCGAACTAGTTTCCTACTTAATTGTTTGAATTGAATTAGCATACTTGAACTTTTATTTCATTAAAGCTATTATTCATGTTGAACTTAGTATTGTTCTTGAATATTGTGAAAGTGTTTATGCCATTTGATTCGGCTAGACTTATGTTATTGAAAAATGACCCAAACTAATTGATTGGTGCGGGATCTTGTATTTGACTGAGAAGAACAACCTTCTTTGAAGGGAATATATAATTGTCGGAGAACCGACGTGCACACTTGAGTATGATTGATTGTTATGCATAACGAGGGTACTTTAGGCTGATCACCTGCTGTATCTATTTTTATTGGATTTTCAGTTTATTACTGTCAATTCTAGTAGAAGTTCATAGTCCTTAGTGACTGCTCAGTAATCAATTATTTAAAATCTTGAATTGACGTATTATTAAATCATATCGATATTATTCTGTCCTTAGCTACTGTTATTGAGAACTGTTGATATTCTTGTTATCCTTGAACTATCAAACCTTGTTATACCTTTTCGAGAATTGGGAATCTTATTACTCACCCTTATTATATATTACTTGCTGGGCAATTTGTGCTCATTCTTGCTTTTCCTAAAACATTTCAGTTAAGGCAGAGCATGGCGAACCTTCGGGCGTTGATAAGGGCAAGGGCAAGGCTACCAATTAGCTTGTCTCTTATATGTTTTAAATATTTTAATGTTGTATTAAGATGATGTAGTAAGACTGGATTTGTTTATGTTTAAGCTTAAGTTAGATTATATAACAAGTCGTTAATTGATATTGCTATGTAATCTATTAAGTACTGTAGGTTGCGAGACTTGGGGGAATAATTATAATAAATCATTGTAAATTATTCTAGAATAGATTTTCCGCTGTGGTTGTGTGATATTTAGTTATCATTATTGCGATATATTACCATGAGCACGTGATGAACCGAATTCGAGAGACCAAGTGGCGGTCCTGGAATTTGGGGGCGTCACAGTTTCAGCTTCAAAAGCAACCTCGCGTCCCTTAGATCGCTATCTGGTGGGAACGAGAGGCTTCGGCCGTGCGGACCGGGATTTACTGAATAAATCCCTAGGTCTGGCTATCTTGGGATATTTATCTACTTCTGTAGAAATTTGAACTGTGCTGGTTTTCTGGCTACTCATATGTGAGCCTAGGAATCGTGGGATTCATGATCAAACTGATCAGAATCTGATTCCCACGATGGACAAACTCTGATTTACAGATGTACCCTATCAGTTTTTCTATAAAATGTACATGCACAGACCTTAAAATGGTTATCTGGATTTAAGGTCTCAACATAGTGAAAAAATGGATTGTCGTGTCAGCGTCCCTCCGATGGTTTTCATACCCATGAGAAGACCGACACTTTATATTTCTATGGTCAAGGATGCTTTGCAGCCCGACAAATCACCATTTGCATGCAGCCTTAAGGCTATAAAGATAAAATTAAGAGTAGCGATATGCTTCAATTCCTATGTCATCATAGGGGTTTGATAAAACCAGTTTTCAAAATATCATTGTCAATTCAATTAAAAAGCTTTTGCAAATCAAATTAAAGGATGCTTTTTGCAAATCAAATCAAAGATTGATTTTCAAATCAAATCAAACCCTTCGTATATAGGCTCAACGAAGCCTGTCAAAGCTTTCAATCAATCCAAAGGCCCAATTTTTAAACAGCATTCACTCACGCATTCCAGTTTTAAGGGAAATATTAAAAAATAATATGGTACCATGTTTACACGGGAGTCGTGGGGTGCCTAACACCTTCCCCACACTTAACCAAGCCCCTGAACTCAAAACTCTGATTTCAAAGATCAAGTTTCGACAGTGTCCAGCAATTAGGCCTCGTTTCAAATCAAATTCGGTTGAGTTGGTACTGTTGGGTTTGTACGTAACGCAAACATGCAATCAAATCACATAAATAAGGCAGAAGCGCGAAACATAGATTTTCAAAAAAAAAATTATACAAACCCATTCCATTATCATGCTTTGTGCTCAATTATCAATAACAGAAAAGTAGGAAGATAAGAATCATACCCTTGTAGAATCTAGCTTCCACAGGTACGAGTTCTACTCCTTGCTCTCCTTGAATCTCCTTGAATATCCTGTTGTGGCTCCTTCCTTTGATCAATGTCAGCCACCCAAATGTTTGGCCTCTATAGGTGATCCACCAAGAAAGATGAAGAACTCAGGAAGATGGGTTATTAGCTTAACCCTTGTTTCTATCCCTATAGAAAGTACTCCCAACTCTTGGAAAACTCACGTCACTTATTTCTGATATAAGACGCTCTTATATAGATATTAGGTTAACCCTCCTAATCCAATTAGTATAGGGTTTTATTTAATTAATTAATTAATTGTTTTTAATTAATTTATATCCTAATCTTATTAGGATTGAGAGAGAGTACTTATATTATATTAATTCCTAAACTCCTTTAGAATTAAAATAATAATATTAATAAGACTCCTCTTATTAATTTATATTTAATATTTCTAAAATATTAAATAATAAACATTAAGCTATTTAATTTATTCTATCATCATAGATTAAATTAATTGCACTTAATGCATTATTACTATCATGCCATTTTCTTCTTAAATAATTCCTCTTCCTTTTATGGTGTGACCCTTTAGGTTCTTCATATTAAACCGGTTGTGAATAAATTAATTAGAACAATTCTAATCTTATTTAAATAAATAAATTAAACTAATAATCTATTTAAATAAATAATATTTATTCAACAATAGGGATAAGCCTCCCTAGCGATCAACGACTTTCTAGATAATATAGATTTCAACATTAATCATAAAAGAACCTATGAGTTAATAGTTACCGTACAATTCAATCCTTCCACCATACAATGTTCCAATTAAATATAAGACATGAATTTACTGTCAATTCTTAATTTATTTAATCATATGTATTTCGATTAGAAAATGCACAACTCCAAATAATGCAAATTAGAAACCTCTTTCTAATTTCATTCCACCTTGGCCAAGGATTCCTGGGTTGTCATTTAACGAATCACATAGGACATATCTCCTCTTTTACTAGAGGTTGTCCAGCTTATGTCAAAAAGTTTGTGAATCTACCACCACTAGTAAAAGAGGAGATATGTCCTATGTGATTTGTTAAATGACAACCCAGGAATCCTTGGCCAAGGTAAAATGCAATTAGAAAGAGGTTTCTAATTTGCATTATTTGGAGTTGTGCGCTTTCTAATCGAAATACACATGATTAAATAAATTAAGACTTGACAGTAAATCCATGTCTTATATTTAATTGGGACATTGTATGGTGGAAGGATTGAATTGTACGGTAACTATTAACTCACAAGTTCTTTTATGATTAATGTTGAAATCTATATTATCTGGAAAGTCGTTGATCGCTAAAGAGGCTTATCCCTATTGTAGAATAAATATTATTTATTTAAATAGATTATTAGTGTAATTTATTTATTTAAATAAAATTAGAATTGTTCTAATTGATTTATTCACAACCAGTTTAATATGGAGAACCTAAAGGGTCACACCATAAAAGGAAGAAGAATTATTTAAGAAGAAAATGACATGATAGTAATAATGCATTAAGTGTAATTAATTTAATCTATGGTGATAGAATAAATTAAATAGCTTAATGTTTATTATTTAATATTTTAGAAATATTAAATATAAATTAATACGATATTAATATTATTATTATTATTATTATTTTAATTCTAAAGGAGTTTAGGAATTAATATAATATCAGTACTCTCTTTCAATCCTAATAAGATTAGGATATAAATTAATTAAAAGTGTTTAATTAATTAATTAAATAAAACCCTATTCTAATTAGATTAGGAAGGTTAACCTAATATCTATATAAGAGAGTCTTATATCAGAAATAAGGTACGTGAATTTTTCCAAGGGTTGGGAGTACACATATTCTATAGAGATAGAAACAAGGGTTAAGCCAATAACCCATCTTCCTGAGTTCTTCATCTTCCTTGGTGGATCACCGTTAGAGGCCAAATATTTGGGTGGCTAACATTGATCAAGGGAATGAACCACTACAGAGGAATCAAAGGAGTAGAACTTGTACATGAGGAAGCTTGGATCTTCAAAGGTATAATTCCATCTTCTCTTTCTATGTATTAACTGATAATTAATGCACAAGAAAGATCATGGTTAAGGGTTTGTAAGAAATTTTAAAATCTGATTTTTCATCCCTTCCGCTCTATTTATGTAATTTGATTGCATGCTTATGTTTCTAGCAAACCTAACAATTCTGGTGTATTCCAAAACCAAGGAGGAGCATGTGGAACATTTGAAGGTGACATTAGAGGCGTTAAGAAGAGAGACGTTGTACGCCAAGTTTTTGAAATATGAATTCTGGATAGAGTAAGTGCAATTTCTTGGACATTTGATTGACAAGGAAGGAATTTCGGTAGACCCATCAAAGGTTGAAGCTGTGATAAACTGGGATCAACCAAAGACACCGTCGGAAGTAAAGAGTTTCCTAGGATTAGCAAGTTATTGCAGAAGATTCATTCAGGATTTTTTCAAAACTGCGACTCCGTTGACGAATTTGGCTAGGAAAGCAGTGAAGTTCGTTTTGATGGAAAAGTGTGGGGAAAGTTTCCAAGAATTAAATAAGAGGTTGAGTCCGGCACCTGTGTTATCTCTTCCGGATATCACAGGAAATTTAGTGGTGTATAGTGATGCATCGCATAAAGCATAGAATGTGTGCTTATGAAAAACGGCAAAGTAATTACGTATGTGTCGCATCAATTGAAGGATTATGAGAAGGGTATCCGACCCATGATTTTGAGTTGGTTGCGGTAATGTTTTCTTTGAAGATCTGGAGACACTATCTTTATGGGGAGAAGTACATACCATAAGAGTCTGAAATATATTTTCACAAAGAAGGATTTGAATATGCGTTAGAGGAGATGGTTGGAGTTGATAAAAGACTACGACTACGAGATTTTATACCATCCAGGTAAAGCAAATGTTGTTACCGACGCCTTAAGCAGAAATGGTCGGGAGAAACAGTATATGTTAACCGATCAGGAGGAGCTAATTTCAGCGATGGCGAAGCTGGAGTTGGAGGTGAAATATCCTGAAGAGTTTGACGAAAAATTTTTTTAATTGGGAGCCGGCCCAACTTTGGTGGATAAGGTTAATGAAGCACAACTTCAAGATGAGGAATATGAGAAAATCAGGAAAAGAGTATCTGAAGGTGAAGAGTCGAATTCGAGGGAAGAATTTGGGTTCCGCCAGTACCAGAGGTTTAGGAGAAAATTTTGAGCGAGGCTCATAGTTCAAGGTATTCAATTCACCCAGAGAGTACGAAGATGTATCAGGATCTGACAGCATTTCTGGTGGCTGAATATGAAAAGAGACGTTGCCGATTGTGTGACCAAGTGTTTGACCTATCAGAAAGTTAAAGCAGAACATCAGAGACCGAGTGGGTTACTACAACCTTTAGAAATACCAGAATGGAAATGGGAACATATCACAATGGATTTCGTAGTAGGTCTTCTGAAGACTCAGAAAGGTTTTGACGCAGTTTGGGTTATCGTGGATCGACTGACGAAATCAGCGCATTTCTTATCGATTAAGATAAGATTCAACTTAGATCAGTTGGCGAAGTTGTATGTGAAGGAGATTATTTCAAGGCACGATGTTCCAGTGTCTATTGTGTCAGATAGAGATACGCGTTTCACATCGAACTTCTGGAAGTGACTACAGGAATGCATGGGAGCGCAGTTAAGAATGAGTACGACATATCATCCTTAGACCGACGGGCATAGTGAAAAAATGATCCAGACATTGGAGGATATGTTAAGAGCTTGTATCATGGATTTCAAAGGGAATTGGGATGATCATCTACCGTTGGTGGAATTCTCTTATAATAATAGTTACCACGCAAGTATTGGCATACTTCCTTGCGAAGCGTTATACGGCAGAAAGTGCAGAAATCTATTATGTTGGGATGAAGTTGGTCAACGTCAATTGCTAGGAAAAGAACTGGTACAACAGACCACCGAGATCGTCAAAGTGATCAGGATAAGATTGATAGCTACTCAGGATAGGTAGAAGAAATATGCCGATCAACACTGCAAGAATTGAGAATTTGAATCTGGTAGCTTTGTTTTTCTTAAAAGTTTCTCCCTGGAAAGGAAAAATTCGATTTGGTAAGAAGGGGAAACTGAGCCTGAGGTTCATCGAACCCTTTGATGTGTTACAGAGAGTTGGTGAAGTCGCATATGAGGTAGCCTTACCTCCGGTGTTAGAACATATACATAACTTTTTTCATGTTTCGGTGTTACGACCATACAAGCCCGATTACAAGCATGTTATAGAATATGAACCCCTATAATTTGAAAGAGATTTATCTTATGAAGAAGTTCCTGTTCAGATAGTCGAGAGGAAAGAACAAGTGCCTAGAAATAAAGTAATACCTTCTATTAAGATAATCTGGAGGAACCACAATGCTGAAGAAGCTACGTGGGAACTCGAAGATCAGATGATGGAAAATTACTCTCATTTATTTGCTTAATCTGTGTGTAGCGATTCTAGAGATAGAATCTTTGTAAGGGGGGAGAATGTAACGGGACGAATTAATTGAATCGTAATTCTGAGGACAGAATCCTTTTAAGGAGGGAAGGATGTGACGAACGCGATTTTTGTAATTTATTTTAAATATTTATTGAATTAAATAAATATTTTTGTTGATTTATTTATTGAGTTAAATAATATTTGATGGAATTGTTGTGGATTAATTTGAGTAAGTGATATGCATTAATTAAATTAATGTGGAATAATTTTATAGTTCGAAGTGTGAATCTAATTGGGATAATTAAATTAAATGAGTTGTTAAATAATTATAATGTTGTTATAGTTAATTTAATAATTAATTAGAGATTTAATAATTTGTTATAACTAATAAATAAGAATTTTAATTATGTGGTAATTTGATTTAATGAGTAATATTGGCTTTAATTTAATTGAATTTAAATAATGTAATTTGATTAATTAAAGTGTGACAAATAAACTATATGTTAAGTAAGTTATTAAAATAAATTAAAAAGGGAACCTTTAAGGAATAGCCAAACATGGCATTGAGAACATGGGATCAGTTTAAGCCATGACGCGCTTAACTGATACCCACGTTCTAACAGTTACACGCATTATGTCAGTCTTATATTATACGTATTATATTTCATAAGGCTTATTTTGCAAAGTCTGAGAACAAAGAAGAGAGAGCTTGAGAGCAAACAGAGAGAATTTGTGAGTCTGTGAATTGAAGTAACTAAATTGGAGAATCAAGTAGAAGTTTTTTATCATCTAGCAAGATTCAAACAGTGAATTAAAGGTAATAACCTCACTTTCTAGTCTTAGTTTATGTGGTCTTAAGTTTTCTCTAGAAAAATGGTTTTTGATAAAGTTTTGATGATTTGGGTTGTTATGAAGATGATTTATGTGTTGTTTATAGTCGTTTTATTGATTAGAATCATATAAAGCATGCTTGGTGTTATTTTCTGTGAAGTCTATATAATTTAGGTATGTTAAATTGGTTGTATGAATGTAAAATTCATGGAATTTTGGGAGAAGAATTGTATAGGAAAACAGCTACTGCAGTTCCTGTCTGCGCACCAACGCAGCTGTGCCGGTGCCAAAGGCAGGAACAGAGCTGCACCGTTCCCTGACAGAGTCTGTTTTGTTTTTTTTAACTTTGAGTCCATAGCATGTTAATGTAACCTAGTCTAATGAACAAAAAAACGTGTTAACCATACAGTAAGGTGTTTTAATAGATTGCTAACGTGTATGTGATGATTTCAAGTTAACAATTATCAAAGTATATGAGAATTTAAACTTGTTTTTCAAAGGGTTAAATTTTTATGTTGATATTGATTGTCATGCAATTATTTCAGATTTGTGATAATGCGATTAGTTTAATTGTCAGACTTGAACTAAGCTAACAAGTTGAACTTAAGTGTGAACTAAGTTTAAAGGGATAATGTTAGCAAGGCTAATGGATGTTATGATTATAATGGGATATGTAGGACTTTTGAGAAACGTGAATAGTAATTGTCTAAGCTACGCACGAGGTAAATTTCTTATCCTATCTTGATTACAATTACGCAAGTGCTTATCTCTAATATTTTATTGAACGAGTTCCTAACTCTTGTTTCCAATTATTCAAAACCTATATTATTCAAGTTCATTCAAATGAGATGTTCTAACTCTTTTGAAGTATAACCTTGGTTATACAATGTTCATTCAATTGTATATAGTTGAGATTCAACCTTCGATTTAAATATCGTTTACATTATTGTATTGAACATTTGAATTACTAGCGAACCCTTATTAATTCGACTAGTCCATAGTTGATGAGCGTTCTAAATTCTAGAACTACTGTTGAGTTTATCCAAACCAAATTTCCTTTAGTACGTACTCTTATGTCAAACTGAGATGAACAACCCTATTATAGGGGATTATATTACGCAATAGTGTTAAGATGTTTGTGCACATACATGGTACGAAGGGCTGATCCCCCTAAGTACGAGAAGTAAGGTCCATATAGTCTTATGACTGTTAAAGGTTTAAAGTAGAAATACTTGATAACCTAGGACATAGTTCATGGTCTTTGACCCTCAAATGTACTTTTGATTCTTGTTTTCTAATATTGATTCAAAAGCCGAGTTTTCTATTATCCAGTATCCATTGATTTCTAGTATGTTATTATTACTATTGTTATTTTTATAGATGTGGGCAATTGTTTTCTCACCCTTGCATAATAACATTGCAGCTAAAGTTGAAAAAGTTTACGAGCCATCTACTAGTAAGGGCAAAGGCAAGATGAACAAGTGATAAAGATTTGTTATTTGTTATTTGCTAATGTTATGCTTAAGACTTATTTACTATTGTTATGTTTTCGCGTTGACGTATTAAGGTTAGATTACCTGGGATTGATTTGTTTAAGATGTTATCACCGTTTATTGGGAGGATTTCTATTTTAAATTATGAGTTTATGTTATTTCCTTATTTATAAGTAGTTAGATATGCTTTAATTGGACAGTGAATACAAAATCCTGTGGAAATGAAGTACCTGGATTTTGGGATGTCACAATTTGAAGGAAGAATTTGGGTTCCGTGTAATGCAGAGTTGAAAGACGAAATAATGGAAGAGGCCCATAGTTCGAGATACTCGATACATCCTGGCAGTACCAAGATGTACCAAGAGCCGAACATGAAAAGGGAGACAACAGAGTATGTCAGTAGGTCCTTAACTTGTCAAAAAGTTAAGGCCAAACACTAACGACCAAGTGGATTGTTACAATCACTTGAGATTCTGGAGTGGAAATGGGAGCACATCACGATGGACTTTGTGGTAGGACTTCCAATGACGCAGAAGAGATTCGACGCTATTTGGGTAGTAATGGATCATTTGACAAAGTTGGCTCACTTTTTGCCGATACGAGTCAGGTATAACTATTGTCCGTTTTATATAATGACAAATACGTGCAAGTATACGTGGTCAATAAGTAATAAAGAGTAAGTACAGATATCGTTCCCACGGAGAATTAACTAATAAAAGATTGCCAAATCACTAGCCAATAACCATCTCAGTCTTATCTAAACGAGTGATCAATTGTTGTAAATTAAAACTAAACAATTAATTTAAAACTAATTAACCCTAGTGTAAAATCAGATAATGAAGATATGAGACCTCAAATTCCCCTGATGATTCATCTAAATCAACATACTCCCAGTTAGGTCAAACTAATCGTCATAAAATGCTAGTCGAGAACAGAAAAGTGAGATAAGGCCATCTTTCAATGCGTCTAATTCATATCACATACAATCCACAGATGATAGAACACACATGAACACCCACATTATCTAAACTCCTATATGTCTATGTGATTTACAAATAAATAGGGTTTAAGTCCAAGTTCTCAATTGAATACGAGCGGTGCTTCGGTATATGTCTATCCTAAGCATAAATCATACATCCAACACCATATAAACATACAATCGCCCTCTACTACGATCAGATCTAAACCCACATCTCGTTTATCAAGTCCATATAGGTTATCACAGTAATTGGTAGCTAATCAATTAAACAATGAAAGCATGAATCGTAACAGATAATCTCATAGCAATCAATAAGACCAACATGGAAAAATATCAATATAAACTACTCATTAGGTTTCATTAAAACCTCAAAATAAAGTTTAAGTCATAAAGGATTCAAATATATCATTCACAAGTTGAATAAACATCATCCGAATATAAAAAGATAACAAGGATAATATATAGATAGAGAATGCAAATCTGAGTTCTTTCTCCAAGCTTAGATCTTTGATGCTATCCAAATGCTTCAATCTTCAAGTCTAATTAAACTCTAGCTACTAACTATTTTAACCTAATCTAAGCTAGACAATCAAAGTAAAGAAAAGAAAAATGGAAGAACAAAGCTAGGGCTAAGCTCCCAAGAGGGGAGTATATCCAATATGTGCCAAAATGTGCCCTAATATAGCCTCCAAGGTCGAGTCTGCATCCTTGCCCAAGCCAAAACCAAATCTGCCGTTTAAAAATAAGTCAATCAGCAAGATAGAAGACCGGCGCAGCTGCGTAGGGAGGCAGAGTAAAAGCGACGTAGCGGCGCAGCTGGGTACCCGGCCAAGCCTACTGGCGCAGCTGCGCAGCCTTAAGGCGTGAAGCTGGCGCAGCTGCGCCGTGCACCAGCTGATGATTTTTGGCTTCCTTTTCTACTGTAGTTTTTTGACTCTTTTCCCATGCTTGATTTATGATGCTCATTGCTCCTGCCAATCACCCATTGCCAATGCTTCTTGGTCCCTTTTTGTCCTGTCCATCATCATGACATAAGCCAATTTCTGTGCTTTTTCCCTTTCTAACACTCTTTCATCCTTTTAAGCTCAATGCACACCAAGAGAGTTCCACAAACAGAAAACTACAAAAGAAAGCATAAACACATGAAAAGCACAAACATACTTGAGTTTAAGCAGTGAAATAAGCTAGTTAATATCTGAATAAGTGGTCATAAAAACCACTTATCAAATACCCCCAAACTTAAACGTTGCTTGTCCTCAAGTAACCAAAACAAAATAAAATAAAAGATGCAATGTAATAACTATCATGAATGCAACCTATACTAATATGAATGTGAATCCATGTATCAGTCGGAATTAATATTCAAATGAAATGCCTCAGAGAAATCACAGGCTAATTAAACAGAAAAGCTAGCCAAGACAAGATCATAAGACATATCCTTGCAAATCCAAACTTGTCAGCACTGATGTAGTGTGTGTGTGCCTAGCAACCATTAAACATGCTTTCAAACAAATATATCACATACTATGCTTCTTAGGGGAAAAATAAGTTTTAACTTAAGAAAAGCAGTAAATCAGATAAGTTTTAACTAAGACCATGCATTACTTAAGCTAAGGGCTCACAGGGGATTTATTATGCTTTTTATTAACTCACGAGGGCGTTTTCGCTCTTTCCCGTTTACACCTTTGACTGTGCAATGCCTAGTCCTCTTAGGCTTTTCAATGATACGCATGTAGCGAGCTTTTGACCAATGACTCCCAGGCCAGAAGGCCTTAGGGCTCTGGGTGTAGAGACACCCCTAGGGCTTACTTGCTCGAATATCAAAGGCCACAGAACTCGACGTAGCCGAAGTGTTTATTCACAATCAATTTTTCTTTTTCTTTTCTTTTTCTTTTGTTTTTCTTTTATTTTTCTTTTCTACAACTAGCAAGCTTACCCCCTGTTTCCCCCAAACTTAAGCTTTTTTACAGTCTTGTTATTATAATATGAGAACTGAAACTCTTTCATTAAAACATAGATTTCCCACTAGAAGACAAATATGTGAAAATTTAAACTAAGCATATCATGATGGTTACTCTAGAGTGCTAATCGGTTACACAGTATCTGACAGATAAGGATTTACATATATGAGATTATAAGCAAGCTTAAGTCTCAAATCGGTTCAATCAATCAAGTAATTTCAGTTTCCTCATAGGCCAAATAAATAACAAACCAACTAAAAACTGGATTCATGCAGAATGCTCTAACACAGTTAACTAAAAACAAACAAATTATTTTTTAAAATTTTACCAAAAATACTTCCTAAAATGTACTATATGAACTAAACAATATGCAATTCGGATGAGATATGCTCAGAAATTGGATTGGAACAGGTAAGGTGAGGATGGCGAAGAGGGTTGGCTAAGGTTTCGGTATGAATGGAATGGGGGTGTGAATGTGTTGGGATGGGTATGTGAAATTCGGATGAGATAGGGTTTTGGTTGAGAGAATTTATGCGAGAGATGAGAGATATGCAAGGAGTCTGCTTTGTTGTGCTTGTGAGATAGGGCTGCCAAAAATATTTACAGTTGGGAATGATTTAAGAAGTGGGCCGTCATATTTTAAAAACAGGAGGAGGAGTCTGGCGCAGCTGCGCAGGGATTGCCCTTAAAGGTGGCGCAGCTGCGCAAAGTAAAACTTTCAGCTTCTGGCCTGGACATTTGCGCAGCCGCTCTGTATACTAGGCATGGGCTGGCGCGGGCGCGCCAATACTCAGGGACTCTTTTTCTGCAGCTTTCCTATGCACTTGACCATGGACTTTGCTACACTTGAATAAATCCTAAAAAAAGGCACACGGACTTTATTACATCACTAACCACAAAAAACTTAATATGAACTTATTTACAACTTATGAAGAATTACACATAGGGGGAGAAAACTAAACATGGAGGGAGAATCATACGCATATGAAGTCCCAAAAATTCTTATATGTGAGTAAATGCAACATTCTATTGCTTCAAAAATATGTCCAATACTTTAAAGTCCCAAAAATGTACGCGTTAATGCCTAAGTCCAAAAATGAAGGCACTGAGCTCCTAATTCCAAGAGTATTCAAAAACATTTCAACTAAGAATTAAACTACTTAGAATTAAATAGGGGGAAGGGATAGAGAAATTTAACAAGAAGTATATATAAGGGAGAGAAGAGAGAAATGATGGGGTGCCGCCCATCGAGCGCTTGGTTTATAGTCCGTTAGCTAGACTTTCTCTATGACACCGCTATCCGATCCCTCGACGATATTTGAGAAACCCTTCATCCATTAATACTGCAGTGTATGTTGGGAGGTTCCCCTTCACGAGAGGCTTCGGAGTTAAGTTGCCTAGCATCTGATGTGTATATAAATTCCCCATTTTAAAGTTCGGGGAGCTAGGCACTTCTTCCGTTGTGTTCGTGAAGCTATTGGGGCATTGAGGCACGACTAACACAACGGGCTCTTCTTTAATTCTCTCTTCTTTGTACCACCATGGCTTCAAGGATGAGTCACTATCATAAATATAATTTCCTGCAACGTGACTACCAAGGGGACAGGGTGTGCAAAATTCACTGGTTTTTCCAACTTGGGCGGAGAAGGCTCTTGGGGTATTATCACAGTTGGTTCACATTCATAATTTTCCACGTCCCCAATTGTCTCCTCGATGCCGCCTTCTTTCAGTTCATCCAGTTGCATGTGCACTTCTGGCTCTCCATCAGTTTCAGCATCCAATTCATAGCACTAAGTATTCTGAGGGCCTTTGCTCACGGCTTCAAACATTTGAGGTTCTTGATTCTGAAGATTTTGAATTTCTATCCCTTGCTCAATCACCTCCTCCTTCATTAAAGCCATGCTGATTTGCTCTGCCCAATTCCGAAGATTCTCAATCGACTTTGCTTGCTCAATCAAGATCTCCTTTGTTGATGCTATGGAATTTTCCCACAAACTTTCCAATCTTTCCTTTTCTGTTTCAGCCTCAGAATCCATGTACTGAGTCTCATTAGTTGGGGTATTGATGATTTGTGCCATCTAGTTCGAAAAATTTTTGTTCGATATTTTTTGGCTCCTAATCATCTCCTCTTGGTTTGCTAAGACCCTATACATGAAGTCCTTTATTGACTGTTCTCTTTGTAAACACGAAGATTGATATGTGGGGTCTGGTGTATATATTGGACTTTGCTCACAGTATTGGTCTTGATAATATCTCGCTGAAGAGTTTGGGTGATACTCCAAATCTTGGTGATAATTGGGATACTCGTTGTGGTTGAAGTAATCACCCCTTACTGCTCTTGTCCATAACTGATGGGGCACGGATGGCTCATATAGTTTCCAGCACCATAATCATAAGTAACTGCCGACTCTCGACTCTGTTCGGTTGCAACAATGTCCAACTTCCTCGAGAGAACCTCTAGCTGTGCTGATAATGTTCCAATTAGGTTGAGTCCATCAGTGTATATTTCCCATGGTTGATCATTCCTCGTGTAAAACCATGGATAAGCGTTGAGATCCATCATACCTGCAAAAAGAATATAGGAAGAGAATTAAACAAAATAAAAATGTTTAAATTAAGACTAATTTGATTGAACCTAATGTTGGCAAACAGTTATCAAATTAATTCCCCGGCAATGGCGCCAAAAACTTGTTGTCTATTTTATATAATGACAAATACGCGCAAGTATACGTGGACAACAAGTAATAAAGAGTAAGTACAGATATCATTCCCACGGAGAATTAACTAATAAAAGATTGCCAAATCACTAGCCCATAACCATCTCAGTTTTATCTAAACGAGTGATCAATTGTTGTAAATTAAAACTAAATAATTAATTTAAAACTAATTAACCCTAGAGTAAAATCAGATAATGAAGATATGAGACCTCAAATTCTCCTAATGATTCATCTAAATTAACATACTCCCAGTTAGGTCAAACTAATCGTCACAGAATGCTAGTCGAGAACACGAAAGTAAGATAAGGCCATCTTTCAATGCACCTAATGTAAGACCCCAACTTTTATGAATAAAAAATTAAATTTTCTCTATATATTATTTTGAAATAGTTAGGGGTTAATTTGATAATGTGGAATGTTATGGGTAAAATGCGTAAATATTTTAAATAAGCAAGTGGTTATAAAATATTCATTATTGTCGGGGAATATTCGTTTGGTCGTGGAATATTTTTGCTGTCGGAGAATATTCGTACGACGGCGCAGTCATTTGTGGGCCACATAACGGAAAGCTGTCGGATGAAGAAAACGACAAGAATAGATTTTTTTATATATAACGACATAGTTGTTATCGTTAACACTGTTGGAAGACTTGGTGGGTGAAATAAAGTAATACGCGTTGTTGCACAGTAGCACACGGTATTGCACAGTATTTATATTATTGTTAATTCAATAATTGTCACTACACATTATTTTCCATTATCAGATCAATAATTCATATTATTTGAATAATATTATTAGATAACATTATTGGCAATGTCTAAGGAAGTTCTGACTAGGAGGGGTTATTTAATTGCGCACTAGGAATGAGAAATCCTTATCAGAAGGCCCCCTCTTTCCTGGGAACGACCTGATTGTCAATATTGTAGTTCTATAATATTTTTTGTGAATAATTAATTATTGATTTATATGATAAGGAAATATTTATTTTTGTGGATATAAAAGAAGGAATTAGTGTTGAGGTGTGTAAGACCCCAACTTTTATCAATAAAGATTTAATTTTCTTTATATATTATTTTGAAATAGTAAGGTGTTGATTTGATAAATGTGAAAAGTTATGGGTGAAATGTGCAAATATTTCAAAATGAGCAAGTGGTTATAAAATATTCATTGTTATTGGGGAATATTCGTTTGGTCGTGGAATATTCTTGTTGTCGGGGAATATTCGTACTACGGCGCAGCTATTTGTGGGCCCCACAACGGAATAACTGTCGGATATAGAAAGCGACAGAAATAATCTTTTTATAAATAACGGTAAAACTGTTACGGTTAAACTGTTGAAATACCCGGAGATAAAGATACAGTAATACGCGTTGTGCACAGTAACACACGGTATTGCACAGTATTTTGAATTATTGGTTCTTGCGTAAGAAGTCACTTACTCAATAATTGTTATAGTAATTACTGTTCAACATTTTATATTATTGATTCAATAATTGCATGATATTTTATTGGTTCAATAATTGCTACGTTGATATTTTATATCAATAATTGCTACGTTGCTATTTTATATGATTGATTCAATAATTGCTACCATTGATATTTTGTATTATTGATTCAATAATTGTCACTGCATAGTATTTTATATTATCAACTCAATAATTCATATTATTTGAATAATATTATTAGATAGCATTATTGACAATGTCTAAGGAAGTTCTGTCTAGGAGGGGTTATTTAATTGCGCGCCAGTAAGGAGAAATTCTTATCGGAAGGCCCCCTCTTTCCTAGGAACGACCTGGTTGTCAATATGGTAGTTCTGTAATATTATTTGCGAATAATTAATTATTGATTTATATGATAAGGAAATATTTATTTTGTGGATATAAAAGAAGGAATTAGTGCTGATGTGTTTTTATCAGTATTTTGTTGTGGAAAATCACCTGTTTGTGGATTTCGGCCATTTTCGGTTGGAAATTTGGTAAAACTTCCTTCTACAAAGTTGTAGAGAATTAAATTTCCAATGGAAAGGAAATAGAATTTGTATTTTTTTGACAAAAGGGCTATTTATTATGAATTATTGAAGTTTCGAATAAATATTTTTTTAAATATAAAGGTGGGCCCCACTTTTGTTTTTTTATGGGTTGTAAATGCTGAAAACTCAATCTCTGTTGGATGCTGAGACGGTGTGTTCAAAGAGTGGGTGCTGAAGAAAGCCGCCGGTAGCAGAAAGTCTATTTTGGCATCCTAAGCTTTTCTTATAAATAGGGTGCTTAGGTTAGAATTGAAAGTCACACCAGAATCAGAAGTTTTCTCTCTCTATAATATCGAGCGTATTTTTGTGAGTATTTAGATACTTTGAGTGTTACTATTCAGTGCAAGTTTTTTTCAGCCTTATATCCGATATTCCAGTTAAAAGTACTATTTTTTTGAGGTAAAGGATGTTATTTTCTTTCGTAAATGATGTTATTCTTTTTAATATCATTATACCAAAATATTGGCATGGATTGTATTATGAAATTCTTACTTTTTTCGTCGGGGTTACTATTCACGTATACGACACTATTCACGTATACGGCACTATTCACGGAAAAATTAAATTTTCATCTATTTGTCCAAGTTGCTTGTTAAGGTTCCTATCTTTGATTGGATCTAAGTTTTGAGCTTTATTCTTGAATTTTGCCCCACAATTGATTATTACGAAGTATTTTTGAATTGGATAAACTAAAATACGAATCCTTAATCTTTTTCCTTTATCTCACTGGATTCGTTCTTTAAAATATTTTCACTACAAGAAAAAAGCCTATCTGCGACCGCATATCAGCGACCGCATGCGGCCGCAGATAACCATCTGCGACCGTTTGCGGTCGCTGATATGCGTCGCATAAAATCTGGTCGCTAGAATGCACATCAGCGACCACTATTAGCGACCGCATTATCTGCAACCGAAATTAGCGACCGTTATTGTCCTTTCGGTCGCTAAAATGAGTCAGCAAGGTTCAGGACCACAGGCTGACGTGTGCCACGTGTCAGCGACTGCAAACAGCGACCGCATGCGGTCGCTGAAATCCCCATATGATTAGCGACTGCTTTATACTTATCAGCGACTGCATGCGGTCGCTGATGTAAAAAAACATTGGAACCAGAATTTTGCTGTTTTGTCGAATTCCCAAAAAACTGTACCTGTTTTGTACAGGTACAGTTTATATACCTATTTTGTACCTACTTTATCCCAACACATAAACATTCACAACAATATAACATCCATCGTCCATTACCGACACATACACCAAACTAGTATATAAATTATATATAAACTATATAAACCTTTAAAAACCGATATAAATTGAATAAATATAAACAAATATAATCTTTAAGCAACATACAGACATCCAAAGAATGAATATAAAAGTATAAGATTCTCAAATAACTACAAAACAACACTAAATCAATCGTCAAGCATCATTGTCCAAATTAGTTTCTCCTTGATCTTGATCACCCTGTAATTAACAAAAAAATAAAACAAATTACATATAATATAGTATATATGTTGATACTGGTGTTACGATCGACAATATACAGTTGTTTTTAAACACAACAATATATATATATATATATATATATAAGTCACTACTTTGATTGTAATAAATAAGATTGATTACCTCGTCGCCATGCCCATGCTGTGATGCTGCTGCTGCCGCCACTGTATCAGCTAACTCATCAGCACTCAGAGCCGCCAAATGCCCGCCCAGTATCTTTAGAAGATCGCGATCTTGACATATAGCTCTCACATAGTCAGCAGGAGTATGAATGGCTGGATGACTCGATGACTGTGAAGACTGGGTAGCAGAGCTGCCTGAGCCACTGAAGGATGGGCGTCGTCGTTGTCCTTGACCTTTGACGTAGTTCTTCTTCACAACAGACGCCCTCTCCCACAATTCTTGATCAATTGGCGGACGTGGGGTGCCTTCAGGATAGCGCTCATTCAATAAAAGCTTATAAGTATCCTGTCATCATGTTAACAATTAAATAGTTAAAAATAAATTGGTAAAATTCTAAAGAATGACGTAAAACTTGATAAGCAAGATTAAGTTGTTGAAACTTATTACCGCTATGTGGACAGCATCAGGCAGACCATCACGGGTGGCCACGTACACATCCAGCCAATGGATAGGCTGACCTTGAGACTGAGACTCCTATACAAAATATATTCCAATATTACTAAGTACACATGTGATATTCTACAATTTATAATTGCAAACATATTAAAACTATTCATACGTACCCTGGCAGTGATATGCTGCAACTGTGAAATACTGCCGCCTCTGTAGGTTCCTTTAGCCTTTTCGCCATCAGGTACACCCGAGGATCTATTAGTGGCGGCAGTCTTGCGTCTTTTGACCCAGGTCTCATCTCTCCATTGGGCACACATCTCAGCCCATATGGACTGGGTGCACCACCAGGGGCTATGCTCATGCATGTAATCCTCACCCTGGCCTGGATGGTCGATCGATGCATTGTGAAGGGCTTTTTGTCGTTCTTTGTTCAAATTGTCTTTGGTGCGGGCGGCGCACTTCTGCCAAAATAGTGTCTGTATCACTGAAGCCTGCGCGTCTTCCCATCTATACCTTTTCTGCAAATAAAATAACAATAATAATATTAAAATGATACTTTTAACATATAATCCAACACTATTAAACAATTATCCTTAGAATATTATATTATCTATCATAATTAAAAGAAATACCTGAAATTCAGCCCAAACTGCATCCTTGTGGGCGATAGGTGTGGTCGCCCACGTAATCACAGGTGTGGGCCAATTCTGTAAGCACAATTGTGATATGCACTTGACGATCTTATTATCTGAAAAATCACTATAATATACAATAATTTACATCAAAGATAAGTAGATATATTAAAGCAATTTACATTAGTTATATATCTTGTATAAATGGAATCTAAAATGCTTATATATAAATGATGCGGGACGTACGTGCTATTCGGAGGAGGACGAATCTGAATAAGAATCCGATCATCCGGATTAGTAGGGGCCTTGGGCACATGATTAGGCCCCCTACCCAAGCCGCGCTTTTTCTGCGCTGCTTCAGAAGCCATCTATATATTACAAATTTCAAAATGTTAGTATGAGTTCTATTTGATTACATGTATATATGAATATAAATTGACAATAATGACAGGAAATTGCATTTAAATAGTTAAGTACATAAACATGTCAGTGATATAAAGATGTTAGTATGAGTTATATTTGATTACATGTATATATATGAATATAAAATGACAATAATGACAGAAAATGCTAAACATGTAATGCTAAACATACATTTCATTTGTTCAAGTGTCAATGTCTGATTCAGAATCATCTTGTATACGTATTGCAGATTCATAACCATCATCTGCTTCAGATTCAGTGTCAGATTCAGTTAGTAACTCTTCCTCCTCAGTATCAATGTCATCTAACACAAGTATTGACTCAAGATCTAATTCATGTGGTTCATCTCCACCATCTAACTGGATTACTTCATTGTCGTCCTCCACATTTATTATAGTTTGAGCATGAAGCATATGCTCTTGGTAAATCTCCCCATCAACTACTTCTACACGACTGCGCGCGGGAGTATGAATTACAACTTGCCAATCTGTAGGCGGTCTATCCCTTTTCCTAATAGGACTAGGAGTGTAGTATACTTGTACTGTTTGAGTTGGTAAAACAAATGGTTCGTTGGAGTACGCAGACCTATGGAGGTCAATATCGACGATTCCATGTCTGTCAACACGTATCCCTTTTTCTGAATCAAACCAACGACACTTGAACAAGTTAATATGACCCCCGTACGTGCCCTTGTACAACAACTCTATGATTTCCTCCAACTCCCCATAAAAGGCACGACCAAGCTCATTGTAACAATCTCCTTGGACACACACTCCAGAGTTTGTTGTTCTTTTACCGCGCCCATATGGCTTTGTATGAAATTCACAACCATTTATTTTGTAACCATTGTGGCTGACTTGGTCCCTATCTGGTCCCATAGCTAGGACTTGTACATTAGCCGGAATCGTTGATCCCTCAGTCAAAGCCTACAAAAACTCCATCTTATTAAATGAAGTCATCGTTAATATGGAGTATATATATATATATATATATATATATATATGTATATATATATATATATATATGTATATATATATATGTCGTGCTTAAGAAATTGAACTTACTTTGTCCTTTAGCCAAAGTGCAAATTTTTTATCACGATTGATTTGAATATCTTTATCAGTTATGCCGGGATGCTTCACTTTTAACTCGTCATCGTACAATCTATACAATGTTATAAACATTAATATATTGGAATGTATATTACATGTCATTGAAAGTTAAGGGATAAATTTTCAAGTTTACGTGTGTACCTCACAAATTGGTCAATCTCCTCGCAATTGAGAAGAATGTAAGTATGTGCAGCATGTAATTCCAGCTCAGAGAGGAATATGCGCTTCCCTTTTCCATAAGCGCGGCCCGATAGACCAAATACAGAAAGCCGACCATTTAGTTCAACATTTCCCCCATCATCATGTCTCGAGACTCGATTGGCCTTTGTCAAGACTTCGTCCGGAAAATAGTCTGAGACAAACGTAGATATCTCATCGAAACTGTATACCTCACATATCGACCCCTCGACATAAGCTCTATTCTTAACCTTCCTCTTAAGGTTTCCCATCACCCTTTCGAAAGGGTACATCCATCTATATTGAACTGGACCCCCAATACGAGCTTCATAGGGAAGATGGATTTGCAAATGCTCCATGGAGTCAAAAAAACCAGGCGGGAATATTTTTTCCAGTTTACACGTGATCTCTATGATGTTCTTCTCAAGTAGAGACATGTCCTTCTCATTTAATGTTTTTGAACATAAGTCTTTGACAATCTTACCATTAGGAGATTCATAAAGTTCTAATTCAGGACGCTTACAAATATCTTTCATGTCCAAACGTGCCTTATCATTATCTTTTGTCTTCCCCGTAACATTCATCACGGTGTTAAACACATTGTCGAACACATTCTTCTCAATATGCATCACATCTAGATTATGACGAATCAAATTTGTAGACCAATAAGGCAATTCCCAAAAGATGCTTCTCCGAACCCAGTTATGAGACTCGCCAAACCCATTGATTATGTTTGTGGCATCAATCTTACCAAATGGGATGACCGGCAATCTCATCACACGGTCACGTATCTCCGTCCCCGACAATCGCGGTGCAGGAATATCATTCTCTACTTTCCCTTTCCTGAAGTGTTCTCTATTTCTTCGAAACGGGTGGTCTACCGGCAAGAAACGACGATGACAGTCAAACCAGCAAGGCTTTCGACCTTTTGATAGATTGAAAGACTTTGTATGCTCCATACAATACGGACAAGCCAACTTCCCATGTGTACTCCATCCAGCTAACATACCATAGGCAGGGAAATCACTTATAGTCCACATAACCGCTGCCCTAAGGTTAAAATTTATTTTCGTTGCAACATCCCAAGTCTGTACTCCATCCTCCCACAATACCTTCAACTCATCTATAAGAGGTCTCAAGTAAACATCTAAGTTCTTTCCAGGACTCTTAGGACCAGGAACCACGAGTGAAAGAAACAAGTATGATTGTTTCATACACATCCATGGAGGCAAGTTGTACGGAGTAACAATCACAGGCCAACATGAGTACGGAACAGCTGAGTGGCCGAACGGGTTGAATCCATCAGTGGACAAACCAAGCCTCACATTTCTACGTTCCAATGCAAATCCAGGATGTGCTAAGTTAAAATTCTTCCAAGCCTGCCCATCTGCGGGATGGTTAAGTTCTCCATCTTTAGCTGGAGATTTCGCATGCCAAGTCATATGTTCAGCTGTTCTTGAAGACATGTACAACCTTTTTAACCGATGCGTAATTGGAAAATACCTTAAAATCTTAAAAGGTATACTTGTCTTTTTTGTAGTCACACCCTCTTTATTAGGCCTGAACCGATCATGACTGCAAAACGTGCACCTTGTCTTTTGTTCATTTTCCTTATAAAACAACATGCAATCGTTCGAACATGCATCGATCTTTTGGTATCCAAGACCCAACTTCTTCACCATTTTTTTACAGTAGTAGTAGTTATCGGGTAATTTTTCATCGTCTGGCAACATACTCTTAATGGCCTTCAATAGCGACTCAAAACACTCATGGCTCATGTTGTGATCAGCCTTGATGTTAAGTAATGTCGCCACTGCAGACAATGTAGTGTGCTTGGTGCAACCATGCCACAACGGCTCGCTACCCTCGTCTAACAACTTAAAGAACGCTTTGGCATCAGAATTCATAGGTTGCTCTCTGCCTTGTTCCCAATCAAAATCCGGCCCTGCAATATCATGAACCATGGCATTCATACGATGGGTACTGCTGCCCGGAGTGTGTACTTGTGCATAGCCACTATCTCTTCTCTGCCCATGTGCCCACCAGCATTCTTCATAATTTCTCATGAACCCAGAAACAAGTAAATGATAGTTTACTATGTCTCTGTCCATATAATTTTGAATTTTACACTTCAAACAAGGGCATCTTATCTTGTTCTGACCATTCACACATTCCGGATGACTATATGCATAATCTAGAAACACTTGACAACCAGTTCTAAATTCAGTTGTAGCACCTATTTGGGAACTTGACTTTCGTTTTCTCATCCAACTTCGGTCTGAATAAAGGTCCATGATACCACGGTACCTATTGCAAACAAGAATTATTGTATCCCCTTGTTAGATATTTACAATTCAGCCCAATGTCATTTATGATGCATATAAATACATATAGATGTATCCTTATGTAAGCATATTACTTGAGCATACTTGTAAGCATATGCGTTAAGCATACTTGTAAGCATATGACTTGAGCATACTTGTAAGCATATGATTAACATTTAAGCATAATTGTAAACATATGACTTGAGCATATACACGTATATGATTAACATTTCAACATACATGTAAGCTGTTATTGTTTGAGGGTCTTCAAACAACAACACAGCTCCAACCATACATGTTCAAACCATACTTCTCCCATCTTCAAGCTTCAAAGGAAACTAGTTGATTGGTGACGCATTTAATTCTCTTGTCTGAATACTTCCGTCCTGCCTGGATTTATGATATAGCTGTAGAATCCTAACTTGATTAGTCATAGTTCTTCTATAGGATCATAGATTATTCTTGTTAACATAACCTAAGCCCCTTGAACCTATAACATCTTCCCATTATAACAGTTCAACTAGATCAATTTCATTCTTGTTCTTTTTGTTTAGTGTTTAATTAATTTTGCTTCCTAGATAACCCTTTATATTTGATACTAATAGTCTATGCTTTATATGTGAAGAAGAGGAGCTTACATAGAAAAGACTCGGAGAGGCAGTTCATCCGATGCTCTATTCTTTTGGATGTCAGTCATTTTCTTATTCTTTTTTGAAGCAAGTTTGTAGTAGGTTATATTAAGATTGTGTTTTGTACCTAAAAATATTAGGCACTATTTTCTAGCTGTTCTGTTATGCAAACTAAGTAAACTGTATGTGATTATATATGTGGGTTGTATGCCTCCTATTCGTTGGTCGTAAATAAATTCTCATCCATCCAACAGTAGAGAGAAATTTAGTGAATTTGCTTACTTATAATATTAGCTTTTTAACTTATTATTACACTATTTTATTGAAACCATACCTTTTCCATTTGAATGTGTCAAGAAGTAATATTTCTTGTTGCCGTGGGTGGTAGAGTTTGTTGACTTATAATTTATTTTTTTAACTAAGAAAAATAAGATACTAAGAAAAAGAGAAGATTCATTGATATTGGGTGGGTAAGCCAAGTAAAGGCTGTGCTTTTTAATTTATGGTAGACTTGTTTAAAATTATTTGGGATTCCTAATACCTAATTCATAATATAGCATCTAAGTTTGCATATTGGAAAATCAGTACTCTATATTGGGTTGGGTTGGCTATTACAATTATAAAATTATAATCAGTACTCTATATTAGTCATCCAAAATGATCACTAAATACATATGTGATCACAAATTTTTATTTATTTATTAGTTGACAACTAAGTAAATGGTAACTTAGTAATGTTACAAAGAATATATATATAGTATACAATACCCAAATTAAACCTAATTACCCAAATTAAATCTAATTATCCAAATTAAACCTAATTAAGGGTTCTTAACAATGGGGTATACATACACCAAATTAATCAAATTTATGTATATATATATACATATTCATAGCAACAAATCAATATAATAACATGTATATATGTATATATATATATATATATATATATATTCATAGCAACATATCAATGCATATATGTATACATTACCCAAATTAATCATTCATTGTATACCAAAATCATTCATAGTATAACTAATATATACCTAAATGTCGGCGACGATAGCAGCGGGCGGTGGCAGCGAGACGGTAGCAATGGGCGGCACCTCTTCTCCCTATTTTTCTCTCCCTTCTCCCTCTTCTCTCCTTCTCTGTCTCCCTCTTTTTCTTTCCATTTCGCGTCTGTTGTCCAGGCCTGTTGCTGAGAACATTTAAAAGCATCAGCGACCGCTTTCAGCGACCGCATACGGTCGCTAGTTTTTAATGACGTGGATATATCAGCGACCGCATGCGGTCGCTGTCACTCCTTGGTCGCTGAAGAAAAGACCGCGAACAATTCACGCTAATTTTTAGGCGGCAAAAACACACCTGCGACCGGATAGCGACCGCATGCGGTCGCAGATATAAATTAGCGACCAGATTTTATGATGGTCGCCAAAGGCGGTCGCTGATTCCACCACTAGCGACCGTATTTTGCGGTCGCTGATATATTTGGTCGCTGATAGCCTCTTTTCTTGTAGTGTTTTCATCATCCTCAGTCCTAAAAGGTGATATAACTGAATATCTTTGGCCTGTAGAGCAAAGATGAATGATTACCTGATGAATATCTTTGGCCGTAGTGCAAAGATGGACAGGTGTTGAGATGAACATGACCACTGATGATACAAATAAATATCTTTGGCCGTAGTGCAAAGATGAATATTTGATTCGAGATGTATATTGATTGATCTTACAGGGATAAAATATTGATGATGAACTTTTAAATCATAGAAGATAGTAGACTTCATTCTCTACTTAACTCTTCTAATGAATGGTTATTTTCGCTGCGAATATTGATCTCAAACTTGTTGTCAATAATATTTTATCTAAATTATTGAAGACTAACGATAATTTATTTTCTATTATCTTAGTCATAATATTCTTTACTGGGCTAGTTGAGCTCACCCTTTTCATCTATTATCCTCTTCAGGAAATGAGAATGTCGTAGGAACTAGTCGGGGGACAGAGTGATGGTCCGAGTTAGAGCAGTAGTAGTCCTCACTATTTCTGATAAATAGTGTGATAATAATTGTAATGAGAACTTAGTTTGAATGTTAATATTTTCTACATATTTGTATTGACACTCACAGTTGTGTGGTCATATTTTGCACGACCGTGTGATATAAAAGTTTGTATTTGAACTCTGTACCATGTATTTGGCGACTCAGAATGGGTTGGGTTGACTGGACCTATTTTGGGGGCGTCACAAGGTGTTTTTATCAGTATTTTGATGTGGAAAATCATCCGTTTGTGAATTTCGGACAATTTATGTTTGGAATTTGGAAAAAACTTTCTTCTACAAAGTTGTAGATAATTAAATTTCCTATGAAAAGGGCATAAAATTTATTTTTTTCTGATAAAAAGGTTATTTTTCATGAATTATTGAAGTTCTAAAATTTTAGGTCGGAAGTGATTTTCGGGGTTAAAAATATTTTTTAATGGGAGGTGGGCCCCACTGGTGGCTGATGGATTTTAGTCAAGAGGTGGGCGTGAATTTTTTTTTAAATATTATTTTATTAAATTTTTTATTTTGGCGTTCTAAGTATTTTTCTATAAATAGGATGCTTAGTTAGAATTTAAAAATCACACCAGAATCAGAAGTTTTCTCTCTCTATAATATCGAGCGTATTTTTGTGAGTATTTTGATAATTTGAGTGTTACTATTCAGTGCAAGTTTCCTTTAGTATTATATCTGATATTCTATTTTGAAGTACTATTTTTTTGAGGTAAGAGATGTTATTTTTTTCAAAAATAATGTTATTTCTTTCAATATCGTGACATCGAAATATTGGTATGAATTTTATTGTGAAATTTTTACCTTTTCATATTAGAGTTACTATTCACGTATACGGCACTATTCACGTATACGGCACTATTCACGAATACAGTACTATTCACAGAAAAATTAAAAAAAAAAAATTGTCCAAGTTGGCTATTATGGTTCCTATCTTTGATTGGATCCAAGTTTTGATCTTCATTCTTGAATTTTGCTCTACAATTAATTATTATGGAGTATTCTTAAACTTGGATAAACTAAATTACGAATCCTTAACTTTTGTCCTTTATCTCACTGGATTCGTTCTTCAAAATATTTTTCATCATCTTCAGTCTTAAATGGTGATACAAAAGAATATCTTTGGCCTGTAGTGCAAAGATGGATGATTATTTGATGAATATCTTTGGCCTGTAGTGCAAAGATAAATGATTACCTGATGAATATCTTTGGCCCGTAGTGCAAAGATGAATATTTGATTCAAGATATATATTGATTGATGTTACAGGGATAAAATATTGATTATGGACTTTCAAATCATAGAAGATAGTAGACATTATTTTCTACTTAATTCTTCTAATGCATTGTTATTTCCGCTGCAGTTGTTGATCTAAAACTTGTGGTCCATAATATTTTATCTGATTTGTTGAATACTAACAATAAATTGTTCTTTATTATCTTAGTCATAATATTCTTTACTGGGCTAGTTGAGCTCACCCTTTTCATCTATTGTCCTCTTCAGAAAATGAGAATGTCGTAGGGACGAGTCGGGGGACAAAGTGATGGTCCGAGTTAGAGCAGTAGTAGTCCTCACTATTTTTATATAGTGTGATAATAATTGTAATGAGGACTTAGTTGAATGTTTATATTTTCTAGATGTTTGTATTAACACTCACAGTGTCTGGTCGTATTTTACACGACCTTGTGTTATAAAAGATTGTATTTGGATTATGTACCATGTGTTTGGCGACTCAGAATGGGTTGGGTTGACTGGACCTATTCTGGGGCGTCACAGTTGGTATCAGAGCTTAGGGATATGATCACTGGCGGAGATCGAAGAATAGAACTAGGAGGAGAGAGACGAGTAAATCCTTCACTAGTATGTCCTACCTAAGCTTATGTGGTATTTAATTGGTCAGTCGGAGCATAGGGTTAATATGTGATATGTTAATTTGTTTAATTAACCCTTGTTTTATGGCAGTATTTGAGAATGGCAGCTGAGAATGTTAACAATGGAGTGAATGAGACCGTGGAGACACCTTTAATCACCAACCAGGAGAACATGCAACAGGAAGGCAATGTTCATCCTTAAAACAACACTGATCAGACGATAAACGATGAGATGTTTAGAAGCTTTTTGCAGTTCATGCAAAACTAGACGAGGGAGACTCGTGTGCAAAATACAGGTGGAGATAATAACAACATGCGGATTGTCACTGCTAAGTAGTTAAAAGAGTTGGGACCACCAAAGTTTCAGGGAAATCCAGATCCAATCAAGGCAGAGACGTGGGTTAAGCAAATTATCAAGATATTTGATGTCTTGGGATGCACGGAGGAACAGAAGGTTCCATTCGCCACCTTTATGTTCCGTGGAGAGACAGATTACTGGTGGGAGTCTGTGAAGCGTACCCAGCCTGCCGCACTCAAGATGTCTTGGGAAGCATTCCAGAAACTGTTCAATGACAAGTACTTTCCTAAAAGTAATCGTCATATGAAGGAGGTAGAGTTTATCAGACTAGAACAAAACAACATGACTGTGTCCCAGTAAGAGGCTAAGTTCGCGGAGTTGTCCAGGTTTGCACCTCATTTGGTAGAGAATGAGGAACATATGACGCGGATGTTTCTGAGAGGTTTGAAACCCAAAATACGTCAATACCTTATTTCTCACAAATTTTCTTTATATTCAGATGTTGTGAACAGGGATCAATTATTAGAGCGGGATAATGAGTCTGTTCAACCGAGGGGCCACAATCAGGGTCGTACCAGTGGCAGCAGTCATCGGAGCAATGACAACCAGCGGGGAGGAAAGTATGACTGAAGTAGTAACCACTCCGGTGGTAATCGTGGCCATGATAATAGAAGAAGTGAGTCGAAGGGAGATTTCAAGAAGAGAAGGTACAACAATGAGAACGTGAAGACGTCGACAGCATCATTAGCATCAACTATTTCTAGGGGAGGAGAACGACCACCGGTCGTATGCTATAAATGCGAAAAAGAGAGACACATCAGCCAAAACTGCCCACAACAATTCAAGGCATGCTATAACTGTGGAAAGGAAGGACATATAGCTCGAGGTTGTCCTGTAGCGAAACCAAGTCCAGCAGGGGTGGTGATTCCAAAGGCGGTTTCGGACAAGTCAAATTCGGTGGTTCCAGGAAGAGCGTTTGTCGTGACAGCCCAAAACGCGAGGAACCCACACGAGGTGATTACGGGTAACCTAATCATAAACTCTTGCAAAGTTTACACCTTGTTAGCTACCGGTGCTACCCATTCTTTTATTTCACCTGCTTGTGCTCAACGATTAAATTTGACACCTAAGAAGTTAGACTTTGACTTATCTGTTGAAACTCCATTAGGAGAAACCTTCGTTACATCTATAATTTACAAATCTTGCTTGATTCAGATTGCTATCCTTACCCTACCTGTTGATCTTATATCTTTGAAAATACTTGCATTTGACGTGATTTTAGGAATTAACTGGTTAACCACTTACCATGCCAAAATTGATTGTTTCATAAGGTTGTTAGTTTTTATATTCCTAACCAACCTGTTGTGCGAATCCAAACAACCAAACCACTAAAATCAGTCAATGTCATTTCAAGTCACAAAGCTATTCGTTTATTGAAAAACGGATGTCAAGCTTTCTTATCTCATGTCACTGATCTAAACCAAAATACATCAGATTTGAATAATATTTCTGTTGTTAATGAGTTTCCTGATGTATTTCCCGAAGAACTTTTTGGTCTACCCCCATAACGTGAAGTTGAATTCTTTATTGACCTTGAGCCCAGTACAAAACCCATTTCTAAAACCCCATATCGAATGGCTCCTATTGAACTCCAGGAATTAAAGGTCCAATTACAGGAGTTGTTGGACATCGGTTTCATTCGTCCTAGTACGTCTCCTTGGGGTGCTCCTGTTTTATTCGTAAAGAATAAAGTGTTGGGTTTGTACGAAATCGTGACGCAATCAAATTGCAAAAATTAGCGGAAGCATGGTATATCAGAGTTTAAAAAACTTTCTACAAAACCATTACCCGGATCATCCTTTATGCAAATTATTAATTAAAACGATAAATAAGAAGTTATGGAATCATACCCTTGTAAAACGAAGCTTCCACAGGTACTAGTTCAACTCCTTGTTCTTCATGATCTCCTTGAATTTCTGGGTTAGATTCCTTCCTTTGATCAACGTTAGCCACCCAAGTGTTTGGCCTCTAGAGGTGATCCACCAAGGAAGAGGAATTATCAAGAAAGAGGGTGTTTGGCTAAACCTTAGTTTTCTATCCTCTATAAAAAAGGAGTACTCTCCAACAATTAGAATTTCATCAATCAATATCTATTATAAGACTCCTCTTATATAGATATTGGTCAACCCTTCTAATCCTATTAGACATGGGATTTCTTTTAATTAATTAAACTCCTTTAATTAATTTAGGCTTCCCACCACATGGGAATAATTAATTAAATTTATTTAATTAATTTATCTCCTAATCTTATTAGGAATAAATGAGAGTACTAATATTAAATTAATTACTAAACTCCTTTAGAAATTAAAATAATAATAATTGTAATAATATTAATAAGACTCCTCTTATTAATTTATATTTAATATTTTCAAAATATTAAATAATAAACATTAAGCTATTTAATTTATTCTATCACTATAGATTAAATTAATTATACTTAATGTATTATTACGATTATACCATTACCTTCTTAAATAATTATTCTTCCTTTTATGGTGTGACCCTTTAGGTTCTCTATATTAAACCGGTTGTGAATAAATCAATTAGAACAATTCTAATCTTATTTAAATAAATAAATTAAACTAATAATCTATTTAAATAAATAATATTTATTCTACAATAGGGATAAGCCTCCCTAGCGATCAACGACTTTTCAGATAATATAGATTTCAACATTAATCATAAAAGAACCTGTGGGTAAATAGTTACCATACAATTCAATCCTTCCACCATACAATGTCCCAATTAAATATAAGATATGAATTTACTGTCAAGTCTTATTTTATTTAATTATATGTATTTCGATTAGAAAATGCACAACTCCGATTAATGCAAATTAGAAACCTCTTTCTAATTTCATTCCACCTTGGCCAAGGATTCCTGGGTTGTCATTTAACGAATCACATAGGACATATCTCCTCTTTTACTAGAGGTGGTAGATTCTTTATTGATCATTCATTATCTCCATATGTAACTCATTATACCCAAGCATACCCTATATATGCCTTAAAAGGTCTTAAGGAATAAGTCAAAGTATAATTTGTTACATACAAGATCCTATGATGATCTCAAGTCCAAGGATCACTTATACTACTTTCACATTAGGAATTCCTATTGACAGGCGAGTAAAACTCCATTAAGTATTCCATAGTGAGTCACGTTCAGTGAACTTATTCTCCAATAAGTACCTACATACTTGCTTTAGTGTCTCCGCACAAATGATCATGAGATCAATCATCCTCATCCAATGAGCAAGCAACATATGTACCAATCTATCCGGATTTACTAATCCCCTTTTTAGTAATCCCACGATTAGGAACTATTTTAGTTTTAAAGCTTTCTAAGAATTTAGATCTCATTAGCATGATCAACATCATGATTCTAAAAGCATTGCTTAAAACTATAGGTTATTTACATATTATAAAAACAACAACATGTAGATAATTAAATGCCTTTAATAAATGAATATTTTATTAATAAATAAATAAGATTGTTTACAAAGTATGTGCTTTATCATCATATATGATTGGCTTGTATGCACACTACTATCAATCTCCCACTTGCACTAAAGCCAATCGCCATGGTATCTCATACCCATCTTCTCTAAGTGACGATCAAACTGCTGTTGTGTTAAAGCTTTAGTAAATGGATCTGCAATGTTGTCTTGAGAGTCTACACGCTCCAAGGTGACGTCTCCTCTTTCAATGATCTCCCTGATCAAGTGAAATCGCCTCAACACGTGTTTAGATTTCTGATGAGACCTCGGTTCCTTAGCCTGTGCAACTGCTCCTGTGTTGTCACAGTAAACGGGAACTGTTTCTCCAATGCTAGGAACCACACCAAGTTCAGTTATGAACTTCTTCATCCAAACAGCTTCTTTTGCAGCTTCACTTGCAGCTATATACTCTGCCTCTGTCACTGAATCAGCAACTGTTTGCTGCTTGGAACTCTTCCAACTCACTGCGCCTCCGTTCTAGGTAAAAACATACCCCAAAACAGATTTACTATCATCTTGGTCCGTTTGAAAACTTGAGTCTGTGAAGCCCTCGAGTTTTAATTCAGACCCACCGTAGACAAGAAAAATATCCTTAGTCCTTCTCAAGTATTTTAGGATATTCTTCACTGCCTTCCAGTGCTCTTCTCCTGGATTCGACTGGTATCTGCTCGTTACACTAAGTGCATGAGCAACATCCGATCTAGTACATATCATACCGTACATGATAGATCCTATTGCAGAAGCATAAGGGATCTTACTCATACGATCTCTCTCTTCAGGTGTCTTTGGGGCCTGTTTCTTGGAGAGATGTATTCCATGGCTCATCGGCATAAGACCTCTTTTGGAATCTGCCATGCTAAATCTCTTTAGCATTGCATCAATGTACGTTCCTTGGGATAAACCAAGCATCCTTTTAGATCTATCTCTATAGATCTTTATCCCCAAAATATAGGATGCTTCTCCCAAGTCCTTCATGGAGAAGTGTTTAGATAACCAGATTTTAATCGATTGTAGCATAGGAATGTCATTCCCTATCAATAATATATCATCAACATATAATACAAGGAATGAAATTGCGCTCCCACTAACCTTCTTGTACACACATGGTTCATCGTCCTTTTTGATAAAATCAAACTCTTTGATTGTCTCATCAAAACGAATGTTCCATCTACGAGAAGCTTGCTTCAATCCATAAATGGATCGTTGCAGCTTACAGACTTGATTTGTTCCAACCTTTGAAACAAATCCCTCTGGCTGTGTCATATACACATCCTCCTCAAGTTTCCCATTGAGGAAGGCCGTTTTCACGTCCATCTGCCAGATCTCATCGTCGTTATAAGCTGCAATCGCAAGCAAAATCCGAATGGACTTGAGTATAGCTACTGGTGAAAAGGTTTCGTCATAGTCAACTCTTTGTCTTTGTTTGAAACCTTTTGCAACCAGTCGGGCCTTATAGGTCTCTACCTTACCGTCCGCTCCAGTCTTTCTTTTAAAGACCCATTTACACCCAATAGGCTTAATGCCTTCAGGTGGTGAAACCAAAGTCCATACTTTGTTTTCATACATGGAGTCCATTTCGGATTTCATGGCTTCAAGCCATTTCCTTGAGTCTTTATTACTCATAGCCTGTTCGTAATTCAATGGATCGTCATCATTCATGATGTATACCTCATCGTCATCCTCTATAACGAATCCATACCTCTCGGTACTCTTCTAGATTTACGAACAGGGTGTAGTATAGTAGGTTCTTCTACTTGGTCAGGTACCTGACTTTGATCCGTGATAATTCGTGGTTCTTGAACTTCTTCAAGATATATTTTAATCCCACTGACCCCTTCATGGATAAACTCCTTTTCCAAGAAGGCAGCATGTTTCGCAATAAACACCTTTTGATCAGTTGGATGATAGAAATAATACCCTAAAGTTTTTTTAGGGTATCCCACAAATCTACACTTATCGAATTTAGTCTGTAGCTTATCATTTTCAAACTTTTTGACATAAGTTGGGCAACCCCAAGTCTTAACATGCTTAAGATTTGGTTTCCTCCCCTTCCACATCTCATATGGAGTCTTTGGGATGGATTTGGTAGGTACCTTGTTAAGTAGGTATGCAGCCGTTTCTAGGGCATATCCCCAGAAAGAAATTGGAAGGTCGGTAAAACTCATCATGGATCGAACCATGTCCAACAGTGTTCGATTTCTCCTTTCAGATACTCCATTTAACTGTGGTGTACCTAGAGGAGTCCATTGTGAGATTATACAATTTTCTTTGAGACAATTGAGAAACTCACCGCTTAAGTATTCCCCACCTTGATCTGATCGAAGTATCTTTATACTCTTGCCCGTTTGTTTCTCTACTTCACTTCTGAACTTTTTGAACTTTTCAAATGATTCTGACTTGTATTTCATTAAATACACATATCCAAATCTTGAGTGATCATCAGTGAAAGTAATAAAATAAGAATACCCGCCCCGTGCACTTGTTGTCATAGGTCCACAAACGTCTGTGTGAATCAATGCCAACAACTCTGTAACTCTTTCTCCTTTCCACTAAAAGGAGATTTTGTCATTTTACCCATGAAACAAGATTCACAAGTTGGATATGATTCATAATCAGATAACTCAAGGAGCCCATCTTTATGCAACTTGGATAATCTTGTTTCATTGATATGACCGAGTCTATAGTGCCACATGTAAGTATAATTAATATCATCTCTTTTCCTTTTCTTAGTTTGTTCAATTTGAAAAATATTTTCTTGTAAGTCAAGTGTATAAAGTCCATTTCGCAAATTTCCAATACCATATAAAACATCGTCTTTATAAATAGAACAACTATTGTTCTTTATAACAACATTAAATCCTTCCATATCCAATACAGAAATTGAAATAATGTTTTTAATAATATTCGGAACATAATAACAATTATTAAGATAAATGGACTTGCCCGAAGGCATTACTAAACAATAAGTCCCTACAGCTAATGCAGCAACCTTTGCTCCATTCCCCACTCGTAGGATGACCTCATCATTGCTCAGCTTTCTATTTCTGACCAGTCCCTTCACATTATTACATATGTGAGAACCACAGCCGGTATCCAATACCCAAGTAGAATTTTAACTTTCTGAAAAATTAATTTCAATCATGAACAAACCTTGATTGGAAGTCGAAGCTTCTCCAAGCTTCTTCTTTGCCAGAAACTTCTTGCAGTTCTTCTTCCAATGACCCGGCTCGTTGCAATGGAAGCACATTCCTTTGCTAGTTGGATCAGATTTCTTTTGTTCCTTTATGTTCACTTTGCCCTTGGTCATCCGAGATCGGAAGAGCTCCTTAGATATCTCATATCTAGCAGTCCTACTTTGTTCACCATACAACTCCTTGAGGTGAATCAACATAGTAGGAGCATCCATGTTTTTGTGCTAACGCTGAAGCTCGTTATTCATGGATGCGAGCATGATGCATTGAGCCACAGATGCATCATCTTGCCACTTTACAATGGTGGCAATCTCTTCCTCAGAGGCTGTTTCTGGAACAGTTCCAGGGACAGGTGAGTTTAGGACATAAGAAATCTTTTCAGCAGTGAGAACTATTCTCAGATTTCTTAGCCAGTCCGTATAATTCGGCCCGGTAAGCTTATTAGCATCAAGTATGCTTCGCAGTGAAATTAGTGATTTTGACATTTTTAAAATTCTGCATGTGAAAAACAACATTTTAGCAAACATTCATTTTATTAATTTTGCATACCAAAATAAATTTAGGTCTTTATTTTAAATTGGTATCTCCCACTATTTTTATCAAACTATATTACCCTCACTTATATAGTTCGGCAACATCTAATTAAAGATTTGCTAGTGAGAATAAGGATCCCATTTCAAATGTATATAACCTTGTGGATAGCACAACAAGCGATATACAAATAAATAGGTAGACAACTCTTGTCAATTACATCACTATATAACTCCTTTTATTTTGCCTCTTAAATCATAATGGTCAAGTGTGTGCACATCCAAATTAAAATGATTTAAGTTAAGTCCAGCCTATCACTTCCATAAATTCAAAAAAGAAAAATGTTCATCCTTGTGGATAGCACAACAAGACTAGATCGTTCAATTTTCTTGATAAGCATCAAATGTGATTAATTAACATCTTAAATATGCAATACTCGCCTTGTGGATAGCACAACAAGCTCATATTAAATATTTAATACTCTATTAATTTATCATGCTAGAAGGCGACGTTCGATATTCCAAATATCATTTGAACGCTTCGGACTTAATATTATTTCTTTGAGGGGTTTGTTATTATTTGTCTCATCTTGTTTAGCGCGCATGCACATATATATATATAAAATACGCGTCATTTTATTAAACATGCAAAGCATGTTTGCATAAAATATAATATATATAATATTTAGCATGCAATGTAGAATACTATATTCTACCCGGATTGATTATGGACTTTTATTCTAGTTTGGTTCACTAGAGCCATCAAGTGAACCAAAAGGTCAAACCTAGGAGTGCAAGAATTTAAATTTAAATATAACTATTACATTTAAACCCGGGCTCTATACAAACGGGTCTTCACGCGCTCCTTGCTCCTTGGTCTCCAATTTCTTCAAGATAATTCTAACTATTTCTATTACATTAAACTATTTAATTTAAATAGAAACCTTGATCAGCAGTGAAGGGAAAGTACGTAGGAGGGAGATAGAATTTTACATCAAGAAAAAAATTTAGAGAAGACGAGGTACACAGACCCCATTTAATAAAACCCATTCATTCAAGCATTCAACTAAAATAAAATCCAATCACATTGGTCAAATAGTCCATAATCAATCCCCATTTATTATCATACATATCACCATATATATCAATAAATAAATATTCATCTCATGAATTAAAATATTCCATATATATATGAGTATCATTTAATGGGCAATTTTAAATTGCATGAAATCCAATTTTAAGATTAAAATAAACTCTTTATTTTAATTATAAAATTATTTAGAATATAATATATAAATATATCATATATATATATATATCATATATATATATATATATATTTGATATTACCGTATATATTATATATATTTATATAACGAATCAGGTTATATATATATATATATATATATATATATATATATATATAAAATATAAATTCACATTTATTTTTTAAAAAGAAGTCACCTTCTTTTATTAAAAGAGTCCTGCAGGTTTATTAAAAGAGTCCTTTCCTGATGGGTCACCTTCTTTTTGGAGTAAGAAAGAGACAACACCTTTTCTTTGCAGAATTCAAGATTAGCACCCCCAAAAAAAAAAATTGTGATTCGTCCCAAAAAAAAAACGTCATTTTTTTTTCTTAAAAAAAATAATTTTATACAATAAAATTATGCCCAATAAATTATTCTAAATACATACCTATATGTATATGAAATCAAAAATAAATTAATAATTGCATAAAGGTTTTGCTTTGATGCCACTGTTGGGTTTGTACGAAATCGTGACGCAATCAAATTGTAAAAATTAGCAGAAGCATAGTATATCAGAGTTTAAAAAAATATCTACAAAACCATTACCCGGATCATCCTTTATGCAAATTATTAATTAAAACGATAAACAAGAAGTTATGGAATCATACCCTTGTAAAACGAAGCTTTCACAGGTACTAGTTCAACTCCTTGTTCTTCGTGATCTCTTTGAATTTCCGGGTTAGATTCCTTCATTTGATCAACGTTAGCCACCCAAGTGTTTGGCCTCTAGAGGTGATCCACCAAGGAAGAGGAATTATCAAGAAGGAGGGTGTTTGGCTAAACCTTAGTTTTCTATCCTCTATAGAAAAGGAGTACTCTCCAACAATTAGAATTTCATCAATCAATATCTATTATAAGACTCCTCTTATATAGATATTGGTCAACCCTTCTAATCCTAGTAGACATGGGATTTCTTTTAATTAATTAAACTCCTTTAATTAATTTAGGCTTCCCACCACATGGGAATAATTAATTAAATTTATTTTATTAATTTGTCTCCTAATCTTATTAGGAATAAATGAGAGTACTAATATTAAATTAATTACTAAACTCCTTTAGAAATTAAAATAATAATAATTGTAACAATATTAATAAGACTCCTCTTATTAATTTATATTTAATATTTTTAAAATATTAAATAATAAACATTAAGCTATTTAATTTATTCTATCACTATAGATTAAATTAATTATACTTAATGCATTATTACGATTATGCCATTACCTTCTTAAATAATTATTCTTCCTTTTATGGTGTGACCCTTTAGGTTCTCTATATTAAACCGGTTGTGAATAAATCAATTAGAATAATTTTAATCTTATTTAAATAAATAAATTAAACTAATAATCTATTTAAATAAATAATATTTATTCTACAATAGGGATAAGCCTCCCTAGCGATCAACGACTTTCCAGATAATATAGATTTCAACATTAATCATAAAAGAACCTGTGAGTAAATAGTTACCATACAATTCAATCCTTCCACCATACAATGTCCCAATTAAATATAAGACATGAATTTACTATCAAGTCTTATTTTATTTAATTATATGTATTTCGATTAGAAAATGCACAACTCCGATTAATGCAAATTAGAAACCTCTTTCTAATTTCATTCCACCTTGGCCAAGGATTTTTGGGTTGTCATTTAACGAATCACATAGGACATATCTCCTCTTTTACTAGAGGTGGTAGATTCTTTATTGATCATTCATTATCTCCATATGTAACTCATTATACCCAAGCATACCCTATATATTCCTTAAAAGGTCTTAAGGAATAAGTCAAAGTATAATTTGTTACATACAAGATACTATGATGATCTCAAGTTCAAGGATCACTTGTACTACTTTCACATTAGGAATTCCTATTGACAGGCGAGTAAAACTCCATTAGGTATTCCATAGCAAGTCACGTTCAGTGAACTTATTCTCCAATAAGCACCTACATACTTGCTTTAGTGTCTCCGCACAAATGATCATGAGATTAATCATCCTCATCCAATGAGCAAGCAACATATGTACCAATCTATCTGAATTTACTAATCCCCTTTTTAGTAATCCCACGATTGAGAACTATTTTAGTTTTAAAGCTTTCTAAGAATTTAGATATCATTAGCATGATTAACATCATGATTCTAAAAGCATTGCTTAAAACTATAGGTTATTTACATATTATAAAAATAGCACCATGTAGATAATTAAATGCCTTTAATGAATGAATATTTTATTAATAAATAAATAAGATTGTTTACAAAGTATGTGCTTTATCATCATACATGATTGGATTGTATGCACACTACTATCAGAAAGACAGGAGTATGCGACTTTGTATTGACTATCGGGAGTTGAACCATGTCACCATCAAGAATAGGTATCCGCTACCTCGTATTGATGACCTGTTCGACCAGTTGCAAGATGCAAAATTCTTTTCGAAGATCGATCTTCATTCTGGGTATCATCAGCTAAAGATTAAAACTGCGGATATTCCGAAGACTGCCTTCAGAACTCGGTACGGGCATTATAAATTCCTAGTCATGTCTTTTGGATTGACTAATGCTCCTGCTGCTTTTATGGATATGATGAACCGTGTATTCAAGGAGTATTTGGATCAATTTGTGGTTGTCTTTATTGATGACATCCTCATCTATTCCAAAAGTCGTGAAGATCATAAGCACCACTTGAAGCTGGTAGTGCAAAGGCTTCGTGAAAATAAGCTATATGTCAAGCTGAAGAAATGCGAGTTCTGGCTTGAGGAAGTAGCATTTTTTGGGCACGTGGTATCGAAATATGGAGTATCTGTGGACCCGGCGAAGATTGAAGCAATACAAAGTTGAGAGCAAACAAAGTCGGTGAGTGAAGTGCGTAGCTTTCTGGGCTTAGATGGTTATTATCGGAGGTTCGTGGAGGAATTCTCTCGAATTGCTACTCCATTAACTCAGCTGACTCGGAAAGATACAAAATTCGTTTGGAGCGAGGAATGCGAGAAGAGCTTCCAAGAGCTCAAGAGAAGACTTATCTCGGCACCTGTTCTGACAATACCATCTGGTTCGAATGGATTTGTTATCTACAGCGATGCTTCGGGCAAAGGGTTAGGATGTGTTCTCATGCAACATGGGAAAGTCATAGCCTATGCCTCGCGACAACTCAAGGAGTATGAGAGGAATTATCCTACTCATGATCTAGAGTTGGCAGCAGTTGTTTTCGCGTTGAAGATCTGGAGACAATACCTGTACGGGGAGAAAGTGGAGATTTATAAGGACCATAAGAGCCTTAAATATTTCTTCACTCAAAAGGAACTCAACATGTGGCAACAACGTTGGCTTGAGCTGTTGAAAGATTATGATCATACCATCCAATACCATCCTGGAAAAGCAAACGTGGTAGCTGACATGTTGAGTAGAAGATTATATGCGGGAACGAGTGCGATGATGTCAAGTATACGCATAGAACCAGCTTTGATTGATAAAGTTAAAGATGCTCAAGCTACGGATCCGGAGCTGATGAAGATGAAGAAGAAGGTGCAAGAAGGTGCGGTTCCAGAAGTAAAAATCGATGAAAAAGGAATACTCCGAGTCAACTCTAGACTTTGGGTTCCTAACAATTCTGATTTGAAGTATAGAATCATGATGGAGGAACACAACACACCGTTTGCAATCTATCCTGGGAGTACCAAAATGTATCGTGATCTTCGACATACATTTTGGTGGAGCAATATGAAGAGAGAGATCGCGGAGTTTATTTCAAGATGTTTAACTTGTCAACGTGTAAAGGCGGAGCAACAAGTGCCGAAGGGTCCATTGCAACCACTGGAGATTCAGAAATGGAAGTGGGAACACATTACCATGGATTTCGTTACGGGTCTTCCCAAGGTTTCTCAAGGCATAGATGCGATTTGGGTTATTGTTGATAGATTAACCAAGTCTGCTCATTTCTTGCCGGTACGGGAGACCTATTCCCTTGAACGACTTGCTCGTATGTACGTGAATGAGATTGTGAGGTTGCATGGCATGCCAGTATCCATAGTTTCGGATCGTGACCCAAGATTTACTTCACGATTTTGGGTTAGTTTGCAGAAAGCTATGGGCACGGATTTACGATTCAATTCGGCATATCATCCTCAGACGGACGGGCAATCGAAAATAACTATTCAAACTCTTGAAGATCTATTGAGACTTTGTGTTCTAGACTTCAAAGGGAGTTGGGATAAGTACTTACTATTGGTGGAATTCTCCTACAACAACAGTTATCAGGCAAGTATAGGCGTGGCTCCATTCGAGGCGTTGTATGGGAGAAAGTGTCATTCTCCAGTATGTTGGGATGAGGTGGGTGAGGCAACATTGTTGGGACCAGAGTTGGTACGTATGACTACAGAAAAGATCCAAATGATCCAACAACGTATACAAACGGCACAGGATCGACAAAAGAGTTATGCGGATCTTCATCGAAAGGACGTAGAATTTAATGTTGGGGACCATGTGTTGTTACGTGTTGCTCCATGGAAGGGAGTTACGAGGTTTAGCAAGAGAGGAAAGCTCAATCCACGATTCATTGGTCCATTTGAGATTCTTGACCGAGTAGGAAATGTGGCCTATAAACTCGCATTACCTCCAAGCATGTCTCGTGTTCATAACGTGTTTCACATATCTGTGTTACGTAAATATGTGAAAGACCCGAGCCACATTATTGAGTTAGAACGGATGAGATAGCCGAAGACTTAACGTACGAGGAGGATACTTGTCAAGATTTTGGATAGGAAGGAGCATGTCCTATGCACAAAGGTTATACCACAAGTCAAAGTTTTGTGGAGGAACCATGCTATTGAGGAAATGACCTGGGAGTTGGAATAAGAAATGAAAGTGAGGTATCCTCACCTTTTCGAAACACCAGGTACGCACGTCAATTTCAAGGACGAAATTTCATAAGGAAGGGAGGTTGTAAGACCCCAACTTTTATGAATAAAAAATTGAATTTCCTCTATATATTATTTTGAAATAGTCAGGGGTTAATTTGATAATGTGAATATTGGCAAATATTCATTGTTGTCGGGGAATATTCGTTTGGTCGTGGAATATTCTTGCTGTCGGAGAATATTCGTACGACGGCGCAGCCATTTGTGGGCCCCATAACGGAAAACTGTAGGATGAAGAAAATGACAAGAATAGGTTTTTTATAAATAACGGCGTAGTTGTTATCGTTAACACTGTTGGAATACCCGATGGGTAAAGTAGAGTAATACGCGTTGTTGCACAGTAGCACACGGTATTGCACAGTATTTTTATATTATTGTTAATTCAATAATTGTCACTTCACAATATTTTCCATTATCAGATCAATAATTCATATTATTTGAATAATATTATTAGATAACATTATTGGCAATGTCTAAGGAAGTTCTGACTAGGAGGGGTTATTTAATTGCGCGCCAGTAAGGAGAAATCCTTATCGGAAGGCCCCCTATTTCCTAGGGAACGACCTGGTTGTCAATATTGTAGTTCTATAATATTATTTATAAATAATTAATTATTAATTTATATGATAAAAAAATATTTATTTTTGTGGATATAAAAGAAGGAATTAGTGTTGAGGTGTTTTTATCAGTATTTTGGTGTGGAAAATCATCCATTTGTGGATTTCGGATAATTTATGTTTGGAATTTGGAAAAACTTTCTTCTACAAAGTTGTAGATAATTAAATTTCCTATGAAAAGGATATAAGATTTGTATTTTTCTGATAAAAGGGTTATTTTTCATGAATTATTGAAGTTCTAGAATTTTGGGTCGGAAGTGATTTTTGGGATTAAAAATATTTTTTTAAGAAAAACATTTTTTTAATAGGAGGTGGGCCCCACTAGTGGCTGATGGATTTTAGTCAAGAGGTGGGCGTGAAAAAAAAAATAATATTATTTTATTAAATTTTTTGTTTTGGCGTTATAAGCATTTTTCTATAAATAGGGTGCTTAGTTAGAATTTAAAAATCACACCAGAATCAGAAGTTTTCTCTCTCTATAATATCGAGCGTATTTTTGTGAGTATTTCGATACTTTGAGTGTTACTATTCAGTGCAAGTTTCCTTCAATATTATATCCGATATTTCATTTTGAAGTACTGTTCTTTTGAGATAAGGGGTGTTATTTTTTTCAAAAATAATGTTATTTTTTTCAATATCATGACACCGAAATATTGATATGAATTTTGTTGTGAAATTTTTACCTTTTCATATTGAAGTTAATATTCACGTATACGACACTATTCACGTATACGGCAGTATTCACGAATACGGTACTATTCACATAAAAATTAAATTTTCTTTTCTTTGTCCAAGTTGGCTATTATGGTTCCTATCTTTGATTGGATCCAAGTTTTGATCTTTATTCTTGAATTTTGCTCCACAATTAATTATTATGGAGTATTCTTGAACTTGGATAAACTAAATTACGAATCCCTAACTTTTATCTTTTATCTCACTGGATTCGTTCTTCAAAATGTTTTTCATCATCTTCAGTCTTAAATGGTGATACAAAAGAATATCTTTGGCCTGTAGTGCAAAGATGGATGATTATTTGATGAATATCTTTGGTCTGTAGTGCAAAGATGAATGATTACCTGATGAATATCTTTGGCCCGTAGTGCGAAGATGAATATTTGATTCAAGATATATATTGATTGATGTTACAGGGATAAAATATTGATTATGGACTTTCAAATCATAGAAGATAGTAGACATTATTTCCTACTTAATTCTTCTGATGCACTGTTATTTTCGCTGCAGTTGTTGATCTAAAACTTGTGGTTCATAATATTTTATCTGATTTGTTGAAGACTAACGATAAATTGTTCTTTATTATCTTAGTCATAATATTCTTTACTGGGCTAGTTGAGCTCACCCTTTTCATCTATTGCCCTCTTCAGGAAATGAGAATGTCGCAGGGACGAGTCGGGGGACAAAGTGATGGTCCGAGTTAGAGCAGTAGTAGTCATCACTATTTTTATATAATGTGATAATAATTGTAATGAGGACTTATATTTTAATTATAATAATTGTATTTATTATAATTATTATAGGGTCATTATGTAATATAAGTTATATATGTTGTATTTATGTTTATATGTATAATATATTATATGTATATTACGTTAGTTAGAATTAGCTAAGGGTTAGTCTGTTAGAAACAAAAAGAAAACAAAGAGAAAGAACAGAGTAAACTAAAGAGAAAAGAGAGAAGAAGAAAGAGGAAGACTTTGAGAAATCAAAAGAGAAGATAATCACCATCATCTTCATCTTCTTCCTCTAGAAGCAAAGGTATAACCTAAGTTTATGGTGGTTCTTCATTGTTTTTATTCTCTGTAAATTAATTTTCATAATAAACTATAAATTGATGATCAATATGTGTTAGATTATGTATAAAAACTATTATATATGAGTTATATGATAGTTTATGTGATTAATTTCATGTAAAGATGATGAACATGAAGAAATCATGTTCATAGCAATTTACAATGAACTAACTTGAAAAAAATAGTTTCTTAAATATCAAAAATTATGTGTGATTATGCTATGATTATGAGAATTAAAGTTTAGATTATAATAATATATCAAGAAACGAACAAAACATGATTTGAATCATGTGATTTGGGTTAAAAACAAACTCATAGTGTTAATTTTCGTTAAGAACGCTTAATAATGGTGTTTTCTTCAAAATTATGAAAATTAGGTTTTTTGATTATGTGTTGTGGTGTTATTGTATGTTAAAATCATGTTAGAAGTTTAAGATTTTGTTTGTATAAAGTTTCATGTACATTGTGTTAGTTAAAATCGGACTTTGGTGCAAAGAAATGAGCCAAATTGGCTTATTTCTCTGCAAGTTAGCGAGTCGGGGAACCCAATAGCAGGGAGCCCAGCCCCATCGGGGCTTTTGGCCTTGGAACTCCCGCCCCAGCGGGGCTACAAGCTGTCCGGAGTGGTTTAAGTAGTGCAATGCAAAACTACTTTGACCTCCTGTAGTAAAACGGCCATCACGTTTTCATACGAACTCCGATTGAGGTGATTCAAGATGATCCGGAACGAGCATGAGTAGACCTAAAACTTTCATTATTTAACCTTTTCAATTTGAGGTCTTTAGCAGGGGTCAAAATGGTCATCTTTGTGACTGATGCGTATTCAGAGGCAATCGGAGGGCGTCGGACATGCACATACGCAAGTATAGTGCTGTCGACAATGATAGTAGTTATTCTAAGTTATAAAACATGAATGTTAGTAAATATAATGATGCTTAACATTAATAAATGATGTATTAGATAAGTTATATAAGCACACTAAGCATACACAAGAGAGACGAATCGGGCGTGTGACGAATGAATTTTGAATATTACTAAAAAGAAATATAGTGAGATATAAGTCGAAAGTTAACACAATCAAATTGAACATTGTGTATTGATAGTAGGAAGAGTGATGATATGTAGAGTAGAGTTTACATTACAACTACTATGTATTGTTATGTGACTAATAGTTGATGTGCATGATTATATAAGTGTGTAGGGCACGTGAAGTGCAGATAGCTGTAAGCTGTTAATCTATTATTGGTAAACAACGATCAAGGAAAGTCTTTCAGTTCCTATTTTCTACGTGAACTTGATGAACTGTTTTAAATTGTATTGCAAAGAGCATGATATGTTATATATGTTATAATCTTGAATGTTAAAGTCAATTTATGACTACATTGATTGATTAAAGAATGTTGGTTGAGTAAGGAACTCAATCTTTATATTTGTTAGGTGAATTAAAACATGTATGCCATGTTACTTTAATTATTATGAGATGTATGTTGAGCATGTTATTATGTGTTATGTGATGTATGAAAACTGTTAGAACTTGTTGAGCTGTCGAGCTCACTCTTGCAAATAACCATTTTTGCAAGTCAAGGATGCAAGGTAATGATACGTGCTAGTTGAATGTTAAGATCAATAGCGATGCAAGAAATTATTTATTCTAGATAAGTAATGTAATTGTTTTAAATGAGACATGATTGTTAAATTATAAGTTGAGCTATCCGATGTATATGGATATTGCTTTATGATATAAGACTTTGTATAGTCATTTTGTTGTAACGATTCATGATATAGATTTGAATCGAAGAGATGTAATGTAAAGGTTGCGATTTAGGGCAATAAAGAAAGATTGTATAAAAGTTTTAAATATTTCGTATTTTTAGTGATTTTTATATCGAATAATGATGTAAAGATAGATTAAAGTTGTATTGTTAACGATCGAGAAGGAGAATATTATTGTATGAATTTTGGAGTCGTTACATACGCATGGTTTTGAATGCGATAGTCATAGGTTTCTTTTTTTGACGCTAATTAAACTAGAATGAAGTAATAAAACACTTAATAACCTCTTTCTTTGTAAATTTATTACAACCAATGAAACAATATGAAGGTCTCCATAAATGAAGACTTGTGTGAGATCTACGTATCGTTTTGGACGCGATAGTGATGAGATTGCTTATTTTGATGCTAATTTAAATGAAAACGAAGTAATAGGATTCATAATCACCTATATTTTGATAATTTGAGAGAACTAATGAAACAATAATAAGGTCTCCCTAAATGAAGACTTGTGTGAGTTGTACTGATTGTTTTGAAGGCACTAGTGATAGGATTGCTCCTTTTGATGTTAATCAAACTAAAACGAAGTCATAGTACTCATAATCACCTCTTTCTTTTATAATTTGAGAGAACCAATGAAACAATAAGAAGGTCTCCATAAATAAAGACTTGTGTGAGATGTACGCATGATTTTTAAGGTGATAATCATAGGATTGCTCCTTTTGATGCTAATCAAACTAGAACGAAGTTATAGGACTCCTAATCACCTCTTTCTTTAACAATTTTAGAGAACCAATGAAATAATAAGAAGGTCTCCCTAAATAAAGACTTGTGTGAGATGTATGCATGGTTTTGAACGCGATAGTTATGGGTTTCTACTTTTGACGCTAATCAAAGTAGAACGAAGTAATACAACTCTTAATCACCTCTTTCTTTGTAAATTTGAAACAACCAATGAAATAATAAGAATGTCTCCCTAATTAAAGACTTGTGTGAGATCTACGCATCGTTTTGAACGCGATAGTGATGGGATTGCTCCCTTTGATACTAATTTCATTTAGAACGAAGTAATAGGACTCATAATCACCTATATTTTGACAATTTGAGAAAACTAATGAAACAATAAGAAGGTCTTCCTAAATAAAGACTTGTATGAGATGTACGGATCGTTTTCAAGGCACTAGTGATAGGATTACAACTTTTGATGTTAATCAAACTAGAACGAAGTGATAGGACTTATAATCACCTCTTTCTTAGATAATTTGAGAGAACCAATGAAATAATAAAAAGGTCTCCATAAATAAAGACTTGTGTGAGATGTATACATTATTTTTAAAGCGATAGTCATGGGATTGCACCTTTTGATTCTAATCAGATTAGAACGAAGTAATAGAACTCCTAATCACCTCTTTCTTTGACAATTTTAGAGAACCAATGAAACAATAAGAAGGTCTCCTTAAATGAAGACTTGTGTGAGATGTACGCATTGTTTTGAACTTGATAGTAATTAAATTGCTCCTTTTGATGCTAATCAAACTAGAATGAAGTTATAGGACTCCTAATCACTTCTTTCTTTGATAATTTTAAAGAACCAATGAAATAATAAGAAGGTCTCTCTAGATGAAGACTTGTGTGAGATGTACGCATGGTTTTGAAAGCGATAGTTATGGGTTTCTCCTTTTGACGCTCATCAAACTAGAACGAAGTAATACAACTCTTAATCACCTCTTTCTTTTTAAATTTGAAACAACCAATGAAACAATATAAAGGTCTCGCTAAATAAAGACTTGTGTGAGATCTATGCATCGTTTTGGACGCGATAGTGATGGGATTACTCCTTTTGATGCTAATTTCAACTAGAACGAAGTAATAGGACTCATAATAACCTATATTTTGATAATTTAAGAGAACTAATGAAATAATAAGAAGGTCTCCCTAAATGAAGACTTGTGTTAGATGTACGGATCGTTTTGAAGGCACTACTGATAGGATTGCTCCTTTTGATGTTAATCAAACTAGAACGAAGTCATAGGACTAATAATCACCTCTTTCTTTGATATTTTGAGAGAACCAATGAAACAATAAGAAGGGCTCCATAAATAAAGACTTGTGTGAGATGTACGCATCGTTTTTAAGGTGATAATCATAGGATTGCTCCTTTTGATGCTAATCAAACTAGAACGAAGTTATAGGACTCCTAATCACCTCTTTTTTTGACAATTTTAGAGAACCAAAGAAACAATAAGAAGGTCTTCCTAAATGAAGACTTGTGTAAGATGTACGCATGATTTTGAACGCGATAGTTACGGCGTTCTACATTGACGCTAATCAAAGTAGAACGAAGTAATACAACTCTTAATCACGTATTTCTTTATAAATTTAAAACAACCAATGAAATAATAAGAAGGTCTCCCTAATTGAAGACTTGTCTGAGATCTACGCATCATTTTGTAAGCGATAGTGATGGGATTGCTCCATTTGATACTAATTTCATTTAGAACAAAGTAATAGGACTCATAATCTCCTATATTTTGACAATTTGAGAAAACTAATGAAATAATAAGAAGGTCTCCCTAAATAAAGACTTGTGTGAGATGTACGGATCATTTTGAAGGCACTAGTGATAGGATTGCTCCTTTTGATGTTAATCAAACTAGAACGAAGTGATAGGACTCATAATCATCTCTTTCTTTGATAATTTGAGAGAACCAATGAAAAAATAAGGTCTCCATAAATAAAGACTTGTGTGAGATGTACGCATTATTTTTAAAGCGATAGTCTTGGGATTGCTCCTTTTGATGCTAATCACATTAGAATGAAGTAATAGAACTCCTAATCACCTCTTTCTTTGACAATTTTAGAGAACCAATGAAACTATAAGAAGGTCTCCTTAAATAAAGACTTGTGTGAGATGTTCGCATCGTTTTGAATGTGATAGTAATGGGATTGCTACTTTTGATGCTATTCAAACTAGAACAAAGTTATAGGACTTGTAATCACCTCTTTCTTTGAAAATTTTAGAGAACCAATGAAACAATAAGAAGGTCTCCCTAAATGAAGACGTGTGTGAAATGTACGCATGGTTTTGAACGCAATAGTCATGGTTTCTCCTTTTGACACTAATCAAACTAGAACGAAGTAATACAACTCGTAATCACCTCTTTCTTTGTAAATTTGAAACAACCAATGAAACAATATGAAGGACTCCCTAAATGAAGACTTATGTGATCTACGCATCGTTTTGGACATGAAAGTGATGGGATTGCTCATTTTGATGCTAATTTCAACTAGAACAAAGTAATAGGACTCATAATCACCTATATTTTGACAATTTGAGAGAACTAATGAAATAATAAGAAAGTCTCCCTAAATGAAAACTTGTGTGAGATGTACGGATCGTTTTGAAGGCACTAGTGATAGAATTGCTCCTTTTGATGCTAATCAAAATAAAATAAAGTCATAGGACTCATAATCACCTCTTTCTTTGATAATTTGAGAGAACCACTGAAACAATAAGAAGATCTCCCTAAATCAAGACTTGTGTGAGATGTACGCATCGTTTTTAAAGCGATCGTCATGGGATTGCTCCTTTTGATGCTACTCAAATTAGAACGAAGTAATAGGACTCCTAATCACTTCTTTCTTTGACAATTTTAGAGAACTAATGAAACAATAAGAAGGTCTCCTTAAATAAAGACTTGTGTGAGATGTTCGCATCGTTTTGAACGTGATAGTAATGAGATTGCTACTTTTGATGCTAATCAAACTAGGACGAAGTTATAGGACTCGTAATCACCTCTTTCTTTGAAAATTTTAGAGAACCAATGAAACAATAAGAAGGTCTCCCTAAATGAAGACGTGTGTGAGATGTACGCATGGTTTTGAACGCGATAGTCATGAGTTTCTCTTTTTGACGCTAATTAAACTAGAATGAAGTAATACAACTCTTAATCACCTCTTTCTTTGTAAATTTGATACAACCAATGAAACAATATGAAGGTCTCCCTAAATGAAAACTTGTGTGAGATCTACGTATCGTTTTTGATGCGATAGTGATGAGATTGCTCATTTTGATGCTAATTTTAACGAAAATGAAGTAATAGGATTCATAATCATCTATATTTTGATAATTTGAGAGAACTAATGAAACAATAATAAGGTCTCCCAAAATGAAGACTTGTGTGAGATGTACGGATCGTTTTGAAGGCACTAGTGATAGGATTGCTCCTTTTGATGTTAATCAAACTAAAACAAAGTCATAGTACTCATAATCACCTCTTTCTTTTATAATTTGAAAGAATCGATAAAATAATAAGAAGGTCTCCCTAAATAAAGACTTGTGTGAGATGTACACATCATTTTTAACGCGATAGTCATGGGATTGTCCTTTTGATGCTAATCAAATTAGAATGACGTAATAGGACTCCTAATCATCTCTTTCTTTGACAATTTTAGAGAACCAATGAAACAATAAGAAGGTCTCCCTAAATAAAGACTTATGTGAGATGTACGCATAGTTTTGAATGCGATAGTTATGGGTTTCTACTTTTGAAGCTAATCAAAGTAGAATGAAGTAATACAACTCTTAATCACCTCTTTCTTTGAAAATTTGAAACAACCAATGAAATAATAAGAAGGTCTCCCTAATTGAAGACTTGTGTGAGATTTACACATCGTTTTGGACGCGATAGTGATGGGATTGCTCCCTTTGATACTAATTTCATTTAGAACGAAGTAATAGGACTCATAATCACCTATATTTTGACAATTTGAGAAAACTAATGAAACAATAAGAAGGTCTCTCTAAATAAAGACTTGTGTGAGATGTGCGGATCGTTTTGAAGGCACTAGTGATAGGATTGCTCCTTTTGATGTTAATCAAACTAGAACGAAGTAATAGAACTCATAATCACCTTTTTTTTGATAATTTTAGAGAACTAATAAAACAATAAGAAGGTCTTCATAAATAAAGACTTGTGTGAGATGTACGCATCGTTCTTAAAGCAATTATTATAGGATTGCTCCTTTTGATGCTAATCACATTAGAACGAAGTACTAGAACTCCTAATCACCTCTTTCTTTTATAATTTTAGAGAACCAATGAAACAATAAGAAGGTCTCATTAAATAAAGGCTTGTGTGAGATGTACGCATCGTTTTAAACGTGATAGTAATTGAATTGCTCCTTTTGATGCTAATAAAACTAAAACGAAGTTATAGGACTTCTAATCACCTCTTTCTTTGATAATTTTAGAGAACCAATGAAACAATAAGAAGGTCTCCCTAGATGAAGACATGTGTGAGATGTACGCATGGTTTTGAACGCGATAGTCATAGGTTTCTCCTTTTGACACTCATCAAACTAGAACGAAGTAATACAACTCTTAATCACCTCTTTCTTTGTAAATTTGAAACAACCAATGAAACAATATAAAGGTCTCCCTAAATAAAGACTTGTGTGAGATCTACGCATCGTTTTGGACGAGATAGTGATGGGATTGCTCCTTTTGATGCTAATTTCAACTAGAACGAAGTAATGGGACTCATAATCACCTATATTTTGACAATTTGAGAGAACTAATGAAACAATAAGAAGGTCTCCCTAAATGAAGACTTGTGTGAAATGTACGGATCGTTTTGAAAGCACTACTGATAGGATTGCTCCTTTTGATGTTAATCAAACTAGAACGAAGTCATATGACTCATAATCACCTCTTTCTTTAATATTTTGAGAGAACAAATGAAACAATAAGAAGGGCTCCATAAATAAAGACTTGTGTGAGATGTACACATCGTTTTTTAGGCGATAGTCATGGGATTGGTCCTTTTGATGCTAATCAAATTAGAACGAAGTAATAGGAATTCTAATCACCTTTTTGTTTGACAATTTTAGAGAACCAATGAAACAATAAGAAGGTCTCCTTAAATGAAGACTTGTGTGAGATGTATGTGAAGCCCCCAAATTCGGACCGCCACTGGTCTCTCGAATTCGGTTCATCACTTTCTCACGATAATACAATAATTAAAATTACACAATCACAGCGAATATCTAGAATAATGTACAATAATTTATTATATTTATTCTCCTAAGTCTCGCAACCTGCAGTACTTAATAGATTACATAATAACATCGACTAAAGACTTATTACATAACCCTACTTAAGCTTAAACATAGTTTTGAAACAGTCTTAATATAACACAAGAAATTTTAAAACATAAAGGGTCAAGCTAGTCAGTAGCCTTGCCCTTGCCCTTATCTTTCCTAGAGACACTTCCTTGTTCCACCTTAACTGAAAAGTTTAAATAAGCAAGAATGAGCACAAATTGCCCAGCAGGTAATATACGATAAGGGTGAAGAGTTTTATAACACGAGTTTATAATATCAAAGTATAATCTCGATGATAATCCAGAGTTTAAAGAATAATATCATGATTAACGAATATCAACAACTCTCAAATCAAATCCTTGGAATACGAAACGATAGTTTATTATAGACCAACAGATATATATAAATTCAAAGGCAATCAACGTATCCAACTGGATTAAAATTTATACTGAGCAGTGACTAAGGACTATTGAACATATACTAGAATTATCAATATTAAACTGATAACCCAAAAGAAATAAGTATAATAGGTGATCAGTTTATAATACTTTATGTTATGCATAACACCACAATAATTTTCACGCGTGTGTTGGGGCTTCCAACAATATACACTCCCCTTACCATAAGGGTTGTCCAACTCAGTTTTCAAGATTGTTGAGTTTTCAACTTTTAGGTTTATTTTGATGATAACAATAATTAGTAAATAAATTAATTAAAAGGGTAGAATCCTCTCCATAAGATTTATATTATAATTGTTTTTAATTATCATATTTAATTTGAACAAAAATATTTTCAAATCTAATTAAATTTATTTTTCTCAAAATAATTTTATTATATATATATATATATATATATATATATATATGTAACGTGTGTATGTGTGTATATATATATACATGTAACGTGTGTATGTGTGTGTTTAAACCATGTGTGGTGTAAGTGTTTTAATTATAAGAATGCATGTAAATATAATTAAATATACACGTGACACTTATATTGGGACAATCTTCTTGTAGAGAATTTAATTGGCCACATGCATGAGACTTGGGCGAAATATAAGAATGCATGAAACTTGGTAAGCATTAAATGAGCAATTTTCATGCAAGTAACTTGGGTGAAATATTGCTTGTAAATATGTTAGTGTGCAATTGTGTTGGGCATTTGTTTTAATGGCATTTAATGCACATTTCCACCAAATGTTCCTTGTAAACTTGATGGGCAAAATATTTGATGGCATTTAATGAGATTTTTTCATCATCCGAAAATGTGAAGAAAATTGGTCTTGGTTTGGTTTAATGAGCAAAATGGTAGAACCCATGGTTATTAATTGGAGAAAAGGAAATTGAAAGACTAAAGGCTTTAAAATTCTCCACCATCCGTAAATAGGAAGTGTATTGATCTTAATTTGGAAAATATGAACAAATAGTGGGACCTATGGCATTTAAAAGAGCATAATTGATGAAGGCTTATATAGATTTTTGCTGGTGAAATTTTTGTGTGGTGTGTAGCATTAAATTAATGGGTTCGTGAACTAATATTTCAAAACTTATGAAGTTGGCCGAATGGCTTAAAATGATTTAATGCTAAATGGGACCCAAGTTATTGTTTAGCTTGCTGGGCGAAAATGTTGAGATTGTTGAGCTAAAATGTTGTCCGACTTTGTTGAGCATACATACATAATAAAGCCTTTTCATCCTTGGAATTACTAATGAGAATTTTCGGTGGGACCCATGGGTTGTAATTAGAAGGAATGCATGTTTTAAAACCAAAGGCTTGTGTAGCCTTTTGCTGGTAAATATTGGCGTGGGGCCCATAGGCTTAATTGTGCTGAATTGCTTTTCATTTGGGCAAAAGTTGTCTGCCAAGTTTGAATTGTTTTGTTTGCATGAAGAAAATTTGCTGGGAGAAAAATTGTTAAGGCTTGGACGAAAATATTTAGTGGGTTGAACCGATCCGTGTAATCTTTGTCTTCTTAATCCAAGCCATCATTTTTCAAACAAACCAATCTTGGCCATCAATTTCAAATTCAGTTTTCAATATTCCAAAAATACCCCTGACCAAATTTACAAGAAAAGCTAATTTTTCCTTGCCTACATACTCTCTCTCTCTCTCTAAAGAAGTTTTCTCTCTCTTCTACTCAAAGCTCTAATTTCTTGAAGAAGAGAAAAATTGGTCAAGTTATTTTGAGATAAGTTCTTGAATTATTTTATTTAATATTATCTCATATTTGTGAATATATACTTGTATACAAATAGAAATTATTATACACATTTATATATATGTATATTCATATTTCATCTATTCATATCAATAAAAAGCCAGTTTTAGATTCCGTACATTGAAAGTATTCCTTAGACAAGAATATTATTCAATCGATCATTAAAACTCTAAGCGGCTCTTTATAGATATATATTTTATTTATATAAATATCCCAAAATAGATCAGTTTTACATTCCGTACATTGAAGTTATTCCTTAAACAAGAATATCATTCAATCGGTCATTGAAATTCTAAGTGATCTATTTAAAATATTTATACAAATAAAACTGAGAAACTTTAAATTTGGTCAGTTTTAGATTCCGTATATTGAAGCTATTCTTTAAACAAGAATATCATTCAATCGGTCATTAAAACTCTAAGTGGTCTTATTTAATATTCACAGGATAGATAAAATATATTATTATATATATTTTAGAGTATAGTAAATTTATTTGTTACATAACAAGCATTATTCAAATTATTTGAATTATTATACTTGATATCCATCTTTATTTAAACATTCATAAGGTATCTGTTATATAACACAAAAGTTATTCACATTTATATATCACACACTTTTGTGAATTTATTTGCTTAACAAGAAGCATAATTATAAAAGTTATTTGAACTTTTATATTTTTTATTAAATTCAAAATTGGTTTCCATAGAAACACATTCTTTATTTTATAAAAAAATTTAAATCTTTATAAAATCTGAACTAAAATTATATATCTGCTTATACAGAAGCATTTTTGAGCTAAAGCTAAAATTGATATATTTGCTTATTCAAGAAGTATTTTTACACAAAATATAAAAATTATTTAAACTTTTATAATAGTGCATAATTTACATATTTGTTTACACAGAAGCCTTATTTGATCAAAGAATAAATTACTATCTGCTTACAAAGAAGCATATCTTCTCAAGTATAAAAGTATTTGAACTTTTATAAATATATATGTTCTTTAACTGATATCTGCTTATTTGAGAAGCCTTAAATATAAAAGTTATTTAAAACTTTTATATATATCTGTACTAAATTTTATCTGCTTATTTGAGAGGCACATCGTTGTAAATTTTGTCAAACATTTTGTAAAAAGAAAAAAAGTTAGAGTTAGTTTATTTTATGTACCTGTGAGAAAGATGAGTAATTCTTCGACCAAGACCAGAGTCTTAGAGAGGTCAGCTGGGAGTTGGGTCTCTAGTAAACTTGTGAGGTGAGAAAGAGGCTGTTGTTTCAAGACCAAATCATAAAATAGAACTGAACTCAAAAGAAATACAACTAAGCTTGAGGAGGGAGCTGGGAGCTTGCTGTCCAAGATAGGTAGTTGTGAATAGTTGAAAGTTTGTCTATAAAACTTTGTAAAGGCTTCTCCGCCTGTTGAAGGAGTATTTATTACTGATAATAATAGAATCTCAAGTCCTGAAGAGGAGCTTGAGACTGGACGTAGCAACATACCCGAGATATATGTTGTGAACCAGACAAATCTCTGTGCATTGTGTGATTGAATTTTTACTGTCTTGCATCTTAATTTCTAACACTACAAATTAATTATTTAAAAATTCAAAAAGGCCTAAGATATTTTTTTAATCTGTAATAATTTATTCAACCCCCGTTCTAGATTATTATTGGACTTTCAAAGATTTTTGCACCAGTCAAATGGTTTGGATGGTTTTCTAAATATGCATACAGTCTAGCCGAATCAAATGGCGTAGACACTTTTACGATGTTTAAGAACAATACTAAGTTCAACATGAATAATAGCTTTCATAAGACTCAAATGGAATAAGAGTTTATTCAATTAGGATACTAACTCAATTTAAACGAGTAAGTGAGAAAACTTGCTCACAATATTCTTTGAATAAAGTAAATACACGGATAGGATACTTGCCTTATGCGTAGTCTATCCACGTAAGTTAATCAATACTTTCGAATCCTATTTATAATATATTATACGTATAAGATGTTCATTAGCTAAACACATTCGGTACATAAGCTTGATGTAATAACCCAATATTTTTGATACAATTAAATAGAAAATTTTGCGTAATTTTTTTATATATATTATGTTTATCAAAATAAAGGTGGGAATATGTGTAAGGTAAAGAATATGTATATATGTGATAAATATTTATTTATTTATTGTATGAATGATTTTAAATAGATTTTTCGATAAAGGAATGGTTGATTATTATAAATTATATTCTTATAATAAATTAATTTTGATAGTAAAAATATTTTATTATTTATTTTCTATGAAAATATGATTAATATATTATTTAAATAATATATGAACTGATTCTTAGAATTATTATAATAATTATTTATTATATGAAATTATCAAGATTAGTTAAGTTAATTGTTTTAACTTAATTAATAATGGTATATAAGGTAAAGTGTCATTATAGATCAAAACCATAATTTTTGATCTATGTTATGAAATTTCGTGAATTAATACAATTATTGTATAATTGTATTTAAAAAGAAAGTATATTTATGTTATGAATAATAAGAAATTATTTTCTTAAGGAATTTGAATATTAAATATGATTAATAACTATATTTATATTCAAATATATGTAAGTATATTAATACAAGTTATGATTATGAATTTTATATATAATTATGATAATTAACATAATTATAGGAATATATATTAAGAATTTATTTGTTTTTAGAATTTAAATATTAAAAATAGTAATCGAATGTGTTTGTATTTAAATGAAAGTATGTATATTATGTGATTAAGGATAATGATTAGGAAACCCTAATTCATAAGTTTGGAAACCCTAATAATATCAAGAAATCCTAATTTTTACAAAATCCTAATTTCTATTAAAAATCCTAATTTTTAAATTAGTGGGTTCTAATTACATTTTTATTTAATTCCTAGTTAATTTTCCAAATCCTAGGAATTATTTGGCAAACCCTAAGGGTTAAACCCTAGAAGTATGTCCTCATGGACAAGAATGCCCTTAAAACAATTTATTAGTTTACTATAATAACCTTTTTGGTATTATTTTAATGAGATAACTTTTAAATTTTGTCAAAATCTATGACTCAACACAAACACATGTTGCAAATCAATTTGTATCAGCCAAAATATGACAGCTAGTAAGCCTTGATGCATTGAATCAAATGGGTAGGAATTAAAGAAAGAAAAAGAAAAAGAAACATTTCATTTTCTCTTACACAAGCCAAGACACTCTCTCTCTGTCCAAGCTACAAAATTAACTCTCTAACTTAGTCATAGTATCAAACAATAACATCTCATAGCAAGCCAAGATCAGAATCAAAAGGTGGAAAGTAAAATTTGTTCAAAAAGGTACAAAATGAAAACTCTAATGCTAGATCTTTAAATATTCATTAGATGTTATGATTAGGTGTTTAAATATGTCTTATGTTATGTGTATTGATGATCTGGGTTGAGAAACAACATTTTCAAAACATTAAAAGGCTCGAAATCATGAATTTCTTAAAACTGCCAAGAACCCTAATTTTGGGCTCTGACAGCCCAAAGTCGAGGCCTTTAATTCTCAATCTGTTAATGATTTGTTATGTTTATGTGTTTGTATGTGTTCTATGCCATGTTGTTAGTATTCTGCAATTGGAATCATGCTTATATCATGTCTAGATCGTAAGATATGGTTGGTTAAAACCCGTTGACCGAACACGAATTCTGTTTCTGGGTAACCCAGAAAATTCGTGAATGCTCTGACAGGTTGTTGCAAGCCCCAGATATTCTTCATGCTTCGTTATTTGAACATGAAAGTGCAATACTTTGTTCTCTGGTATGTGGACTACATGTTTATGGCCTTAGATAATATTTTGTATCAATGGAATGAAAGATATTAACGGTCAAACATTGTTGACTGACCACGGGCTATGAATTTCTGGAAATTTCAAAAATTGTTAAGAACAGTTTGGACCATGCCGTTTGACCAGCCTAGATCTTCCTTGTGATGTGTTTTTGAACCTTAAAAGTGCTCTTTAACTTTGGACTATAACATATATACTACATCCCTGAAGCACTCTAACATTCTAAATATCCACAGAATCCAAGATCTAAGCTGTAGAAAAATGTTGACCATCACTGTTTACGTTTCTGGGTAACCCAGAAACGAAGAACAGTGTTGGTAGGCTGTTTGACCATCAAATTTCTCATTGATATTATGTTGTTTGAATATCAAATTCATATTGAACCTCTAACCCTACATTTTGTCTACACCATGGAAGCAGTTAGAAGCCCAGAAATCAAATCAAACCAAATCTATAGTTGGTCAAAGTAGCCATGCTCGCGTTGATTGGGCTGTTCTTTAGGAAATGAAGAACACCTAAGGCGACGATTTTCTGTCACCATAGCCTTTAGCGATAGACGGATTTTTGAAAAATAATTATATTAATTAAAATGAATAGAAATTAATTATTAAAAATTCATAAAATCATTTTAAGTTATAAAAATTAACTTTTAATATTTTGACATAAATTTCATTAATATTTTAATTTAATTAAATATTAATGATAATAAATTTATTTAATAATAATATTAAATAAATTAGTTAAAAATGATTTTAATATACTAAAAATTATTTTAAATGATATTAAAGTATTAAAAAATATTTTAAGTTATAATAAATGACTTTTAATATTTTGAGATAAATTTCATTAATAATTTAATATTAATGATAATAAATTTATTTAATAATAATATTAAATAAATTAGTTAAAAATGGTTTTAATATTTTAAAAATCATTTAAAAATGATATTAAAGTTTTAAAAAGTATTTTAAGTTATAATAAATAACTTTTAATATTTTGATAAGAATTTCATTAATATTTTAATATTAATGATAATAAATTTATTTAATAATTATATTAACTAAATTATTTAAAAATAATTTTAATATTTTATAAATCATTTAAAGGTAAAATAAATGTTTTAAAAATATTTTAAGTTATAATAAATAACTTTTAATATTTTGGTATATATAAAATTAATATTTTAATATTAATGGTAATTATTTAAAAATGATTTTAATATCTTAAAAATCATTTAAAGTTAATATTAAGGTTTTACAAATATTTTCAGGTTATAATAAATAACTTTTAAAGTGTTGACATGAAGTTCATTAATATTTTAAAGTATTTAAATATTAATGATAATTAAATTATTTAACAATTTAATCATTAAAAATGATATAAGTGTTTGAAAAATTATTATAAATGATTATAGTGTTTGAAAAAATATTATAAATGATAATTAAATTATCTAATATAATATTTAAGTTATTGAACAAAGTTTCATTAAAAAAAATCGTTAATTATTCGATAATGCAATCGGGATGCCGAAACGATACTGAACTCAAACCTAATCGACATAGTTTGACTAGGTATACGTTCGTATGTGTTGGAATGATTGACATGAATATGTGACAACATGTTTAAGCAGTATTATGTGTTAAGTTGTATTATTCTAATTAAAAGAATAATTCTATTAATAATAGGACTTCATATTAAAGATAAAAGCGTAAGCTATACTACGTAGCAGTAATCAACTATCAAGGCAAGTATCCTAACTATTGCAATTACTTTATGCAATGAATCTTTGTAAGCAAGTTTCTTTACTCAATTTATTATTGGGCAAGTTTCTTTACTCAAATTCTTATTGATATTCGTGCAAACAGATATATATATATATATATATATATATATATATATATAGATATAGATATATATTATGCTAGTTTTCAACTCAACATAAGTTTATCAAATACAAAGCATGTTCATGAATAATTATTGTCAATTATTCATATCTGTAATGATATCCATGATTCGTTTATTTCTTATTAATATCACATTATTTTCTATTATCATACAAGTGCCCCCACTTGTATGAGCTGTTGTATTCATGCAATTGAACTGGAAATTCTTTGATATGACAAATCCTGTTACATACTATTAAATTTCGGTATGCGTTTATAGTTTAAAGGATGTCTAAGCTATTTGACTCGGTTAGACATAGTTTGAATTGTATTGTTAAATAGTATTGGTTATGATTAAGTCGTCGAACTGAATTATTTAGTTAGGACTCCAGACTGAGTATGAACAACCCGTAATGGGAAAATTGTTTATGTGCCCAAGGCGAACAGAGTGAACGAATTTATCGTTCAAACAGATAGTATTGATCAATACAGGACATAACGGGGCTGATCACCCTACATGTCCGTAAGACCAGAGCGGTTTGCAGATGAATTTCTGTTTAAACCTTTTCGAAAATAAAAAATAAAAGTTCATGGTCCATTGACCGCTCAACATTTATAGTCACTACGTCGTTTCAAAATTTTAAACTATTTGATATGTTATTAAGATATGTTTCGAAAGACTTCACAACTATTGATTCGTTGTAGAAGTATACCTCAAAGAAAACATTTACTTCTTTCAACTAAAATTTATTAACTGCTATTACTTGCTGAGCAATTGAATGCTCATTCTTGCTTTAAATTAAATATTTTCAGCTAAGTGTGATCAACTAGAAGGCTTTGGCAAAAACAAAGGAAAAGAAAAGCTGATGGAATAAGTTTATGGTATATTTTGTAATAGTTAGACTTTATTAAGATGATAATATTTAATATCTATCATGTAATAGAATGTTTTAAAGGTCGTGTACCTGGGATTAGACAACTCTGATATGTATATTAAGTTTGTTATTTATATTATTCTGCTCAAAGAAATGATATCGTGTAGCACCAAGTTCGGGTTTTAAGTACCCGGATTTGGGGGTGTCACACATGATACTCAAGTTAAATATACACACATGGTACTACCTTAGTCACATGTCATTACATACTTATACGCATATGGTACGAAATCAGATTATAAGTTATCACGAAATCAAGTAACATTCGTATAGCATTATGTCATATTGTTTTAATCGATTAAGTTTTCATTATCTATGGAATTCTTTTTCTTAATTGAAACATCTTCATAGTATGTTACTATCATATATCAGTAACAATTAGACTTGTTTAGCAGCTATAGCATTGATATGAGTTAACTGTCAAAAATTAAATTAGCAAACTGATTCAATTCTGATTTCAGACTGGCGCAGCTGCGCCATGGCTAAGCCTAGGGGCAGCGCAGCTCTTGGCCAGGCCAAGGTTGGGCTGTTGCCTACAGATTCTGTCCGGCACGTACGCAACCATTCACACATAGCATATATATATCTAAGGGTCTTTTCATGCTTACCAAGTAAATTAAAGTTCCATCTTTCATGTAATGGTTCTAAGTTTAATACCTTTAATAACTTAAGGCCATTCATGGTCATGAAATCACAAAGTCTAACATGCTTGTCACTTAAACACATAAGGTAGTCATATAACTTGTTTTAGGCATGCTCACGAGTATTCACATCATATACATGTAACTAGCATCATTATTGGTTTGAAAACATGCTTCATTTGTGCTTAAATTATTTTCACAACATCTAACATGGTATGTATACATCTATGATATATTTAGTAAGGTTAAGAGCACTCTCACGCATGTTTAAATGTCAGAACACTAAGACCTCGGTTCATACCACTTTAGTTTGCAAAACTTCCAAGTTTAGCCTTTTGAAAATGTTTTAAACACAAACCATGTATGGTAGTGTAATCACAACACCTTGGACTAATTCTTCATGCTTATCAAACCATATAATCATGTTTGCAAAAATTAGAATGTAGATATGATACCTACATGTCAAAGTTTGCTTTCGAAACTTTTATTTTTGTTAGAAATGTGCACTAGTGAGGTCCGTATGTTCATGTTATATTATGAAACATATATACACAAATTAACATGCTTTTCATGCATTTCTAGGTTATACTAATATGCTCACAAAATCAGTACATCAATATGATACACACATGTCAAAGTTCCTTTTTAAAGTTCTAAGTTCATTTTGAAAATTACACTTTTCATCAATCATGCATGCAAACATAATAGAACATGCTCACTTTAGGTCTACATACCCATATATACAGGTTACTCATGCTAGCATGCTTGTTTAAGTAGTATATTAACTAACTAGCATTAACAGCTTTAACAGAATTAGAAATCTGGTTTCAGAGACTGACACAGCTGCACTGCACCTCAGTACAAAATCGGCGCAGCTGCGCCGTGTCTGGTTTGCACCAGAGAGCTCCCAACTTCGGCAGTTAGTAACCCAAACACAAAATTACTTCTTGAAATCGATTATAATCAGCCACATTTCAGTTTAAACATACTTATAAGCTAGTATATCAACTTTATAACAATTAACAATTATTACCAAATCACATTATCATCATAATCATGCTCCATTTCAAGAATTAGAAGTTCAGACATGAAGAATATGAATGGAGAATAAGAAGGGGATTATACCTCTTCTATTTGCTGCTACGATTCCCTTCAAACTCTTAGAATGCTATCACTGATATGAAATTACTCTCTATTGTAACGACCCCAAAATTCATACAATAATATTTTCCTTCTCGATCGTTAAAAATACAACTTTAATCTCTCATTACATCCTTATTCGATATTAAAAATCACTAAAAATGCGGAATATTTAAAACTTTTATAAACTTTCTTTCTATATTGCCCTGAATCGCAACCTTTACATTACATCTCTTCGATTCAAATCTATATCATGAATCGTTACAACAAAATGACTATACAAAGTCTTTCATAATAAAACAATATCCATCTACATTGGATAACTCTATTTATAACTCAACGATATATTTCATTCAAAATATTAACTATAATTTGAAATTGAACATAACTAATATTCTTGAACATTGATCTCTATAAATCACTTAACACGTATCTTTACATTGCATCCTTGACCTACAAAAATGGTTATTTGCAAGAGTGAGCTCGACAGCTCAGCAAGTTCTAACAGTGTTCATGCATCACGTATCACATAATAAACATGCTCAACATAAATCTCATAATAATTAAAGTAACATGGCATATATGCTTTAATTCACATAACAAATATAAAGATTGAGTTCCTTACTCAATCAACATTATTTAACCAAAATAGTGTAGTCATAAATTGACTTTAACATTTTATGATTACAACATGTATAACATATCATGCTCGCTTACAACATATATAACATATCATGCAATTTAAAACAGTTCATCAAATTCACGTAGACAAGTAGGAACCGAAAGACTTGTCTGGCTCGTGGATTACCAATTACCGAAAAACTGCTTAATATAATCTGCTTCATGATCCTACATAACGTATCACCATACGCATCAATTATTAGTCACTTAGCAACGCTTATCAAACGTCTAAGTAAATTCTAATCTACACTTTCTAATTTACACTTCGTAATTCTCTTCCATTCTCTCGTTTGACACTCGCTGTCAAAACATATGTATAATTAACGATATAAGTTAATTATTACATAGCTAATCTTCATCATTAGTTAACCAATTAAGATTAACTCATTCCTCATTAACTAATAAGTTAATAATTAATCACCACGTAATTTAATCACCTCACATAATTAACCAATTATAATTACATCTTACGTCAATCAAATTACATTTCAAGTTAAACATCATTATATTTACTAACATTCATGTTTTATAACTTAGAACAACATCTAATATCGTCGCCAGCACTATACTTGCGTATGTGCATGATCGACAGCCCTCGATTGCCTCCGAATACGCATCAGTCACAAAGATGACCATTTTGACCCTCTCTAACAACCTCAAATCAAAAAGGTTAAAGAACGAAAGTTGTAGGTCTACTCGTGCTCGTTTCGGATCATCTTGAATCTCCTCAATCGGAGTTCGTATGAAAACGTTATGGCTATTTTACTAATGGAGGTCAAAATAGTTTTGCATTACGACAACTAAACTACCCCAGACAGCAAGTGTACCCGCTGGGGCGGGTCCCCCAAGGCTTAAACACCCGCTGGGGCGGGTCCAAGGGCTGGTGGAGGGGCTGGTTCGCGAACTGGTGGAGAAATAAGCCAATTTGGCTTATTCCTTCACACCGAATTCGATTTTTCCCAACATGACAAACATGAAACATGTGACAAACAATATTTTAAGCTTATTAAGATGCTCATAACCTAAAATTTTCATATAAACACATAATCACAACCAAGATTTCATGGAATTCGAAGAAAAACACAATTTTAAGCGTTCTTAACGAAAATTGCTACTACGAATTTATTTTTCATCCAATTCAAGTGATTCCAATTGTAATCACTTTTATTCTTAACATACTAACATAATACTTAATCAATTTTAACAATAACTCATAATCAACATCAATTTTGATAGTTTTAAAAACTATTTTTCAGAAATTAGCTCAAAGAAAAACACTATGAACACGATTCCTATTGTTTATCAAAAATCCATGGTTTGAATTGCTAATACAACCATATAATTCATATACAATCATGATATATCATATATTACACATAACTTCATTCTTTCACCAATCTCTTTGATAATTTAAGAATAATGTTTAATATAAATTCATAATCTAACACTATGAACATGATTTTCATAGGGTTCATCATATACTTGTGATTGAAATTCTTAAACAACTATGAAACTCTCATGTAAACATATATATATATATATATATATATGTATATATACATACATATCCCATTCTCATAACAAAATTATGAAATTTCACAAAGAGATTTTTACATAGAATTCCAAAACTATGAAAATATAGAAAACATAATTTTAAAATTTATTTTTACAACAATTGTATTTTGAAACCCTTTCATGGCATACAATTACCTATGAAAACATATGAACATCATAGATACATATAAATTCATGATTATGAAAACCCAATTTGACAAAGACTAAATACAAAACATATGAATTGAGTACAAGGGTTAGTATGGTACCCTTCTAGGTTGAATTAGGAGAAAAGATGATGAAGATGATGAAAGCTTTTCTCTTGTTTTTCAAGGTTTCCCTTCTTCTTCTCTGTATTCTCTCTTCTCTTCTCTATACTCTTCTTTGTTTAACCTTTTTTTCTCTAACAGGCTAACCCTTCTAAACTGACGTATATTATAAATATAATATACATATAACATATATACAATATATATGTAACTTATACTATATTAATGTAGCTACTAATTCCTTTATTAATTACATAGGTTACAATTTTGAATATTAAAAGCCCTAAGGCTTGTTTGGCAAAATAGGTTTATTTTTAAAAACTAACTTTTTGAGCTTAAGGCCATGTTTGGGTAAAACAGTTTTAAAACAAAAGTAAGGGCCTTGTTTGGGAAAAATCATTTTAAAACTATTTTCTTTATTTTAATAAATCCTTTTAACACATACTTTAATGTTACCCTTTAATTAATTAAATCTTAACATTCTAATTTAATTAATTAAAAGTCTAACATCAATTAAGCACATAAAATTGTCACATAATTATAATTAATTGCTAATTATAATTGCATATAACACACATCACATTACTCATCTAATTTAATTATCTCAATTGAATTAGAACTATAACATAAAATCATTATATCAATTAAATTAAATACTAAATATTCATTTAATTAATATACTACACTTAATTACATTACTCCATAATAATCACATAATTATTTATTTAACTCAATAAATAATTCAATTAAAATATTTATTTACTCCAATAAATATTAAAATTAATATTTAAATTCTCTTCACATATTTCACCATATATAACACGTATTCACATACTCAAACTCAAAACATCAAATAATAAGAATTTTATTTATTAAATTCTGATTTTTAAATTCTAAAAATCTGGGATGTCACATCTATTCTCTTTATAATTCACTTAACAACTTCTCAGCAAAAGAAATGGGGAAGGGGGTATCTATATTTATAGAGATAGTGTTACACAGTCAATGCAATTATTTTCCAAATCAAACTAACGGATTACAGGAATGTTTGATGGCTAATGAAGGGTTGGTGATTAGTTGGTGAAATCAATCATGAAAGTCACTCCTTTGTTCATCATTTGCTAGAACATTGCTGAGTTTAAGGAGAAGAGTAGGCTTAGGCCTTATGGCTATGCACGTGAAGGAGAATGAGAGGTGACTCTCATTATGGGTCCAAATAATGAAGCTCAGCAATTGAACAATTGAACTACATGCCACACTTATGTTATTATACACATACTATACACTTTAGTTATATACATATGCATATAATATATACTTAGGTTATAATTTAATGTCATAATGTAATTCACATAAATAATACTTCGATGTAGTAAATGTAATTTGCACATATATAATTCATGTACATTTTATCACACCGGTATAATTTAATCGGGTATTATCACATTACATTATCTCATCTATTATTCAATTAAATATTAAAATAATCATCCATTAGCAATTGTTTATTATATATCCAGGAGGTACTATTTTAATGTTTACACACAATTGTCACATAGACATTAATCATGCAGCTTCACAACTTAATGAGTTTTACTATATAGTTTATGTAAAATTGTATGGTCACACCTAAGTGTTGCACTACACTTTATATAACATATGTGTAACTACTATATGTTATACTTTTAATTATCGCATGCTTTGCACATAACAATTAGTTGAGCAAATATAATCTTATTCTATTAATAATTTACTCGCTTATGCATTATTAATCACAATGTCAATTAATCAACAATAATTAATTACTTATCTTATCAATTAATTAACAATAATATTAATTATTCCTCCCCTCATTAATCTACTCTTTTAATTAAGTATTATTATACGATATATTATCACATTCCTCAACAATTTAATAAATCTTATTATATTTATAAATAATTTACTTACTATTACTTGCAATAATAATAAATCATCATACTATTATTATATTTCTCATAATCATAATTAACAATTCGTATAGATTAATTGTTCACTTAATAATTCCTTTATTCTCGAATTAATTAACTCATCATCGTTCCTATTCTCGTGCCACACAAGGCATTTCAATGAGCTTATCATAAATTCCACATTCTTCTCAATTATTATAATTTCAATTTGAATTCATTCGAATTAACTCATCTCATAACACATAAATATTTATATTCAAATAAATATTCGACTTTTATTAATACCGATATAAATCTTTATTCACGAAAATTCTCGGGTATTACATCCCCCCCCCCTTATAAAAATTTCGTCCTCGAAATTGCTATAAGGTTACACAAATAGATGGGAATAATCCCTCATCATTCTATCTTCTAATTCCCACGTAGCCTCCTCGACATCGTAGTTACGCCAAAGTACCTTTACAGATGAAATAACTTTATTTCTTAAGGTTTGCTTTTTTCTATCTAATATTTGGATAGAAATTTCTTCATACGCTAGGTTCTTCTCCACTTGAATGGGCTCATAAGAAATCACGTGCTTGTAGTCGGCCTTGTATGGTCACAACAAGGAGATGTGGAACACGTTGTGGATGTACTCCAACTCGGGTGGTAATGCAACTTTGTATGCCACTTCGCCGACTCGCTTCAGTATCTCAAATGGTCCTATAAATCTTGGACTCAATTTTCCTTTCTTTCCAAATCGTATTTTTCCCTTCCAAGGGGACACCTTCAGGAATACGAAATTGCCGACTTTAAAATCTCGATCTTGTCGATGAAAGTCTGCGTACTTTTTCTGGCAATCTTGAGCTGCTACTAGTTTGTCTTTATCAATGTCACCACGTCTGCGGTTTGTTGCACTAGCTCTGGTCCGAGTATTCGTCGTTCTCCGATTTCGTCCCAGCATAACGATGTTCTGCATTTTCTTTCGTAAAGAGCTTCGTACGGTGGCATACCGATACTTGCATGGTAACTATTGTTATACGCAAATTCCACTAAGGGTAGGTGGTCGTCCCAATTTCTCTTGAAGTCCATCACGCAAGTTCTAAGTATGTCCTCCAGCGTTTGTATAGTTCGCTCACTATGTCCGTCTGTCTGAGGATGATAAGCGGTACTCAACCTCAATTGTGTTCCCATTCTTTCTTATAAGCTTTTCCAAAAATTTGACGTGAAGTGCGTATCTCGATCAGAGATAATTGACACCGACACACCATGTCGTGAAACAATCTCCTTTACGTACAGACTCGCTAACTGATTCAAACTATAGCGGATCTTGATCGGTAGAAAATGTGCGGTCTTCGTTAGTCGATCCACGATAACCCAAATGGCATCATAACCTTTCTGCGTAACTGGAATTCCCACCACGAAGTCCATCATAATGTGCTCCCATTTCCACTACGGTATTTCCAACGGTTGTAGTAAACCACTCGACCGCTGGTGCTCTGCTTTAATGCGTTGGCAAGTCAGACATCTGCTAACGCATTCTGCGACTTCCCATTTCAGATTGGGCCTCCAAAAATGTTGTCGCAAATCTCGGTTCATCTTCGTGCCTCCCGGAAGAACGGAATATGTCGTATTATGTGCCTCGTGCAAAATCTCTTCTCTCAACTCGGTTACCGCTGGCACCCACACTCTCCCTTCGAATCTTAAGATACCGTCTTTATCCATTTGGAATCTTTCCTCTTCATTTTCTGCGATCCTCTTTTTGATTTTCTCGCATTCTTCATCCTTCTCTTGTGATTCCTTCACTTTATCCAACAATGACGGACGAGCTTCCATTACAAATATCTTCTCTTCAGACCTCTCCGACCCCTTTACCTCTATCTCTAATTTTTCCATTTCTCTTATCAATTCTTCCTGAGTCGTCAAGTGAAATAGTCTCTCCCTTCCTTTTCTGCTCAGAGCGTCGACAACTACGTTTGCCTTACCCAGGTGATAAAGAATATCACAGTCATATTCCTTGATTAATTCTAACCACCTTCTCTGACGCATATTCAACTCCTTCTATGTGAAGATATATTTCAGACTTTTGTGGTCCGTGTATATCTCACATTTCTCTCCGTACAAATAATGCCTCCAAATCTTCAACGTAAAAACTACTGCCGCTAACTCTAAGTCGTGAGTAGGGTATCGTTTTTCGTAATCCTTTAATTGCCGTGATGCATATGCAATGACTTTGTCGTGCTGCATTAGCACACAACTAAGTCCCTTGTGTGATGCGTCACTATACACCACAAAATTTTCCGCATCATCTGGTAGTGATAACGCAGGCGCTTCGCTTAATCTCTTCTTCAATTCTTGAAAACTCTCTTCGCATTTGTCTGTCAATACAAATTTCACCGTCTTCCTCGTCAGATTGGTCAATGGGGTGGCTATCTTAGAAAAATCTTGGATGAATCTTCGATAGTACCCAGCTAACCCTAAGAAACTTCTCACCTCCATTGGTGTTCTTGGCTGCTCCCAATTACTCACTGCTTCGACCTTTGTAGGGTCTACTGAGATTCCATTCTTATCCACTACATGACCTAAGCATTGAACCTTCTCCATCCAAAATTCACACTTAGAAAATTTTGCATACATCTTCTCCTTCCTTAGCGCTTCCAAAACTATTTTCAGATGTTCGGCGTGCTCTTCTTCTATCTTCGAGTAGATCAAGATGTCATCGATGAAAACTCCACGAACTTATCCAAGTATGGCTTGAAGACTCAGTTCATCAAGTCATGAATGCTGCCGAAGCATTAGTCAATCCGAATGACATTACCTGTGACACCCCCAAATTCGGGTACTTCAATTCCACGGGATTTGGTGTTCACCATACAAATATCATCTATCTATCTACCCATAATAAATGCAAACCATGCAATAGATAGAAATAAATCCTCCCCTTATGGGGTTACAACATCTGAATATAAATACATCAATCACAGGTCATACTAACCTTAAATCTCAAATGCAAAAACGTAAACAATTAAATAGTCTTACACAACTTTAACATAAGTCTTAAACAATAACATATCAAATAAACAACAAGTCTTCATCACTTGTTGACCTTGCCCTTGCCTTTGCTAGTAGAAGGCTCTTCGGACCTTTTATTCTTAACTGCAATGTTATTATTACGCAAGAGTGAGCACGATTGCCCACAAGTATAACAATATAACAACAATATAATAACATGTGAGTGAATCAAAGACTTCTGAATAGAAAACTTGGCTTTTGAATCAAGAATGAATAACAAGAATCAAAAGAACATCTGAGGGTCATAAGACCTCGAACTATGTCCTAGGTTGTAAAGTGTTTATACTTTAAACCTTTAACAGTCATAAGACTATGGACTCTACTTCTCGTACTTAAGGGGATCAGCCCTTAGTACCATACTGTGCACAATATCTCAACACTAAAGCGTAAATAATCCCCTATACAGGGTTGTTCATCTCAGTTTGACATCAGAGTCCGTACCAAATAAAGTTTGGTTTGGATAAGCTCAATAATAGTTCTAGAATTTAGAATGCTCATCAACTATGGACTAGTCGAATCAATAAGGGTTCGCTAGTCTTACAAGGTTCAACAATAAACGATATTCAAATTGATTAATAACTTCTCAAGAGTACAATCGAATAAGTATTGTATAACTGGAATCATGCTTTTAATGGTAATATAATATCTCATATGGAATCTCAACTTGATTAACAAGTATAAGAACTTGCATCATGATAGTATTTCAAGAATAGAAAACTTGTTCAATAAAAGTAAACTTTGAATTTAGTAACTTGCTTGACATAAGAATAAGGAATGGAATGCTTATTCAATTTAAAGAGTTTAGATAAGGAACTTGCTTAACGATAGTAAGTTAGGGATAGAATACTTGCCTCTTGCACAAGCTACAAATATAATTACAATTCACTTCCTCAACGTCCTACAGATTACATTATGTACATGACATCGATTAGTTTTCATAACTACCATGTTTAACTGTTGAACTATTCACTTAAGTTCAACTTACAACTTGGTTTATAATATTACTCAATGGCTAACCACATAACATGAATGTAAACTCACAACATGCATATCACACATGTATAACCCTTTAAACAATCATAATCAAGTTTTACAATTACGATATTCAAGTTCGCACTTAGTTTGTTAACTTGAACCTTTACATTATCTCATACATGTCAATAACTTTATTAATTATGAACTTCAAATCATATAATATTCATGTATGTAACTTAGAACAACATCTTTTATTATCGAGAACACTACACTTGTGTGCGTGCATGTCCGAAGCCCTCTGATTGCCTCCGAATACGCATCAGTCACAAAGATGGCTATTTTTACCCATTTTAACGATTTCAAATCAAAAAACTTATAAAATGAAAGTTGTAGGTATACTCGTTATCTTTCTGAATCATCCTAAATCGCCTTAATCGGAGTTCGTATGAAAACGTTATGCTTATTTTAATACAGTAGGTCAAAACAGAATTTTTTTTCTCTGCACTACCCCCGCTGGGGCGGGGGTTAGGCCAGCTGGGGTGGGTGTGGCACTGCATGGGGCCCGCCGAGGAGGGTCTAGAGCCGCTGGGGTGGGCGTGCCTTGGCGGTTTAGCCCCAATTCGCGATTTTGACAGTTTTTAGCCCAAATACTCCAATTAAATGCAAATTAAACTAACACAGTGATTTCTATGAAGTATGAACTTCATAGAAACATCATACAATGTTACTAACATATTTTTATCATCTTAAATCATGCAATTACTTGAATCAAATCATGAAATTTCACCGTTCTTGGTGTTTTTGACAGTTTTGAAGAAAAACACAAAAATCATCGTCACGGATTCGTTATAACTCCGAATTCGTCTGTTCAAAGTTTGTTTTCTTTGTTTTAACATGTATAATCATAATCCGTTATAAAATCTAAGTTGAAAAACCAATTTAAAGCATACAAATTGTATATAAGGCCATATATACGTGTTCATATTTTTAATACTCTGTAATTCATGAAACTTTGATTAAAGCATGTTTACATGAAATTGATTACTCTAACACATGAATACATGATATAAACCATATAAAATACATATGTTAACATATATATCATCACATCTTAAGTTAATTGTCAAAATAACTCTTCACAGAGAACTTGAACAGAGTTTTCATGGAAAATATATAAGAACATAAATTAAAGTTTGGGTAGAAGAGATTATCCTTGCTAGTGTTTAGATAATTTGAAGATGATGAAGTTCTCCTCTACTTCTTCTTCAATTCACACTTTTTCTCAATTTTCTCTCTAAACTCTCTCTATATTTCTCCCTTAACTTGTTCTGATATATGAATATATGGAAGCCTGATATAGATATAGGCTAAATATAATATACGTATAGTTAATAGTCGTGGCTTAATGGGTCGTCAGTTAATCCCGTAATGGGTTAACTGGCTCCAACCCCCACTAAGGCCTTGTTTGCTTGTCCATTAAATTCTTTCTTTCTCATTTAACTTAATTAACTTCTTATAGCATAGTTTTAATGTCACACCTTTATAAACCAACTAATCTTATTTAAATTAATTAAATAAAATATCATAACTCCATATTAAATCATATTATCAAATAATTAAAATTCTCCTTTATTAATTATATCAAATCTTTAAATCTCTAATTAATTATTACATTAATTAGAATAACATTATGCTTATTAAATAATTAATTAAATTAAATAAGTTCAATTAAATACATACTTTGCACAATAAAATTCTCAACATTAATTTAATCAATGTAACACATATAATTAAATTAATCTACCACAATTTAATCAATTAATTATTAAATTCAATAATTAAATCATCAAAAAATATTTATTTAATTCAATAAATATTCAAATTAAATTACAAAATCTCGTTCGTCACATTACCAAAAACTCGTAATGTTTATAACGGGTTCAAAACGCAATCTTTGATATGCCCTCATCCCGTACCTTCAGTTGGTGGTAACCTGTCCGTAGGTCTATCTTCGAAAAATACTTCGCTCCTTTCAGTTGATCAAATAAGTCGTCTATCCTCGGTAGCGGATATTTGTTCTTGATCGTTACTCTGTTCAATTCTCGATAATCGATACAGAGCCTCATCGATCCGTCCTTTTTCTTAAAGAATAACACTGGTGCTCCCCAAGGAGACACACTTGGTCGTATGTAACCCTTATTCAATAACTCTTGCAGTTGTATCATCAATTCTTTCATTTTTACTGGCGCCATACAATATGGAGCTTTCGAAATCAGTGCAGTTCTTGGTGCTAAATCTATCATGAATTCGATTTCTCTATCTGGCGGAAGACCAGGCAGATCGTCCAGAAATACATCTTGAAATTCATTCACTACAGATATATCTTTAATTTCTACTCCCTTTTTTCGAGTATCTACAATGTAAGCTAAGTAACCTACACATCATTTCCTTAACAATTTCTTGGCCTGCATCATCGTAAGGCAACACGATTGCTTAAGCGATGAGCTACCATAAAACACTACCTTAGACTTACTCGGAGTCTGAAGGTTCACACATTTATTCTGACAGTAGATTATCGCAGCATGGTTATACAACCAATCCATTCCCAGTATTACGTAAAATTCTCCCAATCTAATTGGAATCAAGTCTACGCTCAGTTCATGTTCTCTAATGGTTGCGTGACAATTTTGATAAACGTATTCTACAGGGATTACTTCTTTATTCGCAACTTCTATGCTCAAGGGATCCTCTAAACGTTCTCGGGGTGTATTAAGTCTACTAGCAAATTCTTCACATACAAAAGAACAGGTTGCACCCGAATCAAACAATACATATGCATTTATATCATTGATTGGGATTATACCTGACACCACGTCCTTTGCAGTTACTGCGTCCTGGACGGTCATGTTAAAGGTCCTAGCGGTTGGGCGGTTGGATTGTGCCGGTCCGCTGATCATTAGCTTGTTTCCCCCTTGTTGGCTGCTACCTCCGCCACTTCCCTTCTTCGGGCAGTCATTAATCTGGTGCTCCGTTGACCCTCAAGCAAAACATCCTCTGATCTTCTTCAATTTTGGGCAATTTGGCGATATGTGCCCCTCCTGGCCACAGTTATAGCACGTGCTCTTCCCTTTTCAGCACTCCCCTGATGACTCCTCCCACACTTATTACAAACTTCACTCCTTTTCTTAAAGCTCCCTTGGTGACTTCCACCTTGATTGTTATTTCTGTTATTGTTGTTGTTGTTGTTTTCCCATTTTCTCTTTCCGTGATTACTCCCTCCGCTGCTGCTTCCTCCACGATACTCACTACCAGTGTTCTTGTTTTTCTTCTCCTTATGGTACAGACTTAAGGCCTCACTACCACCTTCCGCAATGATTTCCTTCTCTAGCAACGTCGCAAAGGAGTTAATTTGAAGAACTGATACCTTATTATACATCCAAGGCTTTAGTCCTTGCTCGAAACGTCTCGCCTTCCTCTCTTTATCTCCAACTTCGTGTTCTGCAAATCGCGTTAGTTCATTGAACTTAGCCATGTACTGCGCCACCGTCATGTCACCTTGTTTTAACTCTAAGAACTTCACCTCCATTTGGTTCTTCATGCTCTTTGGGAAATAATTCTCAAAGAACAGCGTCTTAAACCTCTCCCACGCTATCGTTCCTTCTCCAGCTCTCTGCTGATTCGCCTCCCACCAGTAGTTTGCTTCGCCTCTCATCATATATGTAGCGAATACCGTCTTCTGGTCTTCACCCACGCGAGCTATAGTGAAAGCCTTCTCTATCTCTTTTATCCAGGTTTGCGCAATTATCGGATCAGTAGTACCCTCGAACTCTGGGGGTCCTACACTCCTAAAATCTTTGAAGTTTGTCACTTGAACAGCTTGAGGGTTAGGGAGAATGGGTTCGTTGTTTCTTCCCCTTAAAGCTTCTCCTAGCAAGCCTACTAACTTCTGAATGGGATCTACTTGTTCCCTCTCATTGTTAACTGATTCCTCAGGTGCAGTTAATCTACGTCTGGGCGGCATTTTCTGCATCATAAAATTTTTCATTTTATTATTACTCAATCATATTACTTAAGTATTTCTTTAATATTAAAAAGAATAAAATTTCTAACACGTTTCTGAAATAAGCTTCATTTATATTCATATGCTAAATCGTTTCATTACATGATCATCCCTAGCATATTTTTATAAATGTTATCACATATCCCCTAATATCACAAAATATGGGGAATATAACAACCTACTACCCCTCTAACATAAGTCTACTCGAGGTTTACATATCTATCCCACACTTTACACAAAAAGTTGGGATTACAACATAGTATATACATTACATAAGGTAAATACTACTAATACTACGACTAGAATGACTAAGGGTCTCATCCAATCATCCCACGCTCCATAGCGCTCTTGTACTCGATCTGTTCTATGTATGCTATCAGGTCTCAGCTCAAAGTATGTAGGGTTTGTCCCTGATCCGCTGGGTAGTGGTATACACCATCGATCACCCTCTCGAAAGCTGAACGAAACACATACCCCATCTTGTTCATCTTCATCTTCTTGTATCTAACCTTATCCTCTAGGTGGTCAGCTCTCTCGTTAGCCGCTTCCCACTTCTCCTCGAAGTGGATCCTATCCATAACCTCTAACTCTAGCTGAGTACGGAGTGCTTCCTTCTCGGTCTTCTCACTTAACTCTCTCTGTTCTACCTCTTCCAGCTTTCCAGCCAGATCCACGTTCCTAGCCACCGATTTGTGAAACATGGTCCCTATCTGGATTCCTTGCTTCTTGCGGTAGGCAATCTCCACCTCTAACTCCTGCATCACTAGCTTCCTCTGATGGTCCTCATCCCTCAGCTTCTGGAACTCAGACTCTCTCTCTTGGGCCTCAGCCTCCAGCTCCTGCACCCTGCAGTCCAACTCTAAAATACACTTCTCGTACTCTCCCAGCATATGCTCCTCCAAGTTAGGCTCGTAGGAGTCCTCCATGGGCTCTTCCTCTATAGGCTCGTCCTCAACAGGATCGTCCTGCTCTGGATCAAACTCCACCTCGATCTCATCCTCGTCGTCAGACTCGGATGGTGCAACTGCCTGCACATGCACAACCTCTAAAGGTGCCTCATATACTATGTGTATATCTCTGGGCTCCTCCTCGGCCACTCTACTAGGTACTCCTGTGTTTGCCATCCTACAATCACAAACACAAGACAAACAAACAGCAACTCCATTAGAATGTTAAATAAAACATAAGTTCATTGTATAGAATGAAGTTATATTTCATAATATACTAAGTCTCTCAAGGAAAAACTCTACATAAGTTCTCTCTCCTTCTAACTTCCTAAGTTCTTCTAGGTTATAATCTAAGGACACTCGCTCCTAAAGTTTATAACTACAGCTTTGATACCAACCTGTGACGCCCCCAAATTTGGACCGCCACTGGTCTCTCGAATTCGGTTCGTCACTTTCTCACAATAATACAATAGTTAAAATTACACAATCACAACGGATATCTAAAATAATGTACAATGATTTATTATATTTATTACCCCAAGTCTTGCAACCTATAGTACTTAATAGATTACATAATAACATCGACTAAAGACTTATTACATAACCCTACTTAAGCTTAAACATAGTTTTGAAACAGTCTTAATACAAAACAAGAAATTTTTAAACATAAAGGATCAAGCTAGTCGGTAGCCTTGCCCTTGCTCTTATCTTTCCCAGAGACACTTCCTTGTTCCGCCTTAACTGAAAAGTTTAAATAAGCAAGAATGAGCACAAATTGCCCAGCAGGTAATATAGGATAAGGGTGAAGAGTTTTATAACACGAGTTTGAAATATCAAAGTATAATCTCGATGATAATCCAGAGTTTAAAGAATAATATCATGATTAACGAATATCAACAACTCTTAAATCAAATCTTTGGAATACGAAACGATAGTTTATTATAGACCAACAGATATATATATAAATTCAAAGGCAATCAACGTATCCAACAGGATAACAATTTATACTGAGCAGTCACTAAGGACTATTAAACATCTACTATAATTATCAATATTAAACTGATAACCCAAAAGAAATAAGTATAATAGATGATCAGTCTATAATACTTTATGTTATGCATAACACCACAATAATTTTCACGCGTGTTGATAAGTGGTTTTATGACCACTTATTCGGATAGTAACCAGCCTGTTTCGTTGCTTAAACTCAAGTAATCCTATGCTTTTAATATGTTTTTTCTGTGTTTTGCAGTTTTCATGTTTAGGAACTCTTTGAGTGCAATTCGAGTGTTGAAGGACCAAAGATGGCCTAAATGGGGCATAGCACAGAAAGTGGCTTAAAGCATAAGGAAGGCACGACGGCATGGCAAAGGAGCAATGCTTTGTAATGCAGCAATGAGGCCAAATGGAGCAAGAATGGAATGATGGCATGACAACGGGAAGGAAATGCAATCCGGACATCGTTTGGGGGTTTCATGTTAATTTTATGCTCTTGGATTGGAACTTGGGTCATATTGTAGAGCATCTTATAAGCTTTCCGGAATATCTTGAATCATCCCAATCGGAGTTCGGAGGCGAGAGTTATGCCCCGTATACCAACGAACGTTAAACTTTACGGTTTTGAGTTTTCATGCACAGCTGTCACTTGGAGCTCAATTTCAACCTTCATCCATCCATTATTTCTCAATTCTCAAAGAATGAAAGTTGTAGAACTCTTCGATAGCTTCGATTTGACAGGTGGAAGGACTTGTAACTCCTCTCGGATCAAAAGTTATGGCCATTTTCCCAGAGGACTCTACAGTAGAAAATCCTTGGCGAGGGCGCCCGAAGGATTTTAGGGCATTTTTGGGAGCGGCCGCGCCAGTCCCCAGCTGTGCCAGACTTGACTTTTCAATTGAACGGGACTTGGCTTTTGATTGGGATATAAGGGGGCTCGTTTGTGGCCAAAAAAACCATCAGATATTGGCCTTAAGCCCTAGCCCTAGCCCTAGCCCTAGCTTGTTCTTCTATTTCCTTTACATATCTTGTATAGATTAGGAGTAGATTAAGTCTAGAGTAGGGTTTAATTTAGTTAGTTAGTTTCTAGGGTTAGATTAGGTTTGAAGATTGAAGCAAGGAATTAGCATCAAAGATCCAAGCTTGGAGAAAGACTAAAGATTTGCATTCTCTATCTCTTAACTCTCTTTGTATTCAATATGTATTCGAATAATGTTTATGAACCTTGTGGATGATATATTTGAGTTGTCTATGACTTAAATCATATTTTGAGGTTTCAATGGAACCTAATGAGTAGTTTAATTTGATATTCCTTCCATGATGATCTTATTTGATTACTATGTGTTTGTCTATTGCAATGTATGCTTTCATTGCTTAATTGAGTCATGACCAATTATTGTGAGAACCCACATGGGATTGAAAGACGAAGTGTGGGTTTAGATCTAATCGTAGTAGCGGGCGATTGTATGTTCACATGGCGTTGGACGTATGATTTGTGCTTAGGATAGACATATACCGAAGCGCCGCTCGTAGTCAATAGAGGACTTGACCTTAAACCTTATTTATTTGTAAACACCATAGACATATAGGGGTTTAGATAATGTGGGTGTTCACGTGCGTTCTATCTGTGGATTGCACGTGATATGGATTAGGTGCATCGAAAGATGGCCTTCTCTTACCTTCGTGTTCTCGGCTAGCAACTATAACGATTAATTTGACCTAATTGGAAGTATGTCGACTTAGACGAATCATTAGGGGAAATTGGAATCTCTTATCTTCATTATCGATTCTACCTTAGGATTACTTAGATTAAGTTTAATTCCTTACCTAGTTAACTTAGTTTAAATTCATTCTCTTTACCGCCAGTTTAAATAAGACCGAGATGATTACGGACTATTGATTTGGCGACCTTTTATCTGTTAATTCCTCGTGGGAATGATATCTGTACTTTTACTTTATTACTTGTTGACCGCATATACTTGCGTGTTAATTGTCGTTATATAAAACGAACAACAAGTTTTTGGCGCCGTTGCCAGGGAATTAATTGGATAACTATTTGCCAACATTAGTTTAAATAAAATTAGTCTTACTTTAAACATTTTATTTTTATTTTTGTTTAATTCTCTTCTCATATTCTCTTTTCAGGTACCATGGACTTAAATTTCTATCCATGGAACTGTACAAGACAAGAGCAACCAAGGAAAGCAAGCACTGATGGACTCGACCGAATTGCCACACTCTCAGCACAATTAGAGGAGCTCTCGAGAAAGTTGGATACTATTTCAGTCCAACAGAGTCGAGAGCCAGTGACCTATGACTATGGTGCTGGGAGCTACGCGAGCCATAAGGAGCCTACCAGTTATAGAGAGGAGCAGTATGGGGGTGGTTATTCCTACACCGAACCTTATCCCACTTATCAACAAGATTGGGGGTATCACCCAAACCCTTCATCAGACTACTATCAAGACCAACACTGGGATCCAAATCCCGCATACGCCCCAGAATGCACCTTCCAGACTCTAGTTTACGAGCCTCAACACAATTTTGAGGGTGACACAGAAAATGCAAACTTGGAGGAAGGAAGTTGCATAGAATCACTAAAGGACATCTTGAATGAGCAACAAAAGTCATTCAAGAGTATTCAGAACTGGGCAGAGCAGATTAGCAAGGCCTTGATGATAGAGGATGAACAAGGGATGCAAAACCATACTGTGAGCTATCAAGAACAATATGAGCCAAGTCCAACTTATGCACCAGAACCCCCATATCAATCCCCATGTTTACAAGGAGAACAGTCTCCAATGGAATTCATGTATAGGAGCTTAGAAAGCCAAGAGGAGAGGCTTAGGAGCCAAGAGTAGTCAAGCCAGAACTTCCAGAATCAGATGGCCCTAATCCACAACACTCCTACCAATGAGCATCAGTACATGGAGCCCGAGGCTGAAACAGAAAAGGAAGGATTAGAAATTATATGGGGGAATTCCATAGCATCGACAGAGGAGACCTTGATTGAGCAAGAGCAGTCAATTGTGGATCTTCAGATTTGGGTGGAGCAGATTAGCATGGCATTAAGGAAGGAGGAGGTATATGAACAAGAGACAACAGTGCAAGATTTTGTGCCTCCAATGACTGAAGCCATGAGTTATGACCCTCAAAAAGATTGGTGCTATGAGATGGATGCAGATACTGATGAAGAGCCTGAGGTGCACTTGGAACTGGATGAACAAAAGGTAATGGATATCGAGGAGCCAATTGGGGCTGTGGAGTTTCCCCAAGAGCCTCCTCTGCCTGAGTGGAACAAGCCAGTCAAGTTTACACACCCTTGCTTCCTTGGAAGCCACATTACAGATACGGGTCTCGATGACATGAGAGAGTCCGTGAGCTTCAAACCATGGTGGTCAGAAGAGAAGAGAATAGAAGAAGAATCCATTGTGTGGTCTATACCTCCATGCCCCGATCATTTCACCTACACAACGGAACCCTTGCCTAGCTCCCCAACCTTCAGAACGGGGAATTCTTTTACTTATCCAATGCTAGGTAGTTTAAATCTGCATCCGCTCCTACTGGGAAGCCGCCAAAGTTACACAGCTATTCTGCTGGATGGAGGGGGTTCTCCAGTATCGTCGGAAAGTTGGGTAGCAGTGGGCAGACACAGTCGAGCTAGAGGACTATAAATCAAGCGCTAGATGGGAGGCACCCCATCATTTCTCTCTCTCTCTATTTAATTCTCCATTACCTACTTCCCATCATCCCTCTCTCTATCTCTTTGTTTAATTGTCCATTTACATGCTTTCTATCACATTTCCCTCCCCCTCGTTTAATTCTTATTAGTTAATATTTAGTTTAAATTTTTGCATACTGTAGGAATTAGGAGTTCATTGCCTACATTTTTGAACTTAGGCATGAATGCGTATCTTTTTGGGACCATGAAGCTTATAGCATACGTTTGATGCACTTGCATTGCATATACGCCTTTAGAGAATTTTTGGGAATATAAATGCATATATCTTTCCATGTTCATTCTCTTGATGTAACTAGATTTTATATACTTTTGTTAGTCTAGGAGGGCTTAATAAGCATTGTCTGCGTATTTCAGGTCAAAGGCTGCTATGAATGAATGAAAAGTAAAAGCCAACCTCAGTTCATGCCAAAAATCTGCAGTAACAAAATCTGATGGTCTGCGCGGCCGTGCCCAATCCAAGGCATTACCACGCGCGACCGCGCCACTAATAAACTGGGTCTGTCTTAAGGAAAATCTTGCAGATTTTGGGGGGGCATCGCTTCATGTAAATCAGCAGTACACAAGCCTCTTATCTCAAACCCTCAAGTTCCTTCATGCAATCCCCCATCTCTTCCATCTCATGCAATCCCCTCCACTACAAGCCTTAGTTTCGAAAACCTCCTACCTCCTCAATCCAAAGTACCAATTCTCATCCACCTCATCCTCTCAACCTGATCAATTGAGATATTGAGTGTGGAATCTCTAGCAGAGCAAGATTGATATGGAGCTGGGTTGGTTCGTTGAGTATAGTGTTGAGCGGAGTTTATTTTACCAAGAGCAGAGATGAGACGGGGAAACTTCTGAGAGGGTGCCACTTCATTTCATGCAGCATCAGAAGCCAAATAGGGGAGTTTCTTTCTTTTTACCTTTACCTTCAATGAGGACATTGAACAGTTTAAGTTTGGGGGTATTGGTGTTTATTTTGCATATAGGTAATTCATTTTATGTTTTGCATGTAAATAGTTCATTGTATGTAAGTTAGTTCATATAGTGCATGTAGGTTGTAAATAGTTAAAATTTGTGATAATTTTAAAAATTTCTTTTGTTTTTGCATTCTGTTTTACATTTTGTGTTAGAGCATACTGCATGAATCCAGTTTTCAGTTGGTTAGTTATGTATGTTGCCTGTGAAGAAACTGAAATCACTTGATTGTTGAACTGATTTGAGACTTAAGCCTGATTTCATGGTCATATATGTAAATCCTTACCTGTCAGATATTGTGTAACCAGTAAGCACGATAGAGTAAACACCATGATATGCTATGTTTAAATGTTTACACACTTGTCTTCTGGTGGAAAAATTATGTTTTAATAAAAGAGTTTCAGTTCGCATATAATAATAACTAGACTGTTAAAAGCTTAAGTTTGGGGGAAACAGGGGACATTCATGATTTATGCGGGGAGATGGAGCGTAAGACGCACTCCCTTGCAGAAAAAGAAAAAGAAAACAAATAAAAAGATTAAGAAAAAGAAAAAATAGAATAAACACTTCGGCTATGTCGAGTTCTGTGGCCTTTGATATTCGAGCAAGTAAGCCCTAGGGGTGTCTCTACACCCAGTGCCCTAAGGCCGTCTGGTCTGGGAGTCGTTGGTCGAAAGCTCACTACATGGATATCATTGAAAAGCCTAAGAGAACTAGGCATTGCACAATCGATTGTGTACACAGGAAAGTGCGAATACGCCCTCGTGAGTAATAAAAGCTTAATGAAAACCCCCTGTTGACTCTTAACTCTAGTAATACATGGTCTTAGTTAGAACTTATATGATTTACTATTTTTCTTAAGTTAAAGCTTGTTTTTCCCCTAAGAAGCATAGTATGTGAGTTATTTATCTGAATGCATATCTAATGGTTGCTAGGCACACAACGCATAATACATCAGTGCTGACAGTTTTGGATTTACAGAATATGCCTTATGGTCTTGTTTTGGGTAGCTTATCTGTTCGATTATCTTGTGATTTTCTGAGTCATTGATTTAAAAGTTCAATACTGACTGAGACATGGATTCGCATTCATAGTAGTATAGGTTGCAAACATTGTAGATATTGCATTGCATATTTTATTTAGTTTTGTTTTGGTTGCTTGAGGGCAAGCAATGTTTAAGTTTTGGGGTATTTGATAAGTGGTTTTATGACCACTTATTCGGATAGTAACCAGCTTGTTTCGTTGCTTAAACTCAAGTAATCCTGTGCTTTTAATTTGTTTTTCCTGTGTTTTGCAGTTTTCATGTTTAGGAACTCTTCGAGTGCAATTTGAGTGTTAAAGGACCAAAGATGGCCTAAATGGGGCATAGCATAGAAAGTGTCTTAAAGCATAAGGAAGGCACGACGGCATGGCAAAGAAGCAATGGTTTGTAATGCAGCAATGAGGTCAAATGGAGCAAGAATGGAATGATGGCATGACAACGGGAAGGAAATGCAATCCGGACATCGTTTGGGGGTTTCATGTTTATTTCATGTTCTTGGATTGGAACTTAGGTCATATTGTAGAGCATCTTATAAGATTTCTAGAACATCTTGAATCATCCCAATCGGAGTTCGGAGGCGAGAGTTATGCCTCGTATACCAACGAACGTTAAACTTCATGGTTTTGAGTTTTCATGCACAGCTGTCACTTAGAGCTCAATTTCAGCCTTCATCCATCCATTATTTCTCAATTCTCATAAAATAAAAGTTGTAGAACTCTTCGATAGCTTCGATTTGACAAGTGGCAGGCCTCGTAACTCCTCTCGGATCAAAAGTTATGGCCATTTTACCAGAGGACTCTGCAGCAGAAAATCCTTGGCGCGGGCGCGCGGATTTTAGGGCATTTTTGGGCGCGGCCTTGCCAGTTCCCAGCTGTGCCAGACTTGACTTTTCAATTGAACGAGACTTGGCTTTTGATTGGGATATAAGGGGGCTCGTTTGTGGCCAGAAAAACCATCAGATATTGGCTTTAAGCCCTAGCCCTAGCTTGTTCTTCCATTTCCTTTACATTTCTTGTATAGATTAGGAGTAGATTAAGTCTAGAGTAAGGTTTAGTTTAGTTAGTTAGTTTCTAGGGTTAGATTAGGTTTAGAGATTGAAGCAAGGGATTAGCATCAAAGATCCAAGCTTGGAGAAAGACTAAAGATTTGCATTCTCTATCTCTTAACTCTCCTTGTATTCAATGTGTATTTGGATAATGTTTATGAACTTTGTGGATGATATATTTGAGTTGTCTATGACTTAAATCATATTTTGAGGTTTCAATGGAACCTAATTAGTAGTTTAATTTGATATTCCTTCCATGATGATCTTATTTGATTACTATGTGTTTGTCTATTGCGATGTATGCTTTCATTGCTTAATTGAGTCATGACCAATTATTGTGATAACCCACATGGGATTGAAAGACGAAGTGTGGGTTTAGATCTAATCACAGTAGCGGGCGATTGTACGTTCACATGGCGTTGGACGTATGATTTGTGCTTAGGATAGACATATACCGAAGCGCCGCTCTTAGTCAATAGAGGACTTGACCTTAAACCCTATTTATTTGTAAACACTATAGACATATAGGGGTTTAGATAATGTGGGTGTTCACGTGCGTTCTATCATCTGTGGATTGCACGTGGTATGGATGAGGTGCATCAAAAGATGGCCTTCTCTTACCTTCGTGTTCTCGGCTAGCAACTGTAACGATTAATTTGACCTAATTGGAAGTATGTCGACTTAGACGAATCATAGGGAAAATTGGAATCTCTTATCTTCATTATCTGATTCTACCTTAGGATTACTTAGTTTAAGTTTAATTCCTTGCCTAGTTAACTTAGTTTAAATTCATTCTCTTTACCGCCCGTTTAAATAAGACCGAGATGATTACGGACTATTGATTTGGCGACCTTTTATCTGTTAATTCCTCGTGGGAATGATATCTGTACTTTCACTTTATTACTTGTTGGCCGCTTATACTTACGCATTAATTGTCGTTATATAAAACGGACAACACGTGTGTTGGGGCTTCCAACAATATACACTCCCCTTACCAAAGGGTTGTCCAACTCAGTTTTCAAGATTTCTGCACCAGTCAAATGGTTTGGATGGTTTTCTAAATATGCATATAGTCTAGCCAAATCAAATGGCGTAGACACTTTCACGATGTTCAAAAACAATACTAAGTTCAACATAAATAATAGCTTTCATAAAACTCAAATGGAATAAGAGTTTATTCAATAAGCATACTAACTCAATTTAAACGAGCAAGTGAGAAAACTTGCTCACAATATTCCTTGAATAAAGTAAATACAAGGATAGGATACTTGCCTTATGCATAGTCTATCCACGTAAGTTAATCAACACTTTTGAATTCTATTTATAATATATTATATGTATAGGATGTTTATTAGCTAAACACATTCGGTACACAAGCTTGATACTCAAGTTAAATATACACACATGGTACTACCTTGGTCACATGTCATTACATACTTATACGCATATGGTAGGAAATCAGATTATAAGTTATCACAAAATCAATTAACATTCGTATAGTATTATGTCATATTGTTTTAATCGATTAGGTTTTCATTATCTATGGAATTCTTTTTCTCAATTGAAACATCTTCATAGTATGCTACTATCATATATCAGTAACAATTAGACTTGTTTAGCAGCTATAGCATTGATATGAGTTAACTGTCAAAAATCAGATTAGCAAACTGATTCAATTCTGATTCCAGACTGGCGCAGCTGCGCCATGGCTAAGCCTAGGGGCGACGTAGCTGCGATGCCCCCTGGCCAGGCCAAGGTTGGGCTGCTGCCTGCAGATTCTATCTGGCACGTACGCAACCATTCACATATAGCATATACATATCTAAGGGTCTTTTCATGCTTACCAAGTCAATCAAAGTTCCATCTTTCATGTAATGGTTCTAAGTTTAATACCTTTAATAACTTAAGGCCATTCATGGTCATGAAATCACAAAGTCTAACATACTTGTCACTTAAACACATAAGGTAGTCATATAACTTGTTTTAGGCATGCTCACGAGTATTCACATCACATACATGTAAATAACATCATTATTGGTTTGAAAACATTCTTCATTTCTGCTTAACTTGTTTTCACAACATCTCACATGGTATGTATACATCTATGATATATCTAGTAAGGTTAAGAGCACTCTCACGCATGTTTAAATGTCAGAACACTAAGACCTCGGTTCATACCTCTTTAGTTTCCAAAACTTCCAAGTTTAGCCTTTTGAAAACGTTTTAAACACAAACCATGTATGCTAGTGTAATCACAACACCTTGGACTAATTCTTCATGCTTATCAAACCATATAATCATGCTTGCAAAAATCAGAATGTAGATATGATACCTACATGTCAAAGTTTGCCTTCGAAACTTATATTTTCGTTAGAAATGTGCACTAGTGAGGTCCGTATGTTCATGTTACATTATGAAACATATATACACAAATTAACATGCTTTTCATGCATTTCTAGGTCATACTAACATGCTCGCAAAATCAGTACATCAATATGATGCACACATGTCAAAGTTCCTTTTTAAAGTTCTAAGTTCATTTTGAAAATTACACTTTTCATCAATCATGCATGCAAACATAATAGAACATGCTCACTTTAGGTCTACGTACCTATATAGACATGTTATTCATGCTAGCATTCTTGTTTAAGTAGTATATTAACTAACTAGCATTAACAGCTTTAACAGAATTAGAAATCTGGTTTCAGAGACTGGCGCAGCAGCGCTGCGCCTCAGTACAAAATCGGCGCAGCTGCGCCGTGTCTGGTTTGCACCAGAGAGCTCCCTGCTTCGGCAGTTAGTAACCCAAACACAAAATTACTTCATGAAATCGAATGTAATTAGCCACATTTTAGTTTATACATACTTATAAGCTAGTATATCAACTTTATAACAATTAACAATTATTACCAAATCACATTATCATCATAATCATGCTCTATTTCAAGAATTAGAAGTTCAGACATGAAGAATATGAATGGAGAATAAGAAGGGGATTATATATAACACCCCGAACCCGCTACATGTCCGGAATGCCACACTATGCAAGCCCAAAGACTCGCAAGGCAACAATATCAATTGCGCAGCCCAAACGAAAACACAATAATGAAAGTAACTTGAAACCAAACAACTTTTCATTATCAAAATTACAATAAGATTCAACAACTAAATACCGAAATCATAACTTTAAAGACACAACTCCATTAAACAAAAGTCTTATCATAACTTTAAAATATTCCTAAACTTCTTAAACAAAATATCTCCCGGTCTTCCACAAAAGTGCCACAATGCTTGGCTTTTAACAAGTATCCCTGTAGAAATTATGTAATAGTGAACGATGAAGCCCAGCAAATGACAATCTTTACTATTTAAGTGGATCAAGTACAATTTGCAAAACACTTTTTCAAAATAACTTTTTGAATTCAATAACAGTAATAAACATATTTTTTGAAAATAATCTTTTCTTGTTCATTAACAATAGTCAATATAAACTTTTAAAACCAAAATCAATAATCACAAAACATAATTCGAAAACGATTTCAATATGTTCCAATAAATGATTTTGATATGTTCAATATATTCAATGTATCTTTTAATCCACAGCCCCGATGACTAAGGTTACAGCAGCCCTGTAACACGGCCCAATGATTCGATAATGTCAATGATACGCCCCCTACTAAGGTATCTTATCATGCACGTACCCCAAAGAGCGCCCCCCCCGAAGGGTATCTAAAGGTGTGCGCCTTAGTAGGTCCTAAATCGTTCCGGAACTAGCGTAAACACTAACGTTTCTGTACATAGTCGGACTGAGGTTTCTAAAAATAATTTTCTCAATATTTTCGATATTCAAAATTATACTTAGTTTACATTTTCAAATAACATAATATCATTATCTAAATCAAAATTCTGTTTTGATACTTGATCCAGGTTTTTAAACAAAATAGAGTAACATTTTTATTCAAATGGAAGCCGTAAATAAAGTATAGCAATTTTTGAAACAATACATTTAGGCATCCGAATAATTACTAAAGCATAAATATTTATAAATGAAAATTTTAAAATACTAAATAGCTTGGAAAGTCACTTACCTCGATATCGCTGAACACAAATTTAATAGCCGAACAATTCCTAAATATAAATTTAAAACAAATAAAGGGCATAAGGATATAATTCTATTATTTAACAGCTCTCTTATTATTATTATTACTATAAGTATATTTGCAAAAATATTCTTTTAGTATTTAATCATTTTTCAAACAAATATTACAATTATGCCAAAATAATAATCTAAATACAAAGCAATAATTAAAACTACAAAAATAACAACAATACAAAATCCTTATTACTAACAAAATATACTAAAACATCAACTTTAACTAACAAACTAAATACAATATTTAAAATAATAACAAAACATTAAATTACGTACGAAACATACCCGAAAATACGAATTCCACAGACTGCCCACGCACTCGAAACCAAAATTTAACTAAGGAGGTTTTATAAAAAATCCTCCCACAACAAAGTCTTTCTCAAAATTGGAGGCCTTACTGTTGGTGAATGAAATAAAAGGGTTAAGCCCTTCTATTTATAGACTTAGAAAATGGTAAATGTTTTAAATTAGATGATGTGGGACTTGGGTCATTACATTATACCTCTGCTATTTGCTGCTATGATTCCCTTCAAACTCTTAGAATGTTATCACTGATATGAAATTACTCTCTATTCTCTCTATAATTCACTTAACAACTTCTCAGCAAAAGAAATGGGGAAGGGGTTAGCTATATTTATAGAGATAATGTTACGTAGTCAATGCAATTATTTCCCAAATCAAAATAACGGATTACAGGAATGTTTGATGGCTAATGAAGGGTTGGTGATTAGTTGGTGAAATCAATTATGAAAGTCACTCCTTTGTTCATCATTTGCTAGAACATTGCTGAGTTTAAGGAGAAGAGTAGGCTTAGGCCTTATGGCTATGCACGTGAAGGAGAATGAGAGGTGACTCTCATTATGGGACCAAATAATGAAGCTCAACAATTGGGCAATTGAACTACATGCCACACTTATGTTATTATACACATACTATATACTTTAGTTATATACATATGCATATAATATATACTTAGGTTATAATTTAATGTCACAATGTAATTCACATAAATAATACTTTGATGTAGTAAATGTAATTTGCACATCTATAATCCATGTACATTTTATCACACCGGTATAATTTAATCGGGTATTATCACATTACATTATCTCATCTATTATTCAATTAAATATTAAAATAATCATCAATTAGCAATTGTTTATTATATATTCAGGTGGTACTATTTTAATGTTTACACATTGTCACATAGGCATTAATCATGTAGCTTCACAACTTAATGCATCTTACTATATAGTTTATGTATAATTATATGGTTACACTTAAGTATTGTACTACACTTTATGTAACATATGTGTAACTACTATATGTTATACTTTTAATTATCACATACTTTGCACATAACAATTAGTTGAGCAAATATAATCATATTATATTAATAATTTACTTGCTTATGCATTATTAATCACAATGTCAATTAATCAACAATAATTAATTACTTATTCTATCAATTAATTAACAATAATATTAATTAATCCTCCCCTCATTAATCTACTCTTTTAATCAAGTATTATTATACGATAAATTATCACATTCCTCAACAATTTAATAAATATAAATCTTATTATATTTATAAATAATTTACTTACTATTACTTGCAATAATAATAAATCATCATACTATTATTATATTTCTCATAATCACAATTACTAATTCATATAGATTAATTGTTCACTTAATAATTCCTTCATTCTCGATTTAATTAACTCATCATCGTTCCTATTCTCATGCCACATAAGGCATTTCAACGAGCTTATCATAAATTCCACATTCTTCTCAATTATTATAATTTTAATTTGAATTCATTCGAATTAACTCATCTCATAACACATAAATATTTATATTCAAATAAATATTCGACTTTTATTAATACCGATATAAATCTTTGTGACGCCCTCAAATCCGGGTCCCCATAAACTCGGACCTGGTACGTTACGATACATCATTTCTATAATTATTGCAGAAGATATAAACATAAATTATTTATACAATAACTTTTACAACATAATTCTCAAGGTCTGCAACCTTAACTTAACACCTGCATTCAATATCTTACACGACATACAATGTCATTTGTATCTTATACTATTACCATTTTAACCGTATAATAATTCCATCATGGAACTTGTCTTTGCCTTTGACTGTGTCTAAAGTTTCTTCTTTAATCTGAAATGTTTATCATGATATAGCAAGGGTGAGCAACAAGTTGGCCAGCAAGTTTAAGTTCAAATGAAGATATATCATGATTGAAAAGAATAATAAACTGACAAACTTTCAACAATATAAGAATTGTGAAAGAACATGAATCAATAATGCTGAATAGCCAACAATGAGCATGAATAAATTCAACTAAACAATATTGTAATGAAGGTGATCAGTCTTTCATACCTAATGAATATATACAATATACACAACGTGCGAATCAATAATCAGTATAGATGTGAATAATCAACAATAATTATTAACGAACATGCTTTACAATAACAACTCGAGTTCGGGTTAGGAAACTTGCATGTACCGTCGATTACTGCTACACAATTTAAGTTAATCGCTTTATTGTAAAGACCTATCAGTTATAAGATTGATCTTTCAATTAGCATAACATACTTTATAAGTAAACTATCTAACATTTAAACACATAGTTAAATATTAGATAACCTTAACACTATACATATACACAAGTCTAAACCTAGCACACATCGAGTCTTTGATAGTATTCAATATAGTATACTGAGTGATTTTCCACAACAACTAACAAATTAGTTTCTGTCTCGTCTACACTATTTTCACAGTGAGTTAGATTGGTTACTAATTCGTAGATCCCTTTCCCATATGAAGGAGTCGTTTAGCTCAGCTACTATACACCAACCATTAAAGAGTACGACTGTACTACCTTAGACTTAACATTACTGTATCATATAACTTGTGAATTAACACTTAGTCTTTCATTTTATAAGTCCTTTTTAATTTAATAAGTCGAATACCTAATCCAACAACCTGGATTCAGATTGAATTTTAATTTAGTAAACTATTTTCCAATCCAGCAGACTGGATTCAACTGACCTCCAATCCAGCAACCTGGATTATCCAAACAGATCATTCCAGTAACTTGATGGCCAATCCAGTAAACCAGATTGCAATCCAGCAACTTGATGGCCAATCTAACAAACTGGATTCTCCTTTTTTAACCAAATCATTTTATTATTTTTTATTCTTTTGTCCACACATAAATACATGTATTTCATACACAAAAATAATTTTTCAGGAATTTTTCAATTTCCTTTAGTATTTTTCAAAAATCTATTTCTAGTTAATTCCTTAAGAAAATAACTACCTCACGCTTAACTCCAAAAATTCCCAACTCTTGGCGGGATCTTATACATGTTATCGTGAGCCTCCAGTTAAAGTTCGTGGCCATCGGAGTTATAGAACTCCGGTTATAGCGATTTTCGTCGAAAAAAATGCAAATATTGAAATAGTCATAACTTGCTCAATTTAAGTCGGAATGAGTTCATTTTTGGACACAAGATACTTTATCCTATATATTTTCATGTCCCAAAATATTGGAATTTATTTCATAATTTAAGTAGATGAAAATACCCTTACAATATTTGGACAGCCTACTTTTTAGCCTTTTTCAGATTTTGCTTCCTTTGCTAAATCCAGTCCATTCGAAAATTTATAATTCCTTTTTCAGTGATTTCACTTGGAAAAGTTAGAAAACGTATAGATCTAAGTCTAAAAATTGACCACACTCAAAAATTCAAAATACACTAGGAGATATGATCGTTTGAATTTCATATTGCGTTTTCTCAAAATCTGATTTTTCAATCTTTTGTGATTTCTAAGAAATCTTCCATATCCTCACCTATTCATCAACATAATCCATCATCAAACAACATAATACCTATTAAGACCTCATATACTCATGGAACTATCATGATCCATGATCTATTACATCAAACCTTCACCAAATCCAAGCAAAACATAATTTATGCTATGAAAATTAAGATTTTCAATCTTTTGAAACATAGTTTCATTCTTCTTGCTTTTGATCTAATTTTTGACACTTAAAAGTGATAGATCTACACATAACACACTTATATACGTATAGATTTAAGGTTTTGAAGTTTTAGATCTTCATCCCATAAAAACAAGTTACATAGGAGTAACCTAGTTTAAACATAGTTAAATGTTATACCTTTCATGTGCTATCCTTCTTCTTCTTTCTAAGATGGCTATGGAGCTTTGAAATTTTGAACAAAACTCTCTCTTCTCTCCCTCTATGGCTACCAAATTCCCCCTTTCCCTCTCTCTCTCTTAGTTTTCGTTTTGGCTAGCATGAGAGAAATAGATGAAAGAGAAAGCAAAATAAATTTTTGTATAATTAAGAGATATACTTTGTATATCTAACATACATCCCCCATCAACTCTCTTATCTCTTCCTTCAATCATGTTGTAATTACTTGCAAGCAAAGGATTACTTGTAACCTTGGTTAAAATAAGTGGCTTGGCTTATGGGTTGACACATGGAAGAGTTGGTGAAGAGTTAGTAAATGTAATGATGAGCTCACATGCTCTCCTTTTCTTCTCCTTGTGTGGACCGGCCATGCCCTTCTTTTCTACCAATTTTTGTTTTCTTGTAATATCATATAATACTTTATTAAATGTCCAACATGACCCTCTTCCATTGGGCAAAGACTTGGGCCATTCCTTTGAGCTTGCACCATTTTATTCTTAGTTGCTTACTAATAAAATTAAACTTGGCTTCCACCCATAAATAAATTGGGCCATCATAATATATGTCTCATACATATATATTGGCTAGTTTAACAACTTAATTACTATTAAATCAATTAGCTACAAGTCCAATGCTTAAATAAACAATTGGGCTTAAGTCTTGGGCTTTCATTTAATTCTTTGGGCCACAAAATCATCTTAGTCCATTAAATCTATTCTCACTAGAAACAATGCTCAACATTTTTGATATTTACATATTCTTAATTATCTTTATATACAAAATAAAACTATACACAATATATAATGTATATTTATTTAATCGTACACCCAATTCACATAAGTCCTCACACATTCTATTAGTTTATTAACTAAATAGCCATTATTGGCTTAATGAGTTATAAACACTCACACTCACATAATCATACACATAATGTAACGCCCTCAAAATAGGTCCAATCCACCCATTCTGGGTCGCCACGAAATACACTCAACAAAAATTTCAAATACAAATCTTCAAATTCTATCTTTTAAACTGTCGTACAAAATACGACCATAATTAAACTGTGAGTTTCAATACTAACACAGTGCCCATACTTCAAATCAATAATACGTTACAGAAAGGTACAGTCAATAACTGTTTTAGGAATTAAAATCTTTGGAAAATGTTCAAGAAAACCTTCGTACATGGGAGGCCATGCATCTAAGTTATAATAGATATCATATGACTTGAGAATTATCCTTGGTTGACCCAATAGACCCCAAAGAAAAATGAGAAGATTACTATCATGTTCTTTCCAATGGTGGGTCTTCTCTTGCTATATAATTATCTCCATTGTCTCCAATTGAGAATTATATTTCAACCAAACTCCAATATTATATAGGTAGTGCTCATAGATATAATCAGCAAGTGGATGTGCACAACCATGTCTTATGATAACCCGAAGTTGTAGGTGATTAGACATCTTGTATGATAGTGGCAAAACACCCTTCCAAAGTTGGGTTCACCTCAGCCTATTTGGTTCACCAAAATCAACTGTTAAAATGACGTATAAAATACGACACACATTTTAAATTCTCAATATAATTCTTCTCATACTGTTTTATGTAAAATCTCAACAGCTATAGACCATCACTCTATTCCCCTGTTATCCCTGCTCGACCCCGTTATACTCTTATTACCTGAAAGGAATTGTGAAGCAAAAGGGTGAGCACAAATAGCCCAGTAAAGAATATCATGACTAAAGATAATTATATTATCAATAGTTTTCATCAGTAATAAATCAGAGATTTAAACATATGGTAAAACTTTTCAACCATAGTTGTAGCGGAACGAGCAATCCATTAGAAGAGTCAAATAGACTATAATGTTTATTATCTTCTCCATGTTAAAAGTCCATCAATAATATTTTATCCCTGTAACATCAATCAACAATTCCTGTCCACAATCATGTAAGTTCATGATCATAATTATCTTGATGAATTCCTCTTCGCACTCAGGACGAAGATAATTCTCATCACCTGTCTTTACCTGAAACACCAAAGATCATGGTTATACCAAATCACAGTTCCTGTTCATAATCATGCTAATCAATTCATCTTTGCATTACAAGCCAAAGATATTCAACAATTAATCATCCATCTTTACACTATAGGCCAAAGATATTCACAAATCAACAGCTCATCTTTACACTACAGGCCAAAGATATTCAACAACAGGTCATCTTTGCACTACATGCCAAAGATATTCACAAATCAACAGCTCATCTTTGCGCTACAGGCCAAAGATATTCATATCTCAAAAAATATTTAACCATTTCAGAATTTATATAAACAATAATTATAACCATGTTGATCAATTCACCTTTGCCCTTAAGCTAAAGATATTCAATTGTAAATTCAATGGTCATGAACATACCAGTCAACAATCCATCTTTGCACTACTGGCCAAAGAGAATCTATAGTCATGATCATACCAATAATCTACCCATCTTTACACTCAAGTCAAAGAGAAATTTCATCACCAGGATTATAAAAATGTTATATATGATAATAAAAACAATATGATCAAAACATCGATCTCCAAGTTCAAAAATACTCCATAATAATACTTTGTGGAGCAAAATTCAAAAATAAAGCTCAAAACTTAGATCCAATCAAAGATATGGACCTTAACAGGCAACTTGGACAAATAGAAGGAAATTTAATTTTTTGGTGAATAGTACCGTATAAGTGAATAGTGCCGTATACGTGAATAGTGTCGTATACGTGAATAGTAACCCCAACACGAAAAAGATAGAAATTTCATAAGAAAAATCATACTTCGTGAATAGTACTCGTGAATAGTACCGTATTTGTAAATAGTGCCGTATACGTGAATAGTGCCGTATACATAAATAGTAACTCTGACGGAAAAAGTGAGAATTTTATAATAAAATCCATGCCAATATTTTGGTATAATGATATTGAAAAGAATAACATCATTTATGTAAGAAATAACATCCCTTACCATCCCTTACCTCAAAAAGATAGTACCTCTGACTGGAATATCGGATATAATATCGAAGGAAACTTGCGCTGAATACTAATACTCAAAGTATTGAAATACTCACAAAAATATGCTCGATATTATAGACAGAGAAAACTTCTGATTCTGGTGTGATTTTCAATTCTAACCTAAGCACCCTATTTATAGGAAAAGCTTAGGATGCCAAAGTAGACTTTTGAATAAAATAATATTTTATTTTATTTTTAAATCCGCCGCCTGGCTACTAGGAAAATTCAACATTCAACAAAAAGTGGGGCCCACCATTTATTTAAAAAATATTTATTTTCTGAAACTTCAATAATTCATAATAAATAGCTCCTTCATTAGAAAAATACAAATTCTATGTCCTTCCATAGGAAATTTAATTCTCTACAACTTTGTAGAAGGAAGTTTTTCCAAATTCCAAACATAAATTATCAGAAATCCATAAACAGATGATTATCCACACCCAAAATATTGATAAAAACTCATCAGCGCTAATTCCTTCTTTTATATCCACAAAATAAATATTTCCTTATCATATAAATCAATAATTAATTATTCACAAATAATATTACAGAACTACAATATTGACAACCAGGTCGTTCCCAGAAAAGAGGGGGCCTTCCGATAAGGACTTCTCCTTATTGGCGCGCAATTAAATAACCCCTCCTAGGCAGAACTTCCTTAGACATTGTCAATAATGCTATCTAATAATATTATTCAAATAATATGAATTATTGAGTTGATAATGTGAAATACTGTGCAGTGTCAATTATTGAATCAATAATACAAAATATCCACTGTAGCAATTATTGAATCAATCATATAACGTAGCAATTATTGAGTCAATAATATAAAATATTGAACAGTAATTACTGTAACAATAATTGAGTAAGTGCCTTCTCACGTAAGACTCAATAATTCGAAATACTGTGCAATACTGTGTGCTACTGTGCAACACTGCGTATCACTGTATTTTAACCACCGGGTATTTCAACAGTTCTAACGGTAACAACTGCGCCGTTATTTTATAAAAAGGTTATTTCTGTCGCTTTCTATATCCGACAGTTATTCCGTTGTGGGGTCCACAAATAGTTGCGCCGTCGTACGAATATTCTCCGACAACAAGAATATTCCACGACCAAACGAATATTCCCCGACAACAATGAATATTTTATAACCACTTGCTTGTTTTAAAAAATTTACATATATCACCCTTAACTTTAAACTTTTATCAATTTAACCATTTACTAAATAGAAAAATTGAATACTTTTATTTCATAAAATTCGGGGTCTTACACATAATTCACATACCTAATTTATATATTAGGTCACCGAACTTTATAGGTATCATAGTACCTTATTCTTAATATTCCATCAAACACATATAGATTTATCTCTAGGGTTTAGAAATTTGTAACCCATAATTCCTCTATTCTCAATCAAATAATAAACCATTTAGGTTCTACTTTAAAATTTTAAATTATTCCTCAAATTCACATCTAGGTTTTATCCTTTAACCTTTATTTTAATCATTTAAGATCTTGTAAATTTTCGGGTTGTCACAATCTTTATTCATGAAAATTCTCGGGTATTACAATGTACGCATCGTTTTGAACGTGATAGTAATGGGATCGCTCGTTTTGATGCTAATCAAACAAGAATGAAGTTATAAGACTTCTAATCATCTATTTCTTTGATAATTTTATAGAACCAATGAAACAATAAAAAGGACTCCCTAAATGAAGACTTGTGTGAGATGTACGCATGGTTTTGAACGCGATAGTCATGGGTTTCTCCTTTTGACGCTAATCAAACTAGAACGAAGTAATACAACTCTTAATCACCTCTTTCTTTAAAAATTTGAAACAACCAATCAAACAATATAAAGGTCTCCCTAAATGAAGACTTGTGTGAGATCTACGCATCGTTTTGGACGCGATAGTGATGGGATTGCTCATTTTGATGCTAATTTCAACTAGAACGAAATAATAGGACTCATAATCATCTATATTTTGACAATTTGAGAGAACTAATGAAACAATAAGAAGGTCTCCTTAAATGAAAACTTGTGTGAGATGTACGGATCGTTTTGAAGGTCTTAGTGGTAGGATTGCTCCTTTTGATGTTAATCAAACTAGGACGAAGTGATAGGACTCATAATCACCTCTTTCTTTGATAATTTGAGAGAACCAATGAAACAAGGGTAAAATGCATGGGTTGCCCCTGAACTTAAGGTCATTTGGGTATTGAGCCCTCTTCTTTTGGTCAATGCAAATCGAGCCCCGTTTTATCCAAAAATTTGGGTATTGAGCCCCCAGGCGCCACATGGGCGTTGACTTCCTACGTGGCACTCGCGGCGCCCACATGGAATATCTGACATAAACATTTTCTAATTGAATTTTCACATGTAATGGCTGACATGGACATGCTATAATTAAATCCCAAAAATATGTGCAGCCTAGGATTCGAACTTAAAACCTCCCATTTGGAATTTGGGTCATCAAACCAACTGAGCTACATAAGACTTGCAATTTCTTTAACAAAAGAATTAAGATTTCTACCAAATTAATTCATTTTCCCCAACATAATAATAATAATAATAATAATAATAATAATAATAATAATAATAATAATAATAATAACGATAATAATAATAATAATAATAATAATAATAACGATAATAATAATAATAATAATAATAATAATGATAATAATAATAATAATAATAATAATAATAATAATAATAATAATAATAATAATAATAATAATAATAATAATAACGATAATAATAATAATAATAATAATAACGATAATAATAATAATAATAATAATAATAATAATAATAATAATAATAATAATAATAATAATAATAATAATAATAATAATAATAATAATAATAATAATAACGATGATAATCATAATAATAATAATAATAATAATAATAATAATAATAATAATAATAATAATAATAATAATAACGATAATAATTATAATAATAATTATCGTTATTATTATTATCGTATATTATTATTATTATTATTATTATTATTATTATTATTATTATTATTATGATTATCATCGTTATTATTATTATTATTATTATTATTATTATTATTATTATTATTATTATTATTATTATTATTATTATTATAGTTTGTAAAAAGATACATTATCTTTCATATCTATAATTTAAATAAGCTGTCCATTCGTTTGATAAATGGCCAAATTAGTTGATACCTTCTTTCCATAATAAAAGATGTTGATTCCATAAATAAAGGTGTCAAATTAATTGGAGCTATCCAATTGATTCAATATTAATGTTGCCCATCCGATTTGAAAAATGATTTAATTAATTGAGTCCTTCCTTCCACAATTAAAGATATATAATTGATTCTATAATTAAAGTTATTTGATTGATTCAATTGATTCCATGCCCATTGATTTAATCTGTTAGTATAAACTGAAGCTATCCATTATTTAAATTCTTCCTCAAATTAAGCAGTATGGGAGAAATCCTTTTAATATTCTGTTGGAAAAAATGAATTGATTTGGTATAAATCTTAATTCTTTTGTTAAAGAAATTGCAAGTCTTATGTAGCTCAGTTGGTTTGATGACCCAAATTCCAAATGGTAGGTTTTGAGTTCGAATCTTGGGCTGCATATATTTTTGGGATTTAATTGTAGCATGTCCACGTCAGCCATTACAGGTGGCGATGTCAGATATTCCATGTAGGCGCCGCGAGTGCCACGTAGGAAGTCAATGCCCATGTGGCGCAGGGGGCTCAATATCCAAATTTTCGGATAAAAAGGGGCTCGGTTTGCATTGACCAAAAGAAGGGGGCTTAATACCCAAATAGACGTAAAGTTCAGAAGCAACCTATGCATTTTACCCATGAAACAATAAGAAGGTCTCCATAAATAAAGACTTGTGTGAGATGTACGCATCGTTTTTAAAGCGATAGTCATGGGATTGCTCCTTTTGATACTAATCACATTAGAACGAAGCAATAGAACTTCTAATCACCTCTTTCTTTGACAATTTTAGAGAACCAATGAAATAATAAGAAGGTCTCCTTAAATGAAGACTTGTGTGAGATGTATGCATCGTTTTGAACGTGATAGTAATTGAATTGCTCCTTTTGATGCTAATCAAAGTAGAATAAAGTTATAGGACTGCTAATCACCTCTTTCTTCGACAATTTTAGAGAACCAACGAAACAATAAGGTCTCCCTAGATGAAGACTTGTGTGAGATGTACGCATGATTTTGAACATGATAGTCATGGGTTTCTCCCTTTGACGCTCATCAAACTAGAACAAAGTAATACAACCCTTAATCACCTCTTTCTTTGTAAATTTGAAACAACCAATGAAACAATATAAAGGTCTCCCTAAATGAAGACTTGTGTGTGATCTACGCATTGTTTTGAACGCGATAGTGATGGAATTGCTCCTTTTGATGCTAATTTCAACTAGAACGAAGTAATAGGACTCATAATCACCTATATATTGATAATTTGAGAGAACTAATGAAACAATAAGAAGGTCTCCCTAAATAAAGACTAGTGTGAGATATACGGATCGTTTTGAAGGCACTACTGATAGGATTTCTTCTTTTGATGTTAATCAAACTAGAACGAAGTCATATGACTCATAATCACCTCTTTCTTTGATATTTTGAGAGAACCAATGAAATAATAAGAAGGGCTCCATAAATAAAGACTTGTGTGAGATGTACGCATCGTTTTTAAGGTGATAATCATAGGATTGCTCCTTTTGATGCTAATCAAACTAGAACGAAGTTATAGGACTCCTAATCACCTCTTTCTTTGACAATTTTAGAGAACCAAGAAAATAATAAGAATGTCTCCCTAAATAAAGACTTGTATGAGATGTACGCATGGTTTTGAACGCGATAGTTATGGGTTTCTACTTTTGACGCTAATCAAAGTAGAACGAAATAATACAACTCTTAAGCACCTATTTCTTTTTAATTTTAAACTACTAATGAAATAATAAGAAGGTCTCTGTGATTCCCTCAAATTCGGGTCCTTTTTATTACCTCGGATCCGGTACAGTCACGGTACTACTAGTCGAACTATTACATCTTTTATTCATTACTTAAAGAATATAACTTTACTTTATTATAATTTAGAAGATAAATTCTTTCCATTTTTAGGATCTGTATAATGACCCCAAACTTTTATAAGTTCCAATCATGGTCATTTACCATTCCTGTCTTTACATCATATTCGATATTATAAAAATGCGAAATAATTTAAACTTTTTCAATCTCCTTTGAATAAAATCTTTTTATTGATTTCATAACTTTGAATCAATTACAAATCCCTGAATCAACTATATGATATGATTCATTCTATTTGAGTTACTGTATAAACTTTTACATCTTAATACGAAGTCTTCTATGTATCACATAGTACAACTTTACAACACGATAATTATTTAAACATCGTAATTACTATCGTGTACAACTCCTAGAACCTAAACATGGTTCAAGAAAATAATCTAAATAGTAATCCTCGTTGCGATACTATTTAACTTTATCATTCAAGAAGTACGTAATCTTTACCGTGAGTCCTTAACCTGCAAAAATGGTTATTTGAAAGAGTGAGCTCGACAGCTCAGCAATTCTAACAGTTTTCATGCATCACATAGCATATAATATCATACTTAGTAAATGCATCCATAATCAATTAAAATTTCCTACGCATGTTACTTCTCACATAACAGCCATAGAGATTCACTTCACAAGTATATCATCAAAGATCAACTTTCAATCTCATACATATCTCATATAAATTTCACATATATACATCAACATTCTCATAAGTCATAACATAATATAACTCAATTAACAGTTATAGAATTCATATATCAAATAGGAACTGAAAGATTTGCCTGATTCGTAGTTTAATAACTACGACTTAACTGCTTATAGATATCTGCACTTCGTGAAATCCTACACAGTTATATAATCATGGATTTCACACTCGTCAGTTATACACATCCATATATTTCATACACTCTTAATATAAGAACAATTGTATATTTTTTTCTAACTATGTTCATAGAACCTTCGTTTCACTTCCTTATCGTATTCTTAGAATAACTATGTACGTATAGGTATATCTTAACCATACATATTTAATATCAACCTTCATATACATTTATCACACACTTAACTTTACGTGTTCGTCATATAATTAGAACTTATGTGATCCTCATTATTCATACGTTTCTCAAACCTTAACAGAATTATACATTTGGGTTTTATATCATCATTCTACATTGTCACCTCATATAATTATATACCAGTAGGGGTCAGACCATGTCTTGCAGTTTAAGTAATAATAATATAAGTCCACTAACATAATCAGGAAGCAAGGAGACTGCACCAATCCTGAAAACAGACTGGCGCAGCTGCGCTAGTTTTTGCCTTAGGAGTGGCGCAACTGCCCCACTCCCTAGTCAGACCAGGAGTGAGATTTCATTCTGCTAAAAATCCGCACTTACTCTCTAGCATACTGTCTACTGATATCCATCACATACACATGCTTATAAGGTTATTAACTTGAGTTCGAAACCTAGCATGCTTATTCTAAGTCAAATTCAAAGTTATATGCTAGTAAACCTTAAGCTAATCAAGCCCATGTTACTAGGATCTACTACTAAAGCCATAATATTACATAACCAGACTAAGCAATACTAAGTATGCATGCTCGTGCGTATTCCACACATGTATATGTTAATCCACATAGTTTATACTAGGAAATTCCTTTTCATGAACATGTGTACATAGGTAAAATCTATGTTTAACCAAATGATGCTCATATCGACATGTCTAGAGGCATAATGAATCATATTATACATGCTTGCATGAACAGAATGTATGTCACATAGTGAGTGATGATATTAGCTTTCAAATTCTTTGTTTTTATTGAAAATTACACTAAGTCAACGTAGCACATGCAAGGTATTTTTGAAATCATAACTCACATATATTTGAACACATATCTATGCCATATAAACATACTCAAATGGTTTGAACTTAAAGGACACAAGTTTTGTTAAGTTTGCTTCAAAGTTCTTATGTTTTTCTTTTGAAATCATCTTAACCTTCAATCATGTATGCTAGTGCGTGCTCAACACTTTAGACTTGCATTTCATGCCTATTTAGACCATAAGATTATGCTTACAAAGTCAGAATACTCACATGATACGTACATGACAAAGTTTACCTTAACGATTCTAAGTTCATTTATAAACCATAAATCTTTTCATCAATAGTGTGTACTAACATAGTTATACACGCTCATGCTATGTAAATGTACCCATATATGCATGTTAAACATGTCCTTATGCTTTCTTAAGTGATACCAAATGTTAGCACATATTAGAAACTAGTAAAAGCAGGATTCTAGATTCAGGGCTTGGCTCAGCTGCGCTGCGCCCCAGTACAAAATTGGCGCAGCTGCGCCATTGCTCGGCCAGACCTGAGTAGCTTCTTCTCGGCAAAAAGTAAAACCAAAACCAATTTTTCACAACGAATTCCATTTTAAACTACTATACTGCAGTTCTAACTTGCATATAAGGTTTATATAACACTTAACAAGTATTCTCTAATCCAATTACCATCTAATTCAAGTAAGATCAGTAATGTAAGAAATTTACAGAAATGTGAAATATACCTCTGAAATTTGTTATATCAACATCCTTCTCAACTGATATCTATCTCTCTATCTATATATCTCAGTGAACTTGCTTGAATAGAATGCTCAGCAAATTAAAAGAAGAAGGAGAAGAGCTCATTATATAGACAAACCAATACCCAGTTCATAGCTTTGCTCACCAAATCAAACTAATGGAATTTAGAATTGCATGAAGGGTAATTGAGAGTAGTTGGTGGGTTGTTGAAACTCATCATAATACCTACTCCCCATTCCATTATTAGCTACAAATGCTGAGTTTGATTAATATAGGAATAGACTATAGCCCTCATGAGTTATACACGTGAGAGAGGAAATGTCTATCATATTGGGACAAGGCAGTATAATGCTCAGCAATGGCAACTTGGCAAAAATGAATACAACACTTAGGTTATATTATATGTATACCTTATATACACTTAGGTTTTAATAGAGTCACAATGTAATCCCAATAATAATTAATACTACTATGTAATAAATTTTTTGCACATGTACATTTCGTTAGCACTGAGTATATTTCGATTGGGTATTATCTCATTGTATTATCCAAACTCTATTATTTCAATTATAGTAAATTATTGAGGTAATCCTGAATTAACAGTTGCTTGTAACGACCCCAAAATTCATACAATATAATTCTACTTCTCGATCGTTAACAATACAACTTTATTCTAACTTTAATCATGATTCGATATTAAAATCACTAAAAATGCGGAATAATTAAAACTTTTATATAATTCTTTCTTTATTGCCCTAAATCTCAACCTTTATCATTACATAACTTTGATTCAAATTTATTTTATAAATCGCTTCGTCAGAGTTATTATAAACTAAAACTTACAACCAAGTTCAATAACCTTTACACATCGGATAAATTTTAAACTTTACAACTCAACATCTGTTAACCATCATACATTATCAAATACATTATCTGAAACCTTAAACATGGTCCAAAATAATAACAACTTAGCCAAAGTATATAAATCTTCATGCATTACATCTGATTCATTTCTTTCAAGTAGCACATAGCGTTACCTTGAATCCTTAACCTGCAAAAGTGATTATTTGCAAGATTGAGCTCGACAGCTCAGTAAGATCTAACAGTTTTCATGCATCACATAGCACATAAAAACATGCTCAACATACATCTCATAAACATTTGACTATCATAATATACATGCTGCAGTTCATATAACAAGTATAAAGATTGAGTTCATTACTCAATCAACATAGTCATAAATTGACTTTAACGTTTCATACTTTCAACATATATATAACACATCATGCTATTTGAAATAAAGATTTAAAACAGTTCATCATCAAGTTCACATAGCAAATAGGAACTGAAAGACTTGCCTTGATCGTTGTTTACCAATAACAGATTAACAGCTTACGGATATCTGCACTTTATGTGTCCTACACAATTAGATAATCATGCACATCAACTATAAGTCACATAGCAACGTATAGTAGTTGTAATTGTAACTTTACTCTACATCCCATAACCCTTCTTATTAATCAATACACAATGTTCAATTTGATGTGTTAACTTTCGACGTATATCTCACTATATTTCTTTTTAGTAATATTCAAAATTCATTCAAGTGTTTAAGTCTTGCTAGGACTACTTATTGGTTTTATATTAACCCCCTTTCATATCTTATAATGTTCATTTCATTTGACTTAAAATACTTTTTACGTTCATTTACACTTGTCATGGCGTTTCGATGTTCATTCGTCACACGCCCAAATCGTCTCTCTTGTGTATACTTAGTGTGCTTATATAACTTATCTAATACATCATTTATTAATGTTAAGCATCCTTATATTTACTAACATTCATGTTTTATAACTTAGGACAACATATTTAATCTTTAGAAGCACTACAATTGCATACGTGCATGTTCGACGCCCTTCGATTGCCTCCGAATACACATTAGTCCCTAAAATGACCATTTCGACCACCCCTGCTACTGACCTCAAATTGAAAAGCTTAAAATACAAAAGTTGTAGGTCTACTCGTGCGCGTTCCGAATCATCTTGAATATCCTCAATCGGAGTTCGTATGAAAAAGTTATGGTTGTTTTACCACAAGCGGTCAAAACAGTCCCGGACTGACAACTCTTCCGGCGTAGCTGCGCCCCAAATAGCCTTTGGGGCAGCGCAGCTGCGCCACTGGCAGCATGCTACGCGATTTTTTTTCCCAATTGTTGTTCTTGCAAATTTTTCTGACCCTTTCCTCTTTCTAATCTTCATAAATTGAGTTATACACATCCAATTGAGTTTGTTTTCGACTCTATGGATTCGTGAAACACTGAACTACTCATCTACATAATAACTATAACACTTCAAAAACATTAACAATTCATTTTAAGGGTTCTAATTCAGTGTTCATGCTAATTTTTCATGTTTTACACATATTTAGCGAATTCATTCACTATGAATTCGTTTTACATCCGTTTTGACTCGTTCAACTTGGATTGTTTTTGTTTTTTCGAGTACTATCATAATACATCATCAATTTAAGGTTTTCATCATGATTTCATAACTAAACTTTGACTCCAACTACGCCATAACATATATATTTCATTAAGAACACATGTTCTTCATCTTTAGCATAACTTCATGAATTCAATTACCTAAAAATTGCTTATAGATGATATATAACAGAATATATATACCCAAAAACATATGTAATCAATTTTCTTAAGAAATCATCCACCAACACTATTTACAATGAAGTTTAATAAGAACAAAACTTTAGATTTAGACAATTACCTTTGATTTCTTCTAAACCTTGTTTAGATGAATTGAAAAACCTTATTTCTTTTAATTTTTTTAGCATCTCTTCTTCTCCAATTTCACAGAGAATTTCTATTCTCTCTCAAAACTCTATAACTCTCTTCTTCAACACTCTGTTTTCTTTATTCTTAAGCTTAGGAAAAGAACGTAAAACCAACTAACTGATATAACATAATATGTACATCAATATGGCTTCATCAGTTACAAAAATCCAAGGGTCTCAAGGCCATGTTTGGCTAGAATCCAATTATCATCTTCTAATTTATTTTAATTTCTTCCTTATCATATAATATACCCTTGTCACACCCATTAACTAATTGAATTGAATTAATCTCAATTCAATAATAAATCCAATTAAACCTTACTAATAAAATTATAACTTCTATTTAACCAATATAATTTTAATTTTATTTAACAACCATTAATCCTCTAATTTAATTACTTAACTAAATTAGACTATTTTCATTCACTTGATATCATCACACTTTAAACAAATTATTCCATAACAATTTCCAGCTAAAATGCTCCTTTTACATTTAATAAATATTCCAACTAAGATATTTATTTTATTCGATAAATATTTTAACTATTTACGAGATTCACAATCGTATTACATTAACATATTACATTTATATGTAATATATATTACTTTCTCATTTTATTAAAACACATCATAATAAGAATTTTATCCATTAAATTCTTATTTTAATTAGTAATTCACTATTTTAATTAAGTGAATTACTCATATTATTTATGAGATTTAATTCATAATAATTCCACTGCCAACAAGGAATAATAACCAAATTATATTATTTCATAATATAATCTTTAACTTAATTACATTAACTAATACTATTCAGTTAATTTTCTTTTCGTAATAATTTCATTTAATTTTTTCAATAGTTAAATTAACTATTAAATCTCGCCATCCCAATATATATATATATATATATCTTCTATATTCACACCGAATCATATACTTAACAATATATAACACATATATACACATATCCAAACTCAAAACATCTCGTAATAAGAATTTTATTTATTAAATTCTTATTCTAATAATTTTTGAAAATTCGGGTTGTCACATCCTTCCCTCCTTATAAAGATTCCATCATCGGAATCACCGAAACCCTACCTTACTTAGGTTTTCATCAAATTTCTTTAAAAACATTTATCGTTGAATAACTTCAACGCATTACCTTAATATAGGTTATATATATATATTCTACTGCATTCAGTTTTTCAACAAATTCTTAGGTTTTATTTCAAAACCTTCAATTGAACTCAATTATGTTTCAAATATTATATGTTCTCTAACTCGTTCATTTTATTTCTAAGGACCATTACCATATTATCTACTCGTCGAATTAATATACTTTATAATTCACCATCTATTATTATTCGGGTTATCACATTCACCCTTTCTTCTAAGAATTTCGTCCTCAAAATTTTAATATAATTCTTCGTTCATTCCATCTATCAAAATAGCTTTTACGTTAATCTTATACACTGGATTGTTTGCGTTCTACAACTACTTCTTTCTAAGGTCTATCCTCCTTGCCACATTCTCCTTCAGAATAATAAGAATCTTCCACAATTGCTCAATAATTGAGAAGCGATATAAATAACTCAGAAATTTAAAAGATTCCAAATCATGCTGAGTGGTCGCAAGACCTTGAACTTTATTTTTAGGTTTAACAGTGCTTCACCCCCGGTACTTCACACTATAAACCACATCGGTACTCTAGGTGGCCAGCCTATCGTACCCCTACGTCGGGCCCTAAACGTAGTACATCGTAACGACTATATACGTTACATTCGGAACTATAGTCTCCGATAACATGTCCCCCTTTTATAGGGTTGTTCACCTCAGCTTCTTAACATCTGAATCCGCACCAAAACAATTTGGTTTGGCATAGTTTGACCAAGAACGCTCGAATTTCATAAACATCTTTCCATATTTGTCTAGCTGAATCAAGTAGCATAGACTTCTAATAATAATTCGGACATCAATCGAAATATATATATATATATATATATAAATATTTTTAACCAACTCAATAAAATAAATATATTTTTTTTCGTTTAAGGAAACTAAAAGTAAATAAATCTTTTTTTTTATAGTTTAAGGAAACTAAAAATAATAAATAAATCTTTTCATAATATCCTGTTACCGTATCGTAGTACTGATACGTTGAGGATTTCGTCATTACATGACGTTGTCATACTACATCATACCATAGTGGGCTGACGATCATACGATTACATCCAACACTAGGTTTAACTGCATTGATAACTTCCTCGATTATTGTTTGTACATCATATCAAATGATGTATGGAAAATATATTTTGAAGAATTTAAAATCATTTTTGTCTGGCTGAAGCAAGTAGCGTAAACATGTGAATAATAGCACTATTTTAAAAAAAATCATTGGTTCCATCATTTGATCTAATATTTTTCAAGAAAACAGAAGTGCAACATCAGCACGAAGTCAATAAATTTTGAAAATCTAGCAAAGCTAGGAGATTTAGAATATAAAACTTTCTCCATCAATTAAATCTTTACTCCATCATTACATAATCATTTTATCAACCTTAAACAACATCAATGCTTCCTACACCATAACTTTTCTATACTCAGTATAGTTCATCAAACTTACCACACTTTGGAAGTTCAGGAACTTGCCACAATAATATGAGTTTAAGAACTTGTCCTAGTAATACGTAGTCAAAGAACTGATCAGAGACTGTCCATATGCTTAGGGGTTCAAAACATATATACGATTATGAGTCACGATCTTACCATAAGTATGAGTTTTAAGAACTCGCTTAACCTTAAGATCATCTAATGTAATCTTAATATCATCTAATCTAATCTCTATTGACTCTAACTATCAAATATAATATGAGAAAAGAATCACCTCTTCGTCATATATATATCGATAGCGTGACACCAACCTTCCAATGATTATCAATATGATAAGCCAAGTGTAAGCACAAAACCCTGCCCATACAAAGATTTGTACAACTCAACCACCACATGAGTCCTCAGTTGAAATCCCACTTAACTCTATCTTCTTCTTAACTTCTCGCTCTATACTCGATACAGATTTCCTGTATCTCATCATTTATAACTCCTCGTGAGTTAATGTCGTACCATATCATAGTACATTCTCGTTATAGTCTCAAACTATAACTATGCAATCATTACAGACCATCTGTCTTTCAACTTTAAAAGATCAGGTCGTGATCTTATTCTATAATCATCTTCTTATGATTCTTTTTTTTATCTCATTATCGTTTTGTTTTAAAAACTTCTTATCTTACCTCTCATCATATCATACTATGATTTCATTTATGCTTTTAATCTTATAGATTTTGTATATTCATCGTTATTCGTCATCTTTATTATTGGAGTTAGGCAACTCCTGATTCTTATCTCTATATCTCTTCAAGATTCTTCTTTGAATCTTCTTGTTTATTTATTAACTCTTCTTTTAAGAACTTTCTAACTTCATTCATATTGCTCAATATTTTATTCGAGTTTTATTCCTCGCCATTCTAATCTTCTTCTTATAACATCGCTAGGACTTAACTCATCCTATACATCTACGTATGTGAAAAGAATCACCTTTTCGTTATACGTAACTTAACTTCTTATAACCTAAGGTCATAGCCTAAGGTACTCTTACCTAAGGTATATAACATATCATCTCTGATACTAACTGTAACGACCCCAAAATTCATGCAATATAATTCTACTTCTCGATCGTTAACAATACAATTTTATTCTAACTTTACATCATGATTCGATATTAAAATCACAAAAAATACGAAATAATTAAAACTTTTATATAGTTCTTTCTTTATTGCCCTGAATCTCAACCTTTATCATTACATAACTTTGATTCAAATTTATTTTATGAATCGCTTCGTCAGAGTTATTATAAACTAAAACTTACAATCAAGTTCAATAACCATTATACATCGGATAAAATTTAAACTTTACAACTCAACATCTGTTAACCATCATACATTATCAAATACATTATCTGAAACCTTAAACATGATCCAAAATAATAACAACTCAGCCAAAGTATATAAATCTTCATGCATTACATCTGATTCATTTCTTTCAAGTAGCACATAGCGTTACCTTGAATCCTTAACCTGCAAAAGTGATTATTTGCAAGATTGAGCCCGACAGCTCAGCAAGATCTAACAGTTTTCATGTATCACATATCACATAAAAACATGCTCAACATACATCTCATAAACATTTGACTATCATAACATACATGCTGCAGTTCATATAACAAGTATAAAGATTAAGTGCATTACTCAATCAACATAGTCATAAATTGACTTTAACGTTTCATACTTTCAACATATAAATAACACATCATGCTATTTGAAATAAAGATTTAAAACAGTTCATCATCAAGTTCACATAGCAAATAGGAACTGAAAGACTTGCCTTGATCGTTGTTACCAATAACAGTTTAACAGATTACAGATATCTGCACTTCACGTGTCCTACACAATTATATAATCATGCACATCAACTATTAGTCACATAGCAACGCATAGTAGTTGTAATGTAACTTTACTCTACATCCCATAACCCTTCTTATTAATCAATACACAATGTTCAATTTATTATGTTAACTTTCGACGTATATCTCACTATATTTCTTTTTAGTAATATTCGAAATTCATTCAAGTGTTTAAGTCTTGCTAGGACTACTTATTGGTTTTATATTAACCCCCTTTCATATCTTATAATGTTCATTTTATTTGACTTAAAATACTTTTTAAGTTCATTAACACTTGTCACAGCGTTTCGACGTTCATTCGTCACACGCCCGAATCGTCTCTCTTGTGTATACTTAGTGTGCCTATATAACTTATCTAATACATTATTTATTAATGTTAAGCATCCTTATATTTACTAACATTCATATTTTATAACTTAAGACAACATCTTTAATCGACAGAAGCACTATACTTGCATACGTGCATGCCCGACGCCCTCCGATTGTTTCTGAATACACATCAATCCCTAAAATGACCATTTTGACCCCTTCTACTGACCTCAAATTGAAAAACTTAAAGAAAGAAAGTTGTAGGTCTACTCGTGTTCGTTCCGAATCTTCTTGAATCTCCTCAATCGGAGTTCGTATGAAAACGTTATGGCTGTTTTACCACAAGAGGTCAAAATAGTTCCGGACTGACAACTCTTCCGGCGCAGCTGCACCCCAAATAGCCTTGGGGCAGTGCAGCTGCACCACTGGCAGCATGCTACGCTATTTTTTTTCCCAGTTGTTGTTCTTGTAAATTTTTTGACCCTTTCCTCCTTCTAATCTTTATAAATTGAGTTATACACATCCAATTGAGTTCGTTTTCGACTCTATGGATTCGTGAAACACTGAACTACTCATCTACATAATAACTATAACACTTCAAAAACATTAACAATTCATTTTAAGGGTTCCAATTCAGTGTTCATGCTAATTTGTTATGTTTTACACATATTTAGCGAATTCATTCACTATGAATTCGTTTTACATCCGTTTTGACTCGTTCAACTTGGGTTGTTTTCTTTTTTTCGAGTACCATCATAATACATCATCAATTTAAGGTTTTTATCATGATTTCATAACTAAACTTTGGCTCCAACTACACCATAACATACATATTTCATTAAGAACACAAGTTCTTCATCTTTAGCATAACTTCATGAATTCAATTACCTAAAAATTACTTATAGATGATATATAACAGAATATATATACCCAAAAACATATATAATCCATTTTCTTAAGAAATCATTCACCAACACTATTTACAGTGAAGTTTAATAAGAACAAAACTTTAGATTTAGACAATTACCTTTGATTTCTTCTAAATCTTGTCTAGATGAATTGAAAAACCTTGTTTCTTTTGATTTTTCTAGCATCTCTTCTTCTCCAATTTCACAGAGAATTTTTATTCTCTCTCAAAACTCTATAACTCTCTTCTTCAACACTCTGTTTTCTTTATTCTTAAGCTTAGGAAAAGAACGTAAAACCAACTAACTGATATAACATAATATGTACATTAATATGGCTTCATCAGTTACAAACACCCAAGGGTCTCAAGGCCATGTTTGGCTAGAACCCAATTATCATCTTCTAATTTATTTTAATTTCTTCCTTATCATATAATATACACTTGTCACACCCATTAACTAATTTAATTGAATTAGTCTCAATTCAATAATAAATCCAATTAAACCTTACTAATAAAATTATAACTTCTATTTAACCAATATAATTTTAATTTTATTTAACAACCATTAATCCTCTAATTTAATTACTTAACTAAATTAGACTATTTTCATTCACTTGATATCATCATACTTTAAACAAATTATTCCATAACAATTTCCAGCTAAAATGCTCCTTTTAAATTTAATAAATATTCCAACTAAGATATTTATTTTATTCGATAAATATTTTAACTATTTACGAGATTCACAATCGTATTACATTAACATATTATATTTATATGTAATATATATTACTTTCTCATTTTATTAAAACACATCATAATAAGAATTTTATTCATTAAATTCTTATTTTAATTAGTAATTCACTATTTTAATTAAGTGAATTACTCATATTATTTATGAGATTTAATTCATAATAATTCCACTGCCAACAAGGAATAATAACCAAATTATATTATTTCATAATATAATCTTTAACTTAATTACATTAACTAATACTATTTAGTTAATTTCTTTTTCGTAATAATTTTATTTAATTTCTTCAATAGTTAAATTAACTATTAAACCTCACCATCCCAATATATGAATATATATATATATATATATATATATATATCTTCTATATCCTCACCAAATCATATACTTCACAATATATAACATATATATACACATATCCAAACTCAAAACATCTCGTAATAAGAATTTTATTTAATAAATTCTTATTCTAATAATTTTTGAAAATTCGGGATGTCACATTGCTTATTCCTTATAATATTCATGTGGTACTTAAATAGATTCACCCACACATATAGTCACATTACCTCATGTACACATTCAATATCTAATCTTACTATATAGTCGATATATGTCATATATAGCCACATTAATTCGTCTCATTGCACTTTATAATATATAAAGGTAAATACTATATACTATAGGTTTAATTATCGCATGCTTGCACAAAACAAGCAATCGAGTAAATATAATCTACACGATTAAATCCTTTCACTATATTCAAGTAAATTGAATATTTAATTATTAGTCATCCTATCAATTCTTTTGATATAAAAACCTTAAGGCTAGCCCACTAATTTATTTAAACCATTTGTGACTACCTATAAATTAATCAAAGCAAGTATTCGCATAAGCACTAACTCACAGAACATGTATACTTGCACATAGCAATAATTCTCATAATAATTCTAATAAATCCTGTTTAATCATTCATTCATTAATTGATTTAATGAATTTCTCATTTCATCACTTAGCCACACTAGGCATTTCTCACAAGCTTAATTAAGCTTATCATTACTTCCACCACACTTAATATTTCTTTAATATAAGGTTTGTGTGACACATGCACTTTAATACTAAGCTACCTCAAATAATCATACACTTATAGTATGTATAACCTTTACGCTTAAAATAGTTAATATTTGCTCTATTATCTAAATAATAGAATCCACGGTAAAATAATAGCTTAAGTTATTTAGTACATTAAAATAACTTAACTTTTTTTTATTAATTAACTCTCTTGGAAATACATAAGATATAATTACTATTATGTATTCCGTCATAACATGATATAAAATGTTCTTATTATATTTTCTCCAATAGAGGCATTAATTATAATAAAATGAATTACTCATTTTCTCAAGATATTAGTTTAATATAATATTCACGTCTCACTAGAGTAATTACATGTACGACACATGTACACGTATTATATATAAAAAATAGATAATAAGTTTACTATTATGATAAATTGTTTCCATATAGCAAATATGTTTTAATATATTTACCATATTACTAAATCATACATATTACCTCATACAAAGCTATATAAGGTAATATTATTATACAAAATAATATTCTCCTTTTTATTAAAATAATCTAATGTGAGAACTTATTTTAATATCTCTTATTAGAAATATAATATATTTATTTCTCTTTCTATAAATTGTCCCCAAAATAATTTCTTTAATATATACATTGAACCATATCTCAAATATTAATTAATTCTCTAATCAATATTTATTTAAAGATATATTGGTTTAACAACGTATATATATATATATATATATATATATATATATATATATATATATATATATTTTTATTAACGGCGTTCACACATTTACATAATACCATACCAAGTAATATATATTAAGGCACTTACTATACTCACATACTCAACACATGTATTAACTCACTATTTATTTAAGTGATCTTAAATCCCTTACTATATCACCATAGTTAATTAAGACTTTAATAGTCAAATTATATTATTCCATAATATAACTTTCAATTTAAATTAACCAATATTTATTCTTATTAGTTAATTCCCTTAACTAACTCATGCTTCACTATCCAAATCCATCCATGGATAGCTTAAGCACTAATAATAACCTATATTACAAACATACTAGTTATTAGTATACATACACAAGAAGATGGTGATTATGCATTAAAGATATTTAATGTTACCAACTTACTATGATAAAATAATTCTATAAATTATTTAATGCCGATAGATAAATCGTATCCATCTTCTTACTAATTCATCTTTATAATTTATAACAAATATATAATAATGATATATATTTATTAAGCACAAAATCACTTATTACATAGCTCATATTACCCTATGTAACACAATACTACATACCTCATATCATAATATATATTCTTATTCGAACTCATCTCATGCTTTAAGAATTTTATTTATTAAATTTTTATTTTATATAATTTCTGAAAATTCGGGTTCTTACATTCTCTCCCCCTTATAAGGATTCCGTCCTCGGAATCACCGAAACCTCTTCTACTCGGTGTTATTCTGAATATTACATATTCTTTTGAATAATTTTATCCATTCTCCTTTCGAAAGTTTTATTATTATAATCTTCTCAATCGCATTCTACCATTTTCTCCTTTCTAAAGAACATTCTACTTACTACATTTATCTTTCAGAAGAATAAGAATTCTCCACGATTTTTCAATAATTGGGAAGTAGTATGAATAACTCAGATTCCAAATTATGTTGAGGGGTCACAAGACCGTGAACTTTTCTCCAAGTTTAATAATGCTTCAACACAATTCTTCACACTGCAAACCAGAGTGTTTTTCAATCACAAAGACTGAAGACACCCTCCACGCGTACTCTAGGTGGCCGACCTATTGTACCACTACATTGAGCCACAACGTAGTGTGTTGTAACGACTATATGCGTTACGTTCGGAACCATTGTTCCCGAAAATATGTCCCCTCTATAGGGTTGTTCACCTCAACTTATCAACATCTAAATCCGCACCAGAGCAATCTGGTTTGGCATAAATACACAAGAATGCTTGAAATCCATAATTATTCTTTAACAGTCGTCTAGCCGAATCAAATAGCTTAGACTCTTATCAACAATCCTGACATCAATCGAATCTAATCCATTTAATTGATCTTTTTCACAGTTCAAACGAAAATCAAAAATTCTTTAATGACATCATGATACCGTACCACCTCAGTCGTACGTTGAAGATTCTGTCATTTTATGACTTTATCATACTACATCGTATCATCATGGACGGACGATCTTATGATCGCTCCGGACACTAGGTTCTATTGCATTGATGACTTCATCGTTTACCATCCTACACCATATCAAATGATGTATATGGTCAAAAATACATTTTGAACGATTTTCAAATCATTTTTGTCTTAGCCGAAACAAATAGCATAGACTGTGACAACCCGAATTTTAAAAAATTATTAGAATAAGAATTTAATAAATAAAATTCTTATTACGAGATGTTTTGAGTTTGGATATGTGTATATATGTGTTATATATTGTGAAGTATATATAATTTGGTGTGAATATAGAAGATATATATATATATATATATATATATATATATATTCATATATTGGGATGGTGAGGTTTAATAGTTAATTTAACTATTGAAGAAATTACATGAAATTATTACGAAAACAGAATTAAGTTAATCTAATTAAGTTGGAAATTATATTATGGAATAATATAATTTGATTATTATGCCTTGTGGCAATGAATGTATTATGAATTAAATTTCATAACTAATGTGAGTAATTCACTTAATTAAAATAGTGAGTTAATGTAAAATAATTAGAATAAGAATTTAATGAATAAAATTCTTATTATGACGTGTTTAATAAAATAAATATTTTAATTGAAATATTTATGGAGTAAAATAAATATTCAATAAAAATTATTATAGAATAATTTATTTAAGTATGATGATATTAAATAAATTAATTAATATTTAAGTAGTAATTAAATGTATGGGTTAAATAAATTGTATTGAGACAATTTATGCTAGGAAAGGAATTAAATAATTATATATTATAATTATATAATTCATTTGAGTTAATTAAAATAATTAAGGGAATAAATATTAATGATTTTAATGGAAAGGTCTATTTTAAGTTAAGGGTTATGATTATAATTTTATAATGTATAAGTATAATAATTATACATATTATAATTGTATAATTTAGTAGTATGGTTAAAGTGTGACACTTAGAGAAAATAAGATATATTATATAATAAGGAGATTATAAAAAAATAATAAATTAGAAGGGGATAATTGGGTTCTAGCCAAACATGGCCTTGAGACCCTTGGTTTTTGCAACTGCTGAGACTTTGGATTTTTGTAACGGGCTGGGAAATAAAACTTACGCTTAAGTTTCACAAGGCTAAGTTAGAGAGAAACTGAGGGAGAGAACTCTTTGAGAAAGTTGAGAGTAAAGAGGAGTTCTGTGATTCAAGGAAGAGGTATAAGATTAACCAAGTTTTCTACATCATCTAGATATTTTAAAGAAGAAATCAAAGGTAATTGTCTAAATCTAAAGTTTTGTTCTTATTAAACTTCACTGTAAATGGTGTTGGTGGATGATTTCTTAAGAAAATTGATTATATATGTTTTTGAGTATATATATTCTGTTATCTATCATCTATAAGCAATTTTTAGGTAATTGAATTCATGAAGTTATGCTAAAGATGAAGAACTTGTGTTCTTAATAAAATATGTATGTTATGGCGTAGTTGGAGTCAAAATTTAGTTATGAAATCATGATCAAAACCTTAAATTGATGATATATTATGATAGTACTCGAAAAAACGAAAACAACCCAAGTTGAACGAGTCAAAACGGATGTAAAACGAATTCGTAGTGAATGAATTCGCTAAATATGTGTAAAACATAAAAAATTAGCATGAACACTGAATTGGAACCCTTAAAATGAATTGTTAATATTTTTGAAGTGTTATAGTTATTATGTAGATGAGTAGTTCAGTGTTTCACGAATCCATAGAGTCGAAAACGGACTCAATTGGATGTGTATAACTCAATTTATGAAGATTAGAAGGAGAAAAGGGTCAGAAAATTCGCAAGAACAACAACTAGGAAAAAAAATCGCGTAGCATGCTGCCAGTGGTACAGCTGCACCAGAAGAGTTGTCAGTCCAGGACTGTTTTGATCGCCTGTGGTAAAACAGCCATAACTTTTTCATACGAACTCCGATTGAGGAGATTCAAGATGATTCGAAACGCACGAGTAGACCTAAAAATTTCGTTATTTAAGTTTTTCAATTTGAGGTCAGTAGCAGGGGTAAAAATGGTCATTTTAGGGACTGATGTGTATTCGGAGGCAATCGGAGGGCGTCGGGCATGCACGTATGCAAGTGTAGTGCTTCTGACGATTAAAGATGCTTTCCTAAGTTATAAAACATGAATGTTAGTAAATATAAGGATGCTTAACATTAATAAATGATGTATTAGATAAGTTATATAAGCACACTAAGCATACACAAGAGAGACGATTCGGGCGTGTGACGAATGAATGTCGAAACGCCGTGACAAGTGTTAATGAACACAAATAGTGTTTTAAGTCAAATGAAATGAACATTATAAGATATGAAAGGGGGTTAATATAAAACCAATAAGTATTCCTACCAAGACTTAAACACTTGAATGAATTTTGAATATTACTAAAAAGAAATATAGTGAGATATACGTCGAAAGTTAACACATCAAATTGAACATTGTGTATTGATTAATAAGAAAGGTTATGGGATGTCGAGTAAAGTTTACATTACAACTACTATGAGTTGCTTTGTGACTAATAGTTGATGTGCATGATTATATAATTGTGTAGGGCACGTGAAGTGCAGATAGCTGTAAGCTGTTAATCTGTTATTGGTAAACAACGATCAAGGTAAGTCTTTCGGTTCCTATTTGTCTACGTGAACTTGATAAACTGTTCTAAATTGCATGATATGTTATATGTGTTGTAAGCGAGCATGATAAACTATATATGTTGTAAGCATGAATGTTAAAGTCAATTTATGATTACATTATTGAGCAAAGCATGTTGATTGAGTAAGGAACTCAATCTTTATATTTATTATGTGAATTAAAGCATGTAGGCCATGCTACTTTAATTATTATGAGATGTATGTTGAGTATGTTATTATGTGCTACGTGATGCATGAAAACTGTTAGAACTTGCTGAGCTGTCGAGCTCACTCTTGCAAATAATAATTTTTGCAGGTCAAGATTTCAAGGTAAGGATACGTGCTAAGTGAGTTATAAAGATCCACATTCACGAAGATTACTTATGTTTTATGGGAAATGTATTTAATGTTTTGAATGTAACATGTTGTTGAATTATAAGTGGAGTTATCCAATGTAGATAGATATTACTTTATGATGTAAGACTTGGTACAGTCATTGTATTGTAACGATTCATGATATAGATTTGAGTCAAAGAGATGTAATGTAAAGATTGCGATTCAGGACAATAAAGAAAGAAATTTATAAAAATTTTAAATATTCTGCATTTTTGGTGATTTTAATATCGAATAATGATGTAAAGATAGATTAAAGATGTATTGTTAACGACCGAAGTCGAGAATTATATTATATGAATTTTGGGGTCGTTACATAGATATACGAATAACGGTATCATTTTTGAAACTCATTGGTTCAGTCATCTAACCCAATATTTTTCTCAAGAAAATCGAAGTGCAAACACTTGCACGAAGTCAATAAATTTTAAAAATCTAGCGTAGCTAGAAGATTTAAAAAAATCCAAATTTCTCCATCAACTACAATCTCTTACTCCATTGCTTCATCATTCTATCAATCTTCTATACCATCAATGATTACTATACCAAAACTCTTAATTCTTGATATATAATATATCTATTCTCAGTATAGTTCATCGAACTTACCACACCATGGAAGTTCAGGAACTTACCACAATAATACGATTTTAGGAACTTATCCTTGCAATACGTAGTCCAAGAACTAATCAGAGACTGTCCATACGCTGAGGGGCACAAAAATACATATGATTTTGAGTCACAAACTTGTTATAGGCATGAGTCTTAAGAACTCGTACCTAATCCTAATATTATCTAATTTAATCTTAGAAATCTCTATCTATCAAAATAAATATGAGAAAAGAATCACCTTTTTGCCACATGTATAATGATAGCACGACACTAACATTCCAACGATTATCAATGAGACGCACTCAGTGCAAGCACAAACCTCTGCCCATACAAAAGTTTGTACCACTAAGCCATCCTATGAGTCCTCAATAGAAATCCAACACTTAACTCTATTTTACTCTTAACTTGCTCTTTGCTCATTACGAACTTTCTATGTTTCATCAAATACAACTCCTCATGAGTTATTTTCATACCATTTCATAGTACATTCTCTCATAGCACTAAGGTATAATCACTTAGTCATTACAGACTATTTATCATTTCATAGTTCAATCTGATCACGTCATTATCATCAGTTTATCTTAGAGTTCTTTCCCATTATCAACAAAACTCCATTCGAGTTCATTCTCATTATCTTTGTCATATTCGTCTTATAGACATCGTCTTAACATTTTTATTACCGGAGTTAGGAAACTCCTGATTCTCATTCTCTAAATTTTCCAAGATTCTTCTTTGAATCTTTACGTATATATTTTAATCTTTATCTTTCTTTGTCTCATGTTATAGTCTAAGGTACTCTTACCTAAGGTTTATAACCTACAGCTCTGATACCAACCTATGACGCCCCCAAATTTGGGTCCCTTTTATTACCTCGGATCTGGTGCAGTCACGGTACTACTAGTCGAACTATTACATCTTTTATTCATTACTTAAAGAATATAACTTTACTTTATTACAATTTAGAATATAAATTCCTTCCATTTCAAAGATCTGTATAATGACCCCAAACTTTTATAAGTTCCAATCATGGTCATTTACCATTCCTGTCTTTACATCATATTCGATATTATAAAAATACGAAATAATTTAAACTTTTTCAATCTCCTTTGAATAAAATCTTTTTATTGATTTCATAACTTTGAATCAATTACAAATCCCTGAATCAACTATATGATATGATTCATTCTATTTGAGTTACTGTATAAACTTTTACATCTTAATACGAAGGCTTCTATGTATCACATAGTACAACTTTACAACACGACAAGTATTTAAACATCGTAATTACTATCGTGTACAACTCCTAGAACCTAAACATGGTTCAAGCAAATAATCTAAATAGTAATCCTCGTTGCGATACTATTTAACTTTATCATTCAAGAAGTACGTAATTTTTACTGTGAGTCCTTAACCTGCAAAAATGGTTATTTGCAAGAGTGAGCTCGACAGCTCAGCAATTCTAACAGTTTTCATGCATCACATAGCATATAATATCATACTCAGTTCATGCATCCATAATCAATTAATATTTCCTACGCATGTTACTTCTTACATAACAGGCATATAGATTCACTTCACAAGTATATCATCAAAGATCAACTTTCAATCTCATACATATCTCATATACATTTCACAAATATACATCAACATTCTCATAACATAATATAACTCAATTAACAGTTATAAAATTCATATATCAAATAGGAACTGAAATACTTGCCTGATTCGTAGTTTAACAACTACGACTTAACTGCTTATAGATATCTGCACTTCGTGAAATCCTACACAGTTATATAATCATGGATTTCACACTCGTCAGTTATACACATCCACATATTTCATACGCTCTTTATATAAGAATAATTGTATATTATTTTCTAACTATGTTCATAGAACCTTCGTTTCACTTCGTTATCGTATTCTTAGAATAACTATGTACGTATAGGTATATCTTAACCATACATACTTAATATCAACCTTCATATACATTTATCACACACTTAACTTTACGTGTTCGTCATATAATTAGAACTTATGTGATCCTCATTATTCATACGTTTCTCAAACCTTAACGAAATTATACCTTTGGGTTTTATATCATCATTCTACATTGTCACCTCATATAATTATATACCAGTAGGGGTCAGACCATGTCTTGCAGTTTAAGTAATAATAATATAAGTCCACTAACATAATCAGGAAGCAAGGAGACTGCACCAATCCTGAAAACAGACTGGCGCAGCTGCGCTGGTCTTTGCCTTAGGAGTGGCGCAGCTGCGCCACTCCCTAGTCAGACCAGGAGTGAGATTTCATTCTGCTAAAAATCCGCGCTTATTCTCTAGCATACCGGCTACTGATATCCATCACATACACATGCTTATAAGGTTATTAACTTGAGTTCGAAACCTAGCATGTTCATTCTAAGTCAAATTCAAAGATATATGCCAGTAAATCTTAAGCTAATCAAGCCCATGTTACTAAAGATCAACTACTAAAGCCATAATATCACATAACGAGACTAAGCAATACTAAGTATGCATGCTCGTGCGTATTCCACAAATGTATACGTTAATCCACATAGTTTATAATAGGAAATTCCTTTTCATGAACATGTGTACATAGGTAAAATCTATGTTTAACCAAATGATGCTCATATCGACATGTCTAGAGGCATAATGAATTCTATTATACATGCTTGCATGAACAGAATGTATGTCACATAGTGAATGATGATATTAGCTTTCAAATTCTAAGTTTTTATCGAAAATTACACTAAGTCAACTTAGCACATGCAAGGTATCTTTGAAATCATAACTCACATGTATTTGAACACTTATCTATGCCATATAAACATACTCAATTGGTCTAAACTTAAAGGGCACAAGTTTTGTTAAGTTTGCTTCAAAGTTCTTAAGTTTTTCTTTTGAAATCATCTTAACCTTCAATCATGTATGCTAGTGTGTGCTCAACACTTTAGACTTGCATTTCATGCCTATTTAGACCATACGATCATGCTTACAAAGTCAGAATACTCACATGATACGTACATGGCAAAGTTTACCTTAACGATTCTAAGTTCATTTATAAACCATAAATCTTTTCATCAATAGTGTGTACTAAAATAGTTATACATGCTCATGCTATGTAAATGTACCCATATATGCATGTTAAACATGTCTTCATGCTTGCCTTATGTGACACCCCCAAATTCGGGTACTTCGTTTCCACATGATTTGGTGTTCACTTTCTAACTATAACAAACATCTACCCAATATATCTCAAAATAAATTACAATCTTTATATAAAATCTCCCTTAAAACAAGGGTTACAACCTTAAAAAAAACAATCCCAGGGTTACTCTAACCTTGACATAAACAATAAAGTGCGGAATAAAAACATGACATAAAAGTCTTATTACAATCATTTCAAAATAATTTAATAAGTCTTCACTTGTTCATCTTTCCCTTGCCTTTACTTGTAGACGGGGCATCAACGTTATCAACCTTAACTGCAATTGTTATTTAATGCAAGAGTGAGCAAACAATAGCTCACTGGAGTTTAACAATAATAAATACATGAAAGGATATTTTTAAAAAGATCTGAATAACTTAGCTTACTTCAACAATAAAGAATTGAATAATAATTCTTTATCAACATAAAAATTCGAATATAGAATTTATCTGAGGGTCATAAGACCTTTGAACTCTTGTCCTAGGTTATAAATATTTCTATTTAAACATTTAACAGTCAATAAGACTATGGACCTTAACTAGTACTTAGGGGGGATCAGCCCTTCGTACCATGTATTGTGCACAAACATCTTAACGCTATGCGTAATAATCTCCCCTAATAATTAGGGTTGTTCAACTCAGTAATTTGAATTCAAGTCCGTACCAAAGAAAGTTTGGTTTGGATAAGTTTACAAGGGTAATTTAGAATTCACGTTCATCAACTAAGGATTAGTTGAATCACCTTTCAATAATTCATAAGTAAAAGGAATTATGAACTAACATATGCTTTAGAAGTAAACTTAAAGCATTTAAAATAATAACTGGATCTTACTTGAACAATAAGTCAAGATCTTTTCAATTAAATAAACAATTGTCCAATACAAAAATGGAAAGGACATTCTCAACAATGAATATATGAACTCAAGAAATTGTATAGAATTAACAAGTTTAGGGTTAAAAGACTTGCCTCAAGCGCAAGCTACTTAACTCAATTCACGTACTTTAATACTTTCTACACATATATATATATTTAATCATAATAACCTAAATTAGTTAACACATAACTAATTCACATAATTGGTTAACTCTCATGGTTAACTCATTCCAGTTAAATAACTAAATAATAATTAACCATCACATAGTTAATTACATCACATAGGCATGCTCACATAATTAAATCAATTATGTATTTAACTAAAATATAATTAAACAATTATAATTTAAACACTTAATCTAATTATAATTACTTAAATTATAATTATCTCTTAAATTATAACCAATTCATAATTAATAATTAATTAAACTATATCATGCATTATAATTACACAAGTTATAATTAATCATGCAATATGAACTTAAAATCCATAACTAAACATGCATTTATTAAATTACAATTACTTAAATTATAATTTAAATTAACATCTAATTGAATAAATCAATTTCTATACATTATACTTTAACCATATTATAATTTAAATTAAATATTTACTCTTAATTATAATTAATCAAATTATAATTAAGTAACTCATTTACAATAAAACATTTATATTCTAATTAAAGTTTTCAAAATTTCTTTTATTTCCCAAATATGAATTTGTCACAATCAAATAACAACATGTTAAATCATTTAAACATATGTCCACTATCAAGGAATAATTAAACTAAGGCTTTAAAATAAACTGCACAAGAAACTAAAGTCACTGCCCAAGTACTGTGCACGGCGCAGCTGCGCAGCCAGCAGCCTTGGCACTGGCGCAGCTGCGCAGGGAAAGGATTTGGGAAGGGCAAGCGGCGCAGCTGCGCTGCTCCTGGCCTTGCTGCCGGCGCAGCTGCGCAGCAACTCGGCCAGACGCAGACAGCCACAGCTCTCTGCTTTACCGAACAACCCATACAAGCCAACAAACAGAAAATTACAGTAACGTAGCTACTGTAACTCCATACACATGCAACAATACATAACATAACATGTTTCTACAACATAACAACCATCTAAATAATGATAATCACAAGTTTTAAAAATCCAATTTGGCCATTTTCATAAAAACTCATATTTCCTCTAAATAATTCAATGTAATAAAATTTTCTTACCAATTCAACTTATAAAACATGCATTATATTTGAAATTGAAGATAACATCAAATAAATTCCTAATAAACATATTAACATATATCAATTTCATCAATTTCTTGAAACTAAAATCAACCATAATATCTAAAACTTATATGAACTCATATGAACATAACTTTTCTATTAAAACATGTTTCTACAATCAATTTGATTTCTGAAAATCATTATGGCATACAATCACTATTAGTATAACATGAACAAAATACATATATCCAATTCATGATTATACCACTTTCATGAAAACGTTTTTACAGAGAAGTTCCACAACATAAAACACATTATTAAAACTAAATTTAGAAGTTATACCCGTTGATTAGGCTTAGGAGAATTCTTTCAAAGTCTCTTTCTCCTTTCTTTCTGTTCTTCTTCCCTTCTTCTCTGTTCTTTTTCCTCTGCTCTTTTCTTTCTTTGTTTTTCTTAGTTTGTAAAACTAACGTAGTTGTAGTATATACAATATACATATAATACATATATTACATAAAACATGTAACTCCTAATAATAATTAGATACACTAACTACTACTAATTACGTAAGTTACAAAAGTTGAATTTGAATAGCCATAAGGTCATGTTTGGCAAACTCTTTATTTAAAAAAAAAAGATTATTAGCTAAGGCCTTGTTTGGAAAATAGATTTAAAAACAAATGCAAGGCCTTGTTTATTTAAAATCATTTAAAATCCTTTTTCTTTTATTTTAACAAATTATTTTAAAACATACTTTAATGTTTAAACAACTAATTTAATCAATTAAAATCTAACATCAATTAATCACATAAAATTGCCACATAATTATAATCACTCGCTAATTATAATTCATGTAACACTTCATCACATAATTCATCTAATTCAATTATCTCAATTAAATTAGAACTATAATATATAATTAATATACATTAATTAAATAAATATTACACATTCATTTAATTAATATATAACACTTAATTAAATCACTCCATAAATCACATAATTTATTTATTTCACTCTATAAATAAATCACATAAAATATTTATTTAACTCAATAAATATTTAAAATTAAATATAAAATCTCAATCGTTACAATCTTCCCTCAAAAGGATTTTGTCCCCAGAATCACTCATAAAAAAATTTTCTCGTCTATTATATTCTTCCCTCCTTAAAAGTATTTTGTCTCCAGAATCAGTACATAAGGGGTTACACACAAAAGTTAAGCAAATAACTGCGAATAAGATTTCATCATAACATCTTGGAGTTCCCACGTAGCTTCTTCAGTACTGTGGTTTCTCCAGATTACCTTAACAGAAGATATCACTTTATTCCTAAGTACTTGTTCCTTTCTATCAACTATTTGAATAGGCACTTCTTCATATGTTAAGTCTTTATCAAATTGTAAAGGTTCATATTCTATTACATGTTTATAATCATGCTTGTAAGGTCTTAACACAGAAATATGGAAGATATTATGTATATTCTCGAGCTCCGGAGGTAATGCAATCTCGTAAGCTACCTCGCCAACTTTTCGCAACACCTCAAAAGGTCCAATAAATCTGGGACTCAGCTTTCCCTTCTTACCAAATCGAATCTTCCCCTTCCAGGGAGATACTTTCAGGAACACGAAACTTCCTGGTAAGAATTCTCAGTTTTGTCGATGAAGATCGGCATACTTCTTCTGTCTATCTTGAGCAGCAACTAATCTTGTTCTGATCAGCTTCACAATTTCGGCTATTTGTTGTACCAATTCTGGTCCCAACATTTGACGTTCACCGACTTCATCCCAGCACAAAGGAGTTCTGCATTTTCTGCCAGTATAACGCTTCGTAAGGCGGCATGCCAATACTCGCATGATGACTATTGTTGTAGGCAAACTCCACCAATGGTAGATGATCCTCCCAGCTTCCTTTGAAGTCCATCACACAAGCTCTCAGGATATCCTCAAGCGTCTGAATCGTTCTCTCGCTCTGTCCATCAGTCTGAGGATGATACGCTGTACTCATTTGCAATTGCGTTCCCAGACATTCTTGCAATCACTTCCAGAAATTAGACGTAAAACGTGGATCTCTGTCGGACACAATTGACACCGGAACACCGTGTCTAGAAATAACTTCCTTCACGTATAGCTTCGCTAGCTTATCCATGTTGTACTTAACCCTGATCGATAAAAAGTGGGCTAACTTCGTCATTCGATCCACTATAACTCATATCGCATCAAATCCCATTTGAGTCGTTGGAAGACCTACCATAAAATCCATCGTGATGTGCTCCCACTTCCACTCTGGAATTTCTAACGGTTGTAGCAAACCACTCGGTCTCTGGTGTTCTGCTGTAACTTTTTGGCACGTAAAGCATTTCACAACGTCCTTCTTCATATTCGGCCACCAAAAATGATGCCTAAGATCCTTGTACATCTTCGTACTCCCGAGGTGAATAGAATATCTAGAACAGTGAGATTCGCTCAGAATCTCCTCTTTGACCTCAGGTACTGGCGGTACCCAGATTCTACCTTCAAACCGTAACAGACCTTCATTATCGATCTTGAACTTGAATTCTTCGCCATCAGTTATCCTCCTCCAAATCTTCTCACATTCTTCATCGTGAAGTTGTGCTTCTTTCACTTTGTCTACTAGAGTAGAACCAGTGGTTACTTGAAACAACATCTCATTCGATTCCTTCGGAAGCTTCACCTCCAACTCCAATCTAGCCATCTGTTTTATTAATCGATCCTGATCAGTTAACACGTTCAGCTTCTCCCGACCTTTCCTGCTCAAAGCGTCGGCGACAACGTTAGCTTTACCCGGATGGTAAAGTATCTCGCAATCGTAGTTTTTAATCAGTTCCAACCATCTTCTTTGGCGAATGTTCAAATCCTTCTGGGTAAATATATACTTCAGACTCTTGTGATCTGTGTATATTTCACACTTTTCTCCATATAAGTAGTGCCTCCAAATCTTTAGGGCAAACACTACTGCCGCCAATTCTAGATCATGGGTCGGATACCCCTTCTTATAATCCTTTAGCTGACGTGACGCATAGGCAATAACTTTGCCGCTTTGCATCAACACACAGCCTAATCCTTTATGTGAGGCATCGCTATATACTACAAAATTTCCCGAACTATCCGATAAAGATAATACAGGTGCAGTACTCAGCCTCTTCTTCAGCTCTTGAAAACTTTCCTCACATTTCTCCGTCCAAACAAATTTAACCGTTTTACGAGTCAAATTCGTCAACGGAGTTGCGATTCTAGAAAAGTCTTGGATAAATCTACGGTAATAACCTGCCAATCCCAAGAAACTCCTCACTTCAGACGGCGTCTTCGGCTGATCCCAATTCATAACAGCTTTAACCTTCGATGGATCTACCGAAATACCATCCTTGTCGATCACGTGGCCAAGAAATTGCACACGTTCCAACCAGAATTCGCACTTCGAGAATTTAGCATAAAGCTTCTCTTGTCTCAGGGCTTCTAAGGTTAGTCGTAAGTGTTCAGCATGTTCCTCATCGGTCTTGGAATAAACCAGGATGTCATCTATGAACACTACCACGAACTTGTCCAGAAATGGCTTGAACACCCTATTCATTAAGTCCATAAATGCAGCTGAGGCATTCGTGAGATCAAATAACATCACCAAGAACTCGTAATGACCATATCGAGTTCTAAAAGCCGTTTTCGGTATATCTTCCTTCCTCACCTTCAACTGATGATACCCGCTTCTCAAATCAATTTTTGAGAAGTACTTCGCACCCTTCAACTGATCAAACAAGTCATCGATCCTAGGTAAAGGATACCTATTCTTTATCGTAACTTTATTCAACTCCCTATAATCAATGCAAAGATGCATCGATCCATCCTTCTTCTTCACAAACAAAACTGGCGCTCCCCACGGTGAAACGCTTGGCTGAATATACTTCTTATCTAGCAATTCTTGTAGTTGAACCATTAGTTCCTTCATCTCAACTGGAGCCATTCTATACGGAGCCTTCGAAATCGGAGCAGTTCCCGGCGCTAGATCGATCACAAACTCTATCTCCCTATCTGGCGGAAGTCCTGGCAAATCGCTTGGAAAAACATCCACAAACTCCTTAACTACTGATATCTCCTCCACCTTCGGGCTTTCCTTACGCGTATCTACTATGTAGGCTAGATATCCCCCATAGCCTTGCGTCAGAAGTTTCTTTTCTTGCATAACCGTCAGACAACTCGTTTGTCTAGGCGATTTGCTACCATAAAACACTAACTTTGACGGAGTCATAAGGTTTACCGACTTCTTCAGACAGTCGATTATCACCCCATGGTTGAACAACTAATCTATACCCAGTATGACATCGAATTCCCCAAGTTTTATCAGAATCAAATATACTCTAAGCTCCTGACCCTTAATGTCCAATATACAGTTCTTATAAACACACCTAACAGGAATAACTTTCCTATTCGCAATCTCTATGTTCAAGGGGTAAACTAACTCTTCTACAGGTAAGTCTAGGGTTTTAGCAAAATCATCAGATATGAATGAACAAGTAGCACCCAAATCAAATAATACATATGCATTTATACTATTGACCAGAATAATACCTGACACCACGTCTTTTGATTGCACAGCATCCTGCACCGTCATATTGAATGTCCGTGCAGTGGGTCGAATAGCTTGTAATGGTGCAACAATAGTAACGGTACTGCCGCTTCCATTCCCTCCGCTCCCTATTGACCCTGCCGTCAGCTTCTTAGGGCAGTTGAGAGCCATGTGATCCTTGGATCCACATGTAAAGCAAGCTCCCTTCTTCGGGTTTGGGCAATTAGGTGCAATGTGGCCTTCCTAACTACAGTTAAAGCACACCCGCTTCCCCTTCATGCACACGCCAGTGTGATTCTTATCGCATGTAGCACATGCTTCGAACTTCCTCTTATGCTGGCTTCCTTGCTGACCCCCAGCAGAGGTATTGTCATTCCATTCCTCTTCTGGTTCACAGCGCTGCTACCCCCAATCTTGGTTTCTACCTCATTTTTCTTCTTCTTATCTTGGTTGAACTTCGTTACCGCTTCACTTCCTCCCTCAGCAAGTATGGCCTTCTCTAGCACAGCCGCAAATGTGTTCAGCTGGAACATGGAAACCTTGCTGTAGAGCCAGGGCTTCAGTCCCCGTTCAAACCTTCTTGCTTTCCTAGCGTCAGTGCTGACCTGGTATGTAGCGAACCTGGCCAACTCGTTGAACTTAGCGGCATACTCAGACACCATCATCCCTCCTTGCTTAAGCTCCAGAAACTGGACCTCCATCTGGTCCTGGGAACTCACTGGGAAGTACATTTCGTAGAACATTTCCTTGAAACGTTCCCACGTTATGACTCCTTCTCCCTCCCGGGTCTTATTAGCCTGCCACCAGAAGCTAGCATCCGACTTCAACATGAAAGCCGCGAATGCTGTCTTCTGGTCTTCACCTACTCTGGCTACGTCTAATACCTTCTCCATTTCCATAACCCACGTCTGAGCCTCAATAGGGTTGGTCAATCCTTTGAATTCAGGCTGTCCTACTGCCTCGAATTCCTTGAACGTAGTACCTTGCACTTGCGGCTGATTCGCAAGAGCTCCTGTCAACAGGTTCACCAACTGCTGAACCGAGTTGGGATTCGTCCCATCGTTATTGTTATTGTTCGTCGCACCCTCTGGGTTTTGACGTGTTTTTCTTCTTCTAGGAGGCATTTTCTGTTAAGAAAATATTATTATTAGACCCTTTATTCAATTTTTAAATATTCAAGTTCATACTTAAACATTTTATTCATTAGTCGTAGTTTAAAAACATCAATCAGATAGCATTTCTGCCATTTACATCATCCTTCCTGAACTGGAAAAGTTGCAGGATTACATTATTAACTTATCCCATTCTTATCTCAAATTATGAGATTTACTTTATTTACTACAAAAAGCAACACATAAACAAAAGCTCTACTACTACTGCTACTGCTGCTACTGCCACTGCCTAGTCATATTAGTACGTCGCACAGCCTCTCTGCGTTCCTCTTCTATTACCCAAAACACCGTTCTTCGATCCACCACATACCACGGTAAACCTTGGAACTGAGCTGGGTAGTAGAAAACATGGTCCTGAGCTCTTTATATAGCTGTATGAAAAGCATACTCTGTTTCCCTCAGCTTGGCCCTCTTGGCTTCAGCTTCACCTTCAGCTCGATCGGCTCGTTGATTAGCTTTCAAGCTTGACTCTTCAGCTCTGGTACGCTTCCTCGACTCCTCCTGGATGTCTTGCTTCAGCTTTGCCAGTTCAAATCGAGCAGCATCTCTATCAACCTCCATATGTATCAGGTTCCACTGTGCATCTCCTAGGTCACTTGCCATTTCTTCGATCGTATCGTCTCGCTGCTAAATGGTTTCTTCGAGCTCTCCGACTCGACCATGAAGCTCCACGTTGCTGTCGTAGACTGCCTCGTACATCTCAGCACTAGTAGAGTGATGTGGGAATTCCTCTTCGGGATCCTCTTCCTCCTCCTCCTCCTCTTCAGACTCATCCTCGTCCTCGTCCTCTTCTTCTGGAATAGGTGTCAGTTCACGCTCCCGACCAGCTATGGTGATCACTAGAGATGGCTCTCTCCTAACCAGCTGCTCCCAGATAATATGTATATCATAGGGCTCCTCCTCTCTAGGCACATGAGGTACATCCTCTCTAGCTTGACTAGGTTCTCCAACGTTCGACATCCTGACCAAAGAATTTTAAAGTTCATTATTACGTGACATCGAATCGACACTCTTCGAATACTAAAACATAAACACATAGCACATAAGGTAGTTTATTATCTTTATCTATCACACCTATCTTTTTGATCTTACCTATAAGGCTACTACCTAAGGTTTTTTCCCACCTAAGGTTTCATAACCTACAGTTTTGATACCAACCTGTGACACCCCCAAATCCGGATACTTCATTTCCACATGATTTGGTGTTCACTTTCTAACTATAACAAACATCTACCAAATATATCTCAAAATAAATTACAATCTTTATATAAAATCTCCCTTAAAACAAGGGTTATAACCTTAAAAAAACAATCCCAAGGTTACTCTAACCTTGACATAAACAATAAAGTGCGGAATAAAAACATGACATAAAAGTCTTATTACAATCATTTCAAAATAATTTAACAAGTCTTCACTTGTTCATCTTTCCTTTGCCTTTACTTGTAGACGGGGCATCAACGTTATCAACCTTAACTGCAATTGTTATTTAATGCAAGAGTGAGCAAACAACAGCTCACTGGAGTTTAACAATAATAAATAAATGAAAGGATATCTTTAAAAAGATCTGAATAACTTAGCTTACTTCAACAATAAAGAATTGAATAATAATTCTTTATCAACATAAAAATTCGAATATAGAATTTATCTGAGGGTCATAAGACCTTTGAACTCTTGTCCTAGGTTATAAATATTTATATTTAAACCTTTAACAGTCAATAAGACTATGGACCTTAACTCGTACTTAGGGGATCAGCCCTTCGTACCATGTATTGTGCACAAACATCTTAACGCTATGCGTAATAATCTCCCCTAATAATTAGGGTTGTTCAACTCAGTAATTTGAATTCAAGTCCGCACCAAAGAAAGTTTGGTTTGGATAAGCTTACAAGGGTAATTTAGAATTCACGTTTATCAACTAAGGATTAGTTGAATCGCCTTTCAATAATTCATAAGTAAAAGGAATTATGAACTAACATATGCTTTAGAAGTAAACTTAAAGCATTTAAAATAATAACTGGATCTTACTTGAACAATAAGTCAAGATCTTTTCAATTAAATAAATAATTGTCCAATACAAAAATGGAAAGGACATTCTCAACAATGAATATATGAACTCAAGAAATTGTATAGAATTAACAAGTTTAGGGTTAGAAGACTTGCCTCAAGCGCAAGCTACTTAACTCAATTCACGTACTTTAATACTTCCTATACATATATATTTAATCACAATAACCTAAATTAGTTAACACATAACTAATTCACATAATTGGTTAACTCTCATGGTTAACTCATTCCAGTTAAATAACTAAATAATAATTAACCATCACATAGTTAATTACATCACATAGGCATGCTCACATAATTAAATCAATTATGTATTTAATTAAATTATAATTAAAAAATTATAATTTAAACACTTAATCTAATTATAATTACTTAAATTATAATTATCTCTTAAATTATAACCAATTCATAATTAATAATTAATTAAACTATAACATGCATTATAATTACACAAGTTATATTTAATCATGCAATATAAACTTAAAATCCATAACTAAACATGCATTTATTAAATTACAATTACTTAAATTATAATTTAAATTAACATCTAATTGAATAAATCAATTTCTATACATTATAATTTAACCATATTATAATTTAAATTAAATATTTACTCTTAATTATAATTAAGTAACTCATTTACAATAAAACATTTATAATCTAATTAAAGTTTTCAAAATTTCTTTTATTTCCCAAATACGAATTTGTCACAATCATATAACAACATGTTAAATCATTTAAACATATGTCCACTATCAAGGAATAATTAAACTAAGGCTTTAAAATAAACTGCACAAGAAACTAAAGTCACTGCCCAAGCACTGTGCACGGCGCAGTTGCGCAGCCAGCAGCCTTGGCACCGGCGCAGCTGCGCAGGGAAAGGATTTGGGAAGGGCAAGCGGCGCAACTGCGCTGCTCCTGGCCTTGCTGCCGGCGCAGCTGCGCAGCAACTCGGCCAGACGCAGACAGCCACAGCTCTCTGCTTTACCGAACAACCCATACAAGCCAACAAACGGAAAATTACTGTAACGTAGCCACTATAACTCCATACACATGCAACAATACATAACATAACATGTTTCTACAACATAACAACCATCTAAGTAATGATAATCACAAGTTTTAAAAATTCAATTTGGCCATTTTCATAAAAACTCATATTTCCTCTAAACAATTCACTGTAATAAAATTTTCTTACCAATTCAACATATAAAAATGCATTATATTTGAAATTGAAGATATCACCAAATAAATTCCTAATAAAAATATTAACATATATCAATTTCATCAAACTAAAATCAACCATAATATCTAAAACTCATATGAACTCATATGAACTTAACTTTTTTATTAAAACATGTTTCTACAATCAATTTGATTTCTGAAAATCATTATGGCATACAATCACTATTAGTATAACATGAACAAAATACATATATCCAATTCATGATTATACCACTTTCATGAAAACGTTTTTACAAAGAAGTTCCACAACATAAAACACATTATTAAAACTAAATTTAGAAGTTATACCCGTTGATTAGGCTTAGGAGAATTCTTTCAAAGTCTCTTTCTCCTTTCTTTCTCTTCTTCTTCCCTTCTTCTCTGTTCTTTTTCCTCTGCTCTTTTCTTTCTTTGTTTTTCTTAGTTTGTAAAACTAACGTAGTTTGTAGTATATACAATATAATACATATATTACATAAAACATGTAACTCCTAATAATAATTATATACACTAACTACTACTAATTACGTAAGTTACAAAAGTTGAATTTAAATAGCCATAAGGTCATGTTTGGCAAACTCTTTTTAAAAAAAATGGATTATTAGCTAAGGCCTTGTTTGAAAAATAGATTTAAAAACAAATGCAAGGCCTTGTTTATTTAAAATCATTTAAAATCATTTTTTTTATTTTAAAACATACTTTAATGTCATATTTTAAACAATTAAATATTAAACAACTAATTTAATCAATTAAAATCTAACATCAATTAATCACATAAAATTACCACATAATTATAATCACTCGCTAATTATAATTCATGTAACACTTCATCACATAATTCATCTAATTCAATTATCTTAATTAAATTAGAACTATAATATAGAATTAATATACATTAATTAAATAAATATTACACATTCTTTTAATTAATATATAACACTTAATTAAATCACTCCATAAATCACATAATTTATTTATTTCACTCTATAAATAAATCACATAAAATATTTATTTAACTCAATAAATATTTAAAATTAAATATAAAATCTCAATCGTTACAATCTTCCCTCCTTAAAAGGATTCTGTCCCCAGAATCACTCATAAAAAAATTTTTCTCGTCTATTACACCTTAAGTGATACCAAATGTTAGCACATATCAGAAACTAGTAACAACAAGATTCCAGATTCAGGGCCTGGCGCAGCTGCGCTGCGCCCCAATACAAAACTGGTGCAGCTGCGCCATTGCTCGGCCAAACCTGAGGCAGCTTCTGCTCGGCAGAAAGAAAAACCAAAACCAAATTTCCTCAACGAATTTCATTTTAAACTACTATACCGCAGTTCTAACTTGCATATAAGGTTTACATAACACTTAACAAGTATTCTCTAATCGAATTACCATCTAATTCAAGTAAGATCAGTAATGTAAGAAATTTACAGAAATGTGAAATATACCTCTAAAATCTGTTATATCAACATCCTTCTCAACTGATATCTATCTCTCTATCTATATATCTCAGTGAACTTGCTTGAATAGAATTCTCAACAAATTAAAAGAAGAAGGAGAAGAGCTCATTATATAGACAAACCGATACCCAGTTTATAGCTTTGCTATAACGATTGAGATTTTATATATTAAATTATAATATTTATTGAGTGAATAAATATTTTATATGATTTATTTATTGAGTTAAATAAGTAAATTATGTGATTGTGTGGACTGATTTAATTAAGAGTAATATTTAATTAAATTGATATGTTAGTAATGGTGTAGCATAATTGTAATTTAGTTAAAAATAATTAAATTAGATTTAAAATTATGTGCTAAGTATTTGTTGTAATTTACTAAGTGTTACATGAATTTAATTTCAAGTGTGACAATTGAGTATTATGTGAATGTTAGTTTTTATTTAATTGAGTTAGAATGTTGTAATTTAATTAAATAAGTGTAGCATTTAACTTATGGGTTAAAGATTTAATAAAAGAATGGAAAAAGATTTTTAAGTGATTTTATCAAACAAGGCCTTACTTTTCTTTTAAACTTGTTTTACCAAACATGAATTTGCTAATAAAAGAATTTGTTTTATTTAAGTTTGCCAAACATGGCCTAGATTTTCAAATTATTGTAATATATGCTATTAGTAAGAGTTAATATGGTAATTAGTATTATACTTATTACCTATATTAATAAAATAGGTTACATATATATTATATATGTATATGTATATTATATAATATATGTTAGATAAGTATACGTTAGTTTTTCAAAGAGAGAAAGAAAGCAGAGAATAGAGCAGAGAAGAAGAACTCAGAGAAAAGTTAGAGAAGTAGAGAAAGAAGAAGAAGGATTTCTAGAAATCAAACTCATCATCATCTTCTTCCACACTCATAGCAAATGGTATCATCTTAGCCCTTATAATTGTAGAATCAATTCATATATTTTGTGTTCATTCTCTGTCAAACTAGGTTTTCATAAAATTATAAAATCATGGATTTTATATGTATATGTTGTATTCATATGTAATTGTATGCCATGAAAGAATTTTTAGAATTCAATTGTCTGAAAAATAAGTTGTAAGTTATGTTCTTCAATATTTTCATAGTTTAAAACTTCTCTGTAAAAGTTTTTTGTGTAAATTATTTGATCATGATGTATATGTGTGATATATATATATATATATATATATTGATGATTATATATGAGTTATATTGTTGTTTTAACAATTCAATCTATGTAATTTTGATAAGCAAGAAGAATTGTGTTCATATGATTTTTCGGTGAACCAATTCTTGAAAAATGGCTTTTGAAACTATCAAATTGGTGTTGATTGTGGGTTATTGTTTAAATTGATTAGGATTATGTTAGTATGTTAAGAATAAGAGTTATTACAATTGGAATTACTTGAAATGATTGAAAAACGAATTCGTAATAGCAAATTTGGTCAAGAACGCTTAATATGGTGTTTTCTTCGAATAAATCATGAAATCTTGATTTTGATCATGTGTTGTAAGAATTATATATGTTATAATCATGTTAGAGAGTTCAAAATATTGTTGTTAGCAAGTTTCATGTTAATCATGTTGAGAAAAATCGAATTCGGTGTGATGAAATAAGCCAAATTGGCTTATTTCTTTGCCAATTCGCGAACTGGCAATTCCACCAGATGAAGGACCCGCCCCAGTGGGGCATCTTGCCTTATACCACCCGCCCCAGCGAGTTAGCATGCTGTCCGAGAAGTTTGGTTTTTTGCTTGTTGAGTTTTCATGCCCCGTTTGTTTAGCTAACTTATTTCTATGACTTGATAAGTGTAATAGGTAATAAGATAACATGCTTTTGATGTGTTTAAGATAAATTAAAGTTTTATATGAATGTGTTACATGTGTACGAGTGGGTTACTTTCATAAGGTACACAACATGATTTAAAGTGTTATAAGCTTATGAATGTATGTCGTGAGTATATACTCACGTATGTGGCTAGTTAGCAACCTATGTTGTAAACAACATTGTGAGTTGGACTTGAGTAAGAAGTTCAACGGTTTAAACATTGTAGTTGGGTACTAATAGATATTTTGAATGTAATGTATATGTGTAGGGTAATTGTGAAAGTGATTGTAGTTATTAAAGTATAGCTTGCGCTTGAGGCAAGTTCTCTAATCCTTATTCTTATACGTTAAGCAAGTTACTATTTCTAAACTCGTTATTTACTTTGTACAAGCTTTCTAAACTATTCTTGTACGCTATGCAAGCTTTATCAATGCATCTTTTTATTGTGCAAGTTCTCTAACCCTTGCTTAATATGTCATGCAAGTTTATTTCCGATTCTTAACTTGTTATATATTGTACAAGTTATATTGTATTCCAAGGTTCATAATGCAACTATTGTCATGGTGTTGTGATCTTGACTTAATTGTTCAAGCAAGATCTACTTATTCTTTCAGTTGCTTTAAGATTATTTCTAAAGCATGTCTACTTATTATGTAGATTATTTCTATATCTTACAATTGGTTCATGATTCTTATATTATTGAACTGTTAAAGCACTGTGAGTCGATTCAACTACTCCTAGTTGAAACTCTAAAGTTCCTTTATCTATCAAAACCAAACTTTCTTTGGTGCGGACTTGTATTCAAATACTGAGAATGAACAACCCTATCTATTAGGGGACATTTATGCGAAAGTGTTAAGATAGTTGTGCACAATTCATAGTACAAAGGGTTGAACCCCCTGAGTACGAGTTAAAGGTCCATAGTCTTAATCACTGTTAAAGGTTTAAATATAAATATTTATAACCTAGGACATAGTTCAAGGTCGTATGACCCTCAGATAAAGTCTATACTCAAACTTTAAAGATGATGGAAGAATTATTATTCAATTCTTTATTTTGATGAAAGTAAGGTTATTCAAACTCTTTTGAAGCTATTCACTTATGTCATATCACTGTTGTATTTCAAGTGAGCTTTTGTTTGCTCACTCTTGCATGTTTTACCACCCCTTGCAGTTGAAACCAAGAATGTTGACGTACCGTCAACAAGTAAAGGAAAAGGAAAGATAAGCAAGTGAAGGCTTGTTGTTTCGAATTTCTAGTGTAATAAGACTTAGTGACGATGTTTTATTTCTGCATTTATTTTGTTTGATGTTAAGGTTTAGTTAACCCTGGGATTTTACATTGGACAAGTTGTAATCCTTTTTCAAGAAAGATTTTAGCTAAGTATTATGAAGGTTGTAATTTACTTTGCAATTCTTTATTATTGGGTAGATGTATGTTTTATTAGAAAGTGAACACCAAATCATATGAAAACGAAGTACCCGAATTTGGGGGGTGTCACATTTGCTCACCAAATCAAACTAATGGAATTTAGAATTGCATGAAGGGAAATTGAGAGTAGTTGGTGGATTGTTGAAACTCATCATAATACCCACTCCCCATTGCATTATTAGCTACAAATGCTGAGTTTGATGAATATAGGAATAGACTATAGCCCTTATGAGTAATACACGTGAGAGAGGAAATGTCTATCATATTGGGACAAGGCAATATAATGCTCAGCAATGGCAACTTGGCAAAAATGAATACAACACTTAGGTTATATTATATGTATACCTTATATACACTTAGGTTTTAATAGAGTCACAATGCAATCCCAATAATAATTAATACTACCATGTAGTGAATTTATTTGCACATATACATTTCGTTAACATCGAGTATATTTCGATTGGGTATTATCTCATTGTATTATCCAAACTATATTATTTCAATTATAGTAAATTATTGAAGTAATCCTCAATTAACAATTGCTTATTCCTTATAATATTCATGTGGTACTTAAATAGGTTCACCACACATATAGTCACATTACCTTATGTCCACATTCAATATCTAATCTTAGTATATAGTCTATATATGTCATATATAGCCACATTAATACGTCTCATTGCACTTTATAATATATAAAGGTAAATACTATATATTATAGGTTTAAATATCGCATGCTTGCACAAAACAAGTAATCGAGTAAATATAATTTACACGATTAAATCCTTTCACTATATTCAAGTAAATTGAATCTTTAATTATTAGCCATCCTATCAATTCTTTTGATATAAAAACCTTAGGGCTAGCCCACTAATTTAATTAAACCACATTAGTGACTCCCTATAAATTAATCCTAGCAATTATTCGCATAGGCACTAACTCACAGAACATGTATACTTGCACATAGCAATAATTCTCATAATAATTCTAATAAATCCCGTTTAATCATTCATTCATTAATTTATTTAATGAATTTCTCATTTCATCACTTAGCCACACTAGGCATTTCTCACAAGCTTAATTAAGCTTATCATTACTTCTACCACACTTAATATTCCTTTAATATAAGGTTTGTGTGACACATGCACTTTAATGCTAAGGTACCTCAAATAATCATACACTTATAGTATGTATAACCTTTACGCTTAAAATAGTTAATATTTGCTCTATTATCTAAATAATAGAATCCACGGTAAAATAATAGCTTAAGTTATTTAGTACATTAAAATAACTTAGCTTTTTTTTTTATTAATTAACTCTCTTGGAAATACATATGATATAATTACTATTATGTATTCCGTCATAACATGATATAAAATGTTCTTATTATATTTTCTCCAATAGAGGCATTAATTATAATAAAATGACTTAATCATTTTCTCAAGATATTATTTTAATATAATATTCACGTCTCACTAGAGTAATTACATGTACGACACATGTACACGTATTATATATAAAAAATAGATAATAAGTTTACTATTATGATAAATTGTTTCCATATAGCAAATATGTTTTAATATATTTACCATATTACTAAATCATACATATTACCTCATACAAAGCTATATAAGGTAATATTATTATACAAAATAATATTCTCCTTTTATTAAAATAATTCAATGTTAGAACTTATTTTAATATCTCTTATTATAAATATAATATAATTATTTCTCTTTCTATAAATTGTCCCCAAAATAATTTTTCTTTAATATATACATTTAACCATATCTCAAATATTAATTAATTCTCTAATCAATATTTATTTAAAGATATATTGGTTTAACAACGTATATATATATATATATATATATATATATATATTTTATTAACGGTGTTCGCACATTTACATAATACCATGCCAAGTAATATATATTAAGGCACTTACTATACTCACATACTCCACACATGTATTAACTCACTATTTATTTAAGTGATCTTAAACCTCTTACTATAACACCATAGTTAATTAAGGTTTTAATATTCAAATTATATTATTCTATAATATAACTTTCAATTTAAATTAACCAATATTTATTCTTATTAGTTAATTCCCTTAACTAACTCATGTTTCACTATCCAAATCCATCCATTGATAGCTTAAGCACTAATAATAACCTATATTACAAGCATACTAGTTATTAGTATACATACACAAGAAGATGGTGATTATGCATTAAAGATATTTAATGTTACCAACTTACTATGATAAAATAATTCTATAAATTATTTAATGCCGATAGATAAATCTTATCCATCTTCTTACTAATTCATCTCTACAATTTATAACAAATATATAATAATGATATATATTTATTAAGCACAAAATCACTTATTACATAGCTCATATTACCCTATGTAACACAATACTACATACATCATATCACAATATATATTCTTATTCAAACCCATCTCATGCTTTAAGAATTTTATTTATTAAATTCTAATTTTATATAATTTCTGAAAATTCGGGTTCTTACAGTCTCCCTGTTTGAAGACTTGTGTGAGATCTACGCATCGTTTTGGACGCGATAGTGATGGGATTGCTCCCTTTGATACTAATTTCGTTTAGAACAAAGTAATAGGACTCATAATCACCTATATTTTGACAATTTGAGAAAACTAATAAAACAATAAGAAGGTCTCCCTAAATAAAGACTTGTGTGTGATGTACGGATCGTTTTGAAAACACTAGTGATAGGATTGCTCCTTTTGATGTTAATCAAACTAGAACGAAGTGATAGGACTCATAATCACCTCTTTCTTTGATAATTTGAGAGAACAAATGAAACAATAAGAAGGTCTCCATAAATAAAGACTTGTGTGAGATGTACGCATCATTTTTAAAGCGATAGTCATGGGATTGCTCCTTTTGATGCTAATCACATTAGAACGAAGTAATAGAACTCCTAATCACCTCTTTCTTTGACAATTTTAGAGAACTAATGAAACAATAAGAAGGTCTCCTTAAACGAAGACTTGTGTGAGATGTTCGCATCGTTTTGAACGTGATAGTAATGGGATTGCTACTTTTGATGCTAATCAAACTAGAACGAAGTTATAGGACTCGTAATCACCTTATTCTTTGAAAATTTTAGAGAACCAATGAAACAATAAGAAGGTCTCCCTAAATGAAGACGTGTGTGAAATGTACGCATGGTTTTGAACGCGATAGTCATGGTTTCTCCTTTTGACACTAATCAAACTAGAACGAAGTAATACAACTCTTAATCACCTCTTTCTATGTAAATTTGAAAGAACCAATGAAACAATATGAAGGTCTCCCTAAATGAAGACTTGTGTGATATCTACGCATCGTTTTGAACGTAAAAGTGATGGGATTGCTCCTTTCGATGCTAATTTAAACTAGAACGATATAATAGGACTCATAATCACCGATATTTTGACAATTTGAGAGAACTAATGAAACAATAAGAAGGTCTTCCTAAATAAAAACTTGTGTGAGATGTACGGATCGTTTTGAATGCACTAGTGATAGGATTGCTCCTTTTGATGCTAATCAAAATAAAACAAAGTCATAGGACTCATAATCACATCTTTCTTTGATAATTTGATAGAACCAATGAAATAATAAGAAGGTCTCCTTAAATCAAGACTTGTGTGAGATGTACGCATCGTTTTTAAAGCGATAGTCATGGGATTGCTCATTTTGATGCTAATCAAATTAGAACGAAGTAATAGGACTCCTAATCTCTTCTTTCTTTAAATTTTTGGAGAACCAATGAAACAATAAGAAGGTCTCCTTAAATGAAGACTTGTGTGAGATGTTCGCATCGTTTTGAACGTGATAGTAATGGGATTGCTACTTTTGATGCTAATCAAACTAGAACGAAGTTATAGGACTCGTAATCACCTCTTTCTTTGAAAATTTTAGAGAACCAATGAAACAATAAGAAGGTCTCCCTAAATGAAGACGTGTGTGAGATGTACGCATGGTTTTGAACGCGATAGTCATGGGTTTTTCTTTTTGATGTTAATTAAACTAGAATGAAGTAATACAACTCTTAATCACATCTTTCTTTATAAATTTGATACAACCAATGAAACAATATGAAGGTTTGCCTAAATAAAGACTTGTGTGAGATCTACGTATCGTTTTGGACGCGATAGTGATGGGATTGCTCCTTTTGATGCTAATTTCAACTAGAACAAAGTAATAGGACTCATAATCACCTATATTTTGACAATTTGAGAGAACTAATGAAACAATAAGAAGGTCTTCCTAAATGAAAACATGTGTGAGATGTACGGATCATTTTGAAGGCACTACTGATAGGATTGCTTCTTTTGATGTTAATCAAACTAGAAAAAAGTCATATGACTCATAATCACCTCTTTCTTTGATATTTTGAGAGAACCAAAGAAACAAGAAGAAGGGCTCTATAAATAAAGACTTGTGTGAGATGTACGCAACGTTTTTAAGGCGATAGTCATGGGATTGATCCTTTTGATGCTAATCACATTAGAACGAAGTAATAGGACTCCTAATTACCTCTTTCTTTGACAATTTTAGAGAACCAATGAAATAATAAGAAGGTCTCCTTAAACGAAGACTTGTGTGAGATTTTTGCATCGTTTTGAACGTGATAGTGATGAGATTGCTCTTTTTGATGCTATTCAAAATAGAACAAAGTTATAGGACTCGTAATCACCTTATTCTTTAAAAATTTTAGAGAACCAATGAAACAATAAGAAGGTCTCCCTAAATGAAGACGTGTGTGAAATGTACGCATGGTTTTGAACGCGATAGTCATGGTTTCTCCTTTTGACACTAATCAAACTAGAACGAAGTACTACAACTCTTAATCACCTCTTTCTTTGTAAATTTGAAAGAAACAATGAAATAATATGAAGGTCTCCCTAAATGAAGACTTGTGTGATATCTACGCATCGTTTTAGACGTAAAAGTGATGGGATTGCTCCTTTCGATGCTAATTTAAACTAGAACGATATAATAGGACTCATAATTACCGATATTTTGACAATTTGAGAGAACTAATGAAACAATAAGAAGGTCTTCCTAAATAAAAACTTGTGTGAGATGTACGGATCGTTTTGAAGGCACTAGTGATAGGATTGCTCCTTTTGATGCTAATCAAAATAAAACAAAGTCATAGGACTCATAATCACATCTTTCTTTGATAATTTGATAGAACCAATGAAATAATAAGAAGGTCTCCTTAAATCAAGACTTGTGTGAGATGTACGCATCGTTTTTAAAGCGATTGTCATGGGATTGCTCATTTTGATGCTAATTAAATTAGAACGAAGTAATAGGACTCCTAATCTCTTCTTTCTTTAAAATTTTTGGAGAACCAATGAAACAATAAGAAGGTCTCCTTAAATGAAGACTTGTGTGAGATGTTCGCATCGTTTTGAACGTGATAGTAATGGGATTGCTACTTTTGATGCTAATTAAACTAGAACGAAGTTATAGGACTCGTAATCACCTCTTTCTTTGAAAATTTTAGAGAACCAATGAAACAATAAGAAGGTCTCCCTAAATGAAGACGTGTGTGAGATGTACGCATGGTTTTGAACGTGATAGTCATGGGTTTTTCTTTTTGATGTTAATTAAACTAGAATGAAGTAATACAACTCTTAATCACATCTTTCTTTATAAATTTGATACAACCAATGAAATAATATGAAGGTTTGCCTAAATAAAGACTTGTGTGAGATCTACGTATCGTTTTGGACGCGATAGGGATGGGATTGCTCCTTTTGATGCTAATTTCAACTAGAACAAAGTAATAGGACTCATAATCACCTGTATTTTTACAATTTGAGAGAACTAATGAAACAATAAGAAGGTCTTCCTAAATGAAAACATGTGTGAGATGCACGGATCATTTTGAAGGCACTACTGATAGGATTGCTTCTTTTGATGTTAATCAAACTAGAAAAAAGTCATATGACTCATAATCACCTCTTTCTTTGATATTTTGAGAGAACCAAAGAAACAAGAAGAAGGGCTCCATAAATAAAGACTTGTGTGAGATGTACGCATCGTTTTTAAGGCGATAGTCATGGGATTGATCCTTTTGATGCTAATCACATTAGAACGAAGTAATAGGACTCCTAATCACCTCTTTCTTTGATAATTTTAGAGAACCAATGAAATAATAAGAAGGTCTCCTTAAACGAAGACTTGTGTGAGATTTTTGCATCGTTTTGAACGTGATAGTGATGAGATTGCTCTTTTTGATGCTATTCAAAATAGAACAAAGTTATAGGACTCGTAATCACCTTATTCTTTAAAAAATTTAGAGAACCAATGAAACAATAAGAAGGTCTCCCTAAATGAAGACGTGTGTGAAATGTACGCATGGTTTTGAACGCGATAGTCATGGTTTCTCCTTTTGACACTAATCAAACTAGAACGAAGTAATACAACTCTTAATCACCTCTTTCTTTGTAAATTTGAAAGAACCAATGAAACAATATGAAGGTCTCCCTAAATGAAGACTTGTGTGATATCTACGCATCGTTTTGGACGTAAAAGTGATGGGATTGCTCCTTTCGATGCTAATTTAAACTAGAACGATATAATAGGACTCATAATCACCGATATTTTGACAATTTGAGAGAACTAATGAAACAATAAGAAGGTCTTCCTAAATAAAAACTTGTGTGAGATGTACGGATCGTTTTGAAGGCACTAGTGATAGGATTGCTCCTTTTGATGCTAATCAAAATAAAACAAAGTCATAGGACTCATAATCACATCTTTCTTTGATAATTTGATAGAACCAATGAAATAATAAGAAGGTCTCCTTAAATCAAGACTTGTGTGAGATGTACGCATCGTTTTGAACGTGATAGTAATGGGATTGCTACTTTTGATGCTAATCAAACTAGAACGAAGTTATAGGACTCGTAATCACCTCTTTCTTTGAAAATTTTAGAGAACCAATGAAACAATAAGAAGGTCTCCCTAAATGAAGACGTGTGTGAGATGTACGCATGGTTTTGAACGCGATAGTCATGGGTTTTTCTTTTTAATGTTAATTAAACTAGAATGAAGTAATACAACTCTTAATCACATCTTTCTTTATAAATTTGGTACAACCAATGAAATAATATGAAGGTTTGCCTAAATAAAGACTTGTGTGAGATCTACGTATCGTTTTGGACGCGATAGTGATGAGATTGCTCCTTTTGATGCTAATTTAAACGAAAATGAAGTAATAGGATTCATAATCACCTATATTTTGACAATTTGAGAGAACTAATGAAACAATAATAATGTCTCCCTAAATGAGAACTTGTGTGAGATGTACGGATCGCTTTGAAGGCACTAGTGATAGGATTGCTTCTTTTGATGTTAATCAAACTAAACCAAAGTCATAGTACTCATAATCACCTCTTTCTTTTATAATTTGAGAGAACCAATAAAATAATAAGAAGGTCTCCATAAATAAAGACTTGTGTGAGATGTACACATCGTTTTTAAGGTGATAGTCATAGGATTGCTCCTTTTGATGCTAATCAAACTAGAACGAAGTTATAGGACTCCTAATCGCCTCTTTCTTTGAGAATTTTAGAGAACCAATAAAACATTAAGAAGGTCTCCCTAAATGAAGACTTGTGTGAGATGTACGCATGGTTTTGAACGCGATAGTTATGGATTTCTACTTTTGACGCTAATCAAAGTAGAACGAAGTAATACAACTCTTAATCAGCTCTTTCTTTTTAAATTTGAAACAACCAATGAAATAATAAGAAGGTCTCCCTAATTGAAGACTTATGTGAGATCTACGCATCGTTTTGGACGCGATAGTGATGTGATTGCTCCCTTCGATACTAATTTCATTTAGAACAAAGTAATAGGACTCATAATCACCTATATTTTGACAATTTGAGAAAACTAATGAAACAATAAGAAGGTCTCCCTAAATGAAGACTTGTGTGAGATGTACGGATTGTTTTAAAGGCACTAGCGATAGGATTGCTTCTTTTGATGTTAATCAAACTAGAACGAAGTGATAGGACTCATAATCACCTCTTTCTTTGATAATTTGAGAGAACCAATGAAACAATAAGAAGGTCTCCATAAATAAAGACTTGTGTGAGATGTACGCATCATTTTTAAAACGATATTCATGGGATTGCTCATTTTGATGCTAATCACATTAGAACGAAGTAAACTATTGATCGGAGCATCCGTTATTGGTGTGCTGTACCATTCCCGAAAGCCCTCGCCGAGAGTGTCGTAATGACATGGGAGTAAACCTTTTTGAGTCCAAAAAGACGGGTTCATAACCAGGTCTTTGATTCCTCGCAGTTTGTCCATTGAGCTGTCTTGCGCTATTTCCACTCGGGATCATTATTACAGTTCTTTCTGACCTTGGTGGCAATAATTCAGCTTGAGTTAGACTGAATCGGCTTTAAGTTGGTAAAATAACCATTTTGCCCCTCCCGGGGTTGCCTTCAGTGCTGGCATGGTCTTCGGCTGACTTCCCGGGGTTGCTTCTAAGGTTTGGATCCTAGTTAATTCTGTTTGTCCTCAGGGTTGTCTCTGAGGCTGACTTGGTCCTTCCAGGTTTTCCTTTGGAGATGTTATGAAGTTCCAAGATTGTTTCTGAGGTTGACCTGTACCTCCCAAGTTAAGACCGGGGCTGACCTGTACCTCTCGGGTTGAGACCGTAGCTGACCTGTACCTCTCAGGTTGAGATCGGGACTGACCTGTACCTCCTGGGTTGAGATCGGGGTTGGCCTGTACCTCCCAGGTTGAGCCCGGGGCTGACCTGTACCTCCCGGGTTTAGACCGGCGTTGACCTGCACCACCCGGGTTGAGATCGGGGCTGACCTATACCTCTCGGGTTGAGACCGAGGTTGACTTATACCTCCCGAGTTGAGACCGGGGCTGACCTGGCTTGAAAAGACAGTTTTGCCCTCCTGTAGGGTTAGTAACAGGAATGCAAAATTCGAGTGTCTACATTCGCTATTCACTATTACCTCCTTTACTTTTCTTAGTTAACTTAAAATAAATAATTTGACTAGTCTGTTGAATTCATATTACATATACTCAAAATAATTTTAACCACAATAATGATAAAAAAATTAATTCGTAAAATCTTTAATCATGTAAAATTCTCGGTCCTTACATTCTCCCCTCCTTATAAGGATTCCGTCCCCGGAATCACCATTACTGTATACTTAATTTATATCTATCCCTAGATCTTTATTCTTTTTTCCATCCCCTTCAGGAATAGAAACTCTTTGCTCTGCCTAAGTCTTATTTGACTTGTCATGGCTCATAATTTCCTTCAAGATCCTTTTTTTAACGAGTTACTTATCTCAACTATGTCTTCTCCTGAAATTTTCTTTCGTATGCCTATATTCAAGGGGTCTTAATGTTTACAAAGGTAACTACATTTTTCTTAGTAAACTTACGGTACGTAAGAGAAATAAGTTATCCATTATCTGCACAGGAACCTTTACCTAGGATGAATCATTCTCGGTCTGTACATGTCCATATTTTATAATATGATTATAATTAGAATCTCATTTATTCCCTTCAATATCTAGAATAGTTCAATGGATCTCGGACACGATTTCCTTTTCTTACCAAAATGTATTTTACACTTTCAAGTAAACACTTTTAAGAACATATGATTCTTAACCTTAAGCTTTCATCATTTTCTATTGTTCCTGAGATGCTTGTAATCTTTTGCATATAAACCTAATTATCTTCCTTTATGTGAAATTATCTCAAATTTTAACACTTTATTTTCTTTGACCTTGTCTTTGTTTATGAGCGTCATACTTAATCTTTACTGAGTTCCTAAGTGTGTTAGAAAACTCCTTCATATTTTGAATTTTATCGTGACTCTCGATCTGACACACGAACTTTATACCTTGAGGTATTATTACTTGATCGATTATTTATAGATTAAGTTAATCTTAATAGGCACGAAATTGTAGGTTAATTTGGTGAAATAGTCAATTATTCCCAAATAATATTGTGGTATTTCTTATGTGATAAAAAGACATATTAATAACTCCATGACTATATGATCCATTCTTCACTCGGAAATTTATAAGGGTTGTATCAACACACTTTGCTTTTGTGTTTAATTTTAACCATAAAACATTTACTTACTCATTCCCTTATTTATCATTTAGCCTTGATTATTTGTTAAGTCAAGCACTCATTGACTCTTACTTTAATATTACTGGAACTCAAATTTCTCCTTTAGAATTAATTCTAATCTTATCGATCTTTAACTTTGGAAATTTTTCGACTTATCTGCTTATATTTTATATCTTTGATATTTTACCTTGTTCACTCTTCAATTTTGATACTAAATTGTGACTTTCATGGTATTTTAACCATAATACTTCACAATGGTACATATTAGCTTACCACCGACTAAATCGGCGTTCCTTATGGAGAGTCTGGCTTCGGTGCTTCTTTTTATTAACTTCTTTCTTTGTTATTTAGTACTCTATCTCAATCTATTCTAAATTTAATATTCATTTTATAAGTAATCTTGGTTTATACCTTGGACACTTTTTATCATTCCCTTGTATTTCTTTAATTCCATCTTATTAAGGTCGAACTATTATCCATAACAGGTAATTTTTGGGTAGATTTAGTTGATACTCTTACCTTAATCTCAAGTTTATTAAACTCTTTCATCAGCACCTCGTTCTTTTATTATTACTTTTTACTTTTCTTGGTTCTTTTGACTTTTAAAGCGTTTGCAACGACATTGGTTTTAATGAGATGGTATAAGATTTTTTAATCAAAATCTTTTATATCCCTTCAGCTCGATAATAGACCATACAAGCCTTTCTAAGAAATTCCTCTGTTTATATAATTGTTATACTTAGAGACGTTGTTTCAGTGAACAATCACCGTTGCACACTACTTTTGATTTCGATGCATTTTATAATTTTGTTCATTTCTAATTGTAGTCAATCATTAACTTATGATTAACTAGTTTATCCCTAAAATTACTTTAAACCCTCTTAACTAAAAATTTATGTCCTTTAATCACTATACAATAATTTTTATATTGTTTTAACGAAAACTATTTCTTTATGAAAAGTTTTTATATCTATGTCTTTACATGACATCTTTTTATGTTTTTAGAAAAATTAATAGATATAAATGAATAATTCGTACCAGAGTCAAATATTATATAAGTATTTAAAATATCGATTTGGGATAATACATATTACCACTTCTTGTGCAACAGCATCCCTCATCGTCATGTTAAAGGTTCTAACACTTTTGGACTACTCTGACCAACCTCTCCTACTACTGCTGATTTGAAGATTTGGTTTCCCCCTATGTTCGAATTTTTGGGTTTTGGACAAAATTTAGCAATGTGTCCCTGCACCCCACAGTTAAAACATTTAATCTTGTTGTTCCTATTATTATTACTATGCTTCTTTTGGGGCAACTATTTGAGTAATGTCCACCTTCTCCATAATTAAAACACTTAGTCCCACTTAAAATAACATACTCCGCCGTGATTCTTTTAACAAGTTCGACAACTTTCATTCCTTTGACTGGTGTTGTTATTTCCTTCCTGGTTGACTTTGTTGCTGAAATTATTGCCCCCTTTCCCAGAGTTATTAGGAAAAGTGGCATTCCACTTCCTTTTGTTATTTATCTTCTTTTGACATTTCCTTAATGCTTCATTCTCTGGTTTATCAGTCCCTTTAAACTCAGGTGGTCCGGTTAACTTAAAGTTTAAAGGTAATATTTAGAGTATTGGGTTCAACTTGTGGTGTATTCTCGGACCTCCCCTATAAAGCTCCTAACCGAATATTTACCAAATATTGGGTTGAGTTTGGCTTTAATTGTTCCACGTCGATCTCTGATTGTGATCTTCTGTGTTTTGCCATTTATCTAACAATAAAAAAACCTAAGTATAAATACAAGTACAACTAATAATTTGGTTAAACGAAATACGTCACATACTTGACTAGTGTTTTATATATCATCACTAGCTTTCCTGAAGAACACATTGAGAATACTATAAATTTATAGGTTAAAGTTCATCTTATAGTTTCTGCTAATATATATTACATATCTCTTTATTACAGTCAGAAAGTTATAATTTACTATTATTCCTTAACTTATAATAAAGTTTGAACTTACACACTACACACATATGTATATTTATTCATTCATAAGATATTATCATATCTTCCTTATTATTTACAGTATTACCAAATTTCTAATACTCAAACTTCATCTTATGTATTTTTACTTCTTTCACCTGCCTTTTCACTAAAACAATACCTTCTGCCTTTTCTACATACGTCTGTACACATCTTCCCACAGTTCTTCTATTTTCTTTTATTTACTTTCTAAGCTTCCTAGATCACTGTTATTCCATATTTTATTTCCCTTCATTACTCTAAGTTTTACATTATATTTCAAATCTCATCTCCTCAATCCGTTTCCTAAACATGCCATGCTCTTCTGTTTCTTCTTTTTCTGTTGTCCCCACTTCTACCTTTATATAAGCCCAATTGGGATTTGAGCCTCCCTCTTCACTTAGCTCCAACTTCGGTACTCTTGATGAGCTCTCTCTAAATCTACCATAAGTTTATCTTCTACACCTTCAAACACTATTCTATAAGCTACTTCAGTTGGCACTTCTCATATCCTACCCTCTGTATTATTCTCTATTAGCCCAACTGATTCTGGTTCAGATACTAGCTCAAACGGAACGACCAGTTCCTCACTCACTTATGTGAATACCCTTAAATTCTTTATTTTCAATCAACTATATTAACTTGATTAGCACCTAATATACATTGTATACACATAGCAAACAATAGTTTTCTTTAAGTTAGTTTTTATCTTATTTTACGATGAATTTCCTTAATTCATCTCCTATAAACCCTTTTTGAGTTTATGTTTTCACTAACTTTTCTACTACTCTTATTCCTCTAAGGTTATAGCCTAATCTGTCCTCACCTAATGTTTTTAACCTATAGCTCTGATACCAAATTGTGACGCCTTCAAATTCTCTACACTCTTTGTAGCAGATTTGGTGCACATGTAAATAGTCCATAAGATAATAATTCCTATCAATCCAAGATTCACAGTATTCCACATCGAACAGTAGTTCTCGTCAGAACATTTACTGTGTTTGGATACCTTCACTTGGATGAATAGGTTTATAATTTAACGAATATTTCTTTCATATCAATAACTCCTATCTATCTGACCTTCGCAGTATTAATGCTAGGATCGTTCTTTGAACTGAAGGGCGTGACCTTAGTGCATCAATGAACTCCAAGATCTTTCAATACTTCAATTCAGATGTATAGTTCATATAGATACTGTACTTCTTCTTATTTTCTAGAAAGGTAAAACTAATCAATTGACAAAAGATAATAATATATTACATATTCTTAAATTTGATTACAATAAATCCCAACTTACTATTACATCAAAACTTTCACAAATGTAACCAAAACTTAACTTAACAGAGTTTTTCTATCCACATGATTGAGTTCTGGAACTTTCGTTATGTCAGTCAAAGCTATAAAGGAAAAGAATAATTGCAAGGATGAGCTACAGAAAGCTCAGCAAGTTTGAAACAAGTTATACTTTATACTCACACTAAATTTGAATTGAATGAACATATAGTTCAGAGTTTTTCCATATATATACTGAGGTTTGATCTGCCACATTACGAGTTTTTGTCAGTCATAAAGACTTAGCAAGCCGGGTTGATTCCGTCAACCACACCACACTCCTAACAGTCACAAAGACTTATAGGAGCTTTGCTCGGATATATCGTAGGGGGTCAGCCTAATCATATCTTAGGAGTATGTATATCATCCTACCAGTCCAACAAGGTCAGTGCTATAACTGCCTGTCAATATAACCCCCGGTTAGTGCTATAACTGCAGGTAAATATAACCCCCGATCAGTGCTATAACTGCCGGTACAATAGTATCAGTATATATCTCTATACCAAACAGCATTGGTTTTACCACATTCTATGCTTTGATATCAAATCAAACACATTTTACGGAAACAACAGTTCATATGGTTTGGTTATGCTTGAACAATAAGCAAGAACCCTTTTCAAATCACGAATATCACGAATAATATTTATAACAAGTTTGTATATCAATATACAAGACTTACATTTATTATAGAAATTAAATGAAGTTAGAAAAACTTGCTTGCTCCGACGATTACCGCTAAGCAATCTAATTTAATCTCTTAGAGAAGACCTATCATTAATAAGATTGATCTTTCAATTAGCATAACATACTTTATCTCACAATACTATTGCTTTATAAGTAAATTATCTAACACTTACCCACATAGTCAAATATTAGATAACCTTTTCAGTTTCCATTTCAGCAACCTGAATTGTTCAATTCAGCAAGCTGAAATACCCTTATCACGAAAATACTAAATCACCTTATTATTTACCTATATTTTGGCCACACATATATACATATAATTCATACACAAAAACAATCTTTCTGGAATTTTTCAACTCCTTTTAGTTTTTTTCAAAAATCCTTTTTTATCTCGTAGCTTAAGAATTTAGCTACATCATGCTTAACTCCAACAATTCCCAGCTCTTGGCGGGATCCTACACGTATTAATGTGAACATCCAGTTTAAATTTCATGGCCATCGGAGTTATTGAACTCCGGTTATAGCGGTGTTCGTCAAGAAATCCTAAAAATTTAAATGACCATAACACTATCAATTTAAATCAGAATCATTTTTGGACAGGAGCTACTTTATATCATATATTTTCATGTTCCAAAAGGCCGGAATTTATTTTATGTTCTAAGTGGCCGAAAGATTGCACTTTCTCATTTATCAGATTTTGCCTACTTTGCTAAAAACAGTCCTCACCAAAAATCTACAAAATATTTGTTAGTATTCCACTTAGAAATGTTAGAAGACTCATAGATCTAACTCTAGGACTTGACCACACTCAAAAATTCAAAATATAATGAGAGATATAGTTGTTTGAATTTTATGTTTCATTTTCTAAAAATCTGATCTTTCTAACCATTGTGTTTTCTAAGAAAACTTCAATGTTCTCTTGATTAATCCAACATTAACCATTTTAAACTATTATAATGCATTCTAATACTTCTTATACTCAAGAATCTAACATGATCCATGATTAATTTCATCAAACTCTTACAAAAAACAAACAAAACACAATCTATACGAAAAATTTCAAAGCTAAAGTTTAGGAAACTTTTAAACCTTTGCTAGGTTGATGAATCATCTTTCTTGGTAGCTTGGCTTGCTAAGTCCTCTTCTTCTTAGCCTCTTCCCAACCCGTGGCCTTCCTCTTCCATTCCCTCTCAAGTCATCAAACTTTCTCTAAGAATTACGGGTGAGAATGAGGGAGAAACCCATGGTTTCTTTTTCCCTTCTTTCTTTTTCTCTTCTCCACTCTGCTTCTTCCTCTCTCTTCTTTCCCCCCTCATCTATGGCTGCCCTCTCTCTCTCCTTTCCTCTTCTATTCTGGGGTGGAATGAGAGAATGAGATTTAGAATGATTTCTCTCTTTTCTTTCTCTTTCTTTCTTTATTTTTATTTTCTTTCTTTTGTTTTGTTAAGTTAGTATAGAAAATTAAGACCAAGGGCAAAATAGTCTTTAACCATCACTAAAAAAGGCAAAATGGTCTTTAAGTCATCTCAAGAAAATTTCTTGGAAATTTCTTCATAGGACATATTGGTCAATTTTTTTTAAGGACAAAATTGTCATCTTAGTCCCTCAAAATATCCAGCAGGTGACATCATCATGATGACATCATCTTTGTGTTTCTTTAATGCTGATGTCATGCATACATCATGCTTGCATCATCTGTGTTTCTTTAAGGATAATGTCATGCTTGCATTATGCTTGCATCATCTCTTCTCTGATTAGTCGATTTAAGTTCACATGGATTGGAGGATATTTTGGTCATTTTACATATTTTCCTTAAATTTTAACCCTTAAGATTTGCTAATTAGCATAAGAGTTTGCAAATTAGGGTTATGGTTTTCAAATATTAAATTAGGGTTTCTAAATGAACATTAGGGATTTTAACTACACATTAGGGTTTTCTAATTAAACATTAGGGTTTCCTTATTAAGTTTCTAAATGAACATTAGGGATTCTAACTACACATTAGGGTTTCTTAATTAAACATTAGGGTTTCCTAATTAAGTTTACATAATTGCATTCCATCTAATCAGTACTTAACATTAATCACATAACGTACATACATATAATCTTAAATACAATTATAATAATAATTGTGTTAATATACAAAGCCCTATTTAGGGTTTTGATTCGCTATTCACTATTACCTCCTTTACTTTTCTTAGTCAACTTAAAATAAACAATTTGACTAATCTGTTGAATTCATATCACGTATACTCAAAATAATTACAACCACAATAATGATAAAAAAAATTAATTCGTAAAATCTTTAATCATATAAAATTCTCGGTCTTTACAACTATCGCGTCCAAAATGATGCGTTTATCCCACACAAGTCTTCATTTAGGATGACCCTCGTATTGTTTCATTGGTTGTTTCAAATTTACAAAGAAAGAGTTGATTAAGAGTTGTATTACTTAGTTCTAGTTTGATTAGCGTCCAAAGGAGAAACCCATGACTATCGCGTTCAAAACCATGCGTACATCTAACACAAGTCTTCATTTAGGAAGACCTTCTTAGTATTTCATTGGTTCTCAAAAATTATCAAAGAAAGAGGTGATTAGGTGTCCTATAACTTTGTTCTAGTTTGATTAGCATTAAAAGGAACAATCACATTACTATCACGTTCAAAACGATGCGTACATCTCACACAAATCTTTATTTAAGGAGACCTTCTTATTATTTCATTAGTTCTCTAAAATTGTCATAGAAAGAGGTGATTAGGAGTTCTATTACTTCGTTCTAATTTGATTAGCATCAAAAGGAGCAATCCGATGATTATTGCATTAAAAACGATGCGTACATCTCACACAAGTCTTTATTTAGGGAGACCTTCTTATTGCTTCATTGGTTCTCTCAAATTATCAAAGAAAGAGGAGATTATAAGTCCTATAACATCGTTCTAGTTTGATTAGCATCAAAAGGAGCAATCATATCACTAATGCCTTCAAAATGATCTGTATACATCTCACACAAGTCTTCATTTAGGAAGAGCTTCTTATTGTTTCATTAGTTCTCTAAAATTATCAAAGAAACAGGTGATTAGGAGTCCTATAACTTCGTTCTAGTTTGATTAACATTAAAAGGAGCAATCTCATTACTATTACGTTCAAAACTATGCGTGTTGTCCGATTTATATAATAACAAATACGCGCAAGTATACGTGGTCAACAAGTAATAAAGAGTAAGTATAGATCGTTCCCACGGAGAATTAATTGATAAAAGATCGCCAAATCACTAGCCCATAACCATTTCAGTCTTATTTAAACAAGCGATAAAGTGTGTAAATTAAAACTAGATAAGTAATTAAACTAAAACTAAATAACCCTAGAGTAAAATCAGATAATGAAGATATGAGATCTCAACTTCCCACTAGTGATTCATTTAAGTCAACATATTTCAAGTTAGGTCAAATTAATCGTCACATTTTGTTAGCCGAGAACACGAAAGTGAGATAAGGCCATTTTTCAATGCACCTAATCCATATCACATGCAATCCACAGATGATAAAACGCACGTGAACACCCACCTTATCTAAACCCCTATATGTCTATGTGATTTACAAATAATTAGGGGTCCAAGTTCTCAATTAACTATGAGCGGTGCTTCGGTATATGTCTATCCTAAGCACAAATCATACATTTAACGCCATGTAAACTGTGACACCCCCAAATCCGGGTACTTCGTTTCCACATGATTTGGTGTTCACTTTCAAACTATAACAAACATCTACCCAATATATCTCAAAATAAATTACAATCTTTATATAAAATCTCCCTTAAAACAAGGGTTACAACCTTAAAAAAAATAATCCCAGGGTTACTCTAACCTTAACATAAACAATAAAGTGCGGAATAAAAATATGACATAAAAGTCTTATTACAATCATTTCAAAATAATTTAACAAGTCTTCACTTGTTCATCTTTCCCTTGCCTTTACTTGTAGACGGGGCATCAACGTTATCAACCCTAACTGCAATTGTTATTTAATGCAAGAGTGAGCAAACAACAGCTTACTGGAGTTTAACAATAATAAATACATGAAAGGATATCTTTAAAAAGATCTGAATAACTTAGCTTACTTCTACAATAAAGAATTGAATAATAATTCTTTATCAACATAAAAATTCGAATATAGAATTTATCTGAGGGTCATAAGACCTTTGAACTCTTGTCCTAGGTTATAAATATTTCTATTTAAACCTTTAACAGTCAATAAGACTATGGACCTTAACTCGTACTTAGGGGGATCAGCCCTTCGTACCATGTATTGTGCATAAACATCTTAACGCTATGCGTAATAATCTCCCCTAATAATTAGGGTTGTTCAACTCAATAATTTGAATTCAAGTCCGCACCAAAGAAAGTTTGGTTTGGATAAGCTTACAAGGGTAATTTGGAATTCACGTTCATCAACTAAGGATTAGTTGAATAGCCTTTCAATAATTCATAAGTAAAAGGAATATTGAACTAACATATGCTTTAGAAGTAAACTTAAAGCATTTAAAATAATAACTAGATCTTACTTGAACAATAAGTCAAGATCTTTTCAATTAAATAAATAATTGTCCAATACAGAAATGGAAAGGACATTCTCAACAATGAATATATGAACTCAAGAAATTGTATAGAACTAACAAGTTTAGGGTTAGAAGACTTGCCTTAAGCGCAAGCTACTTAACTCAACCACGTACTTAAACACTTCCTATACACATTCAATTATAAAAATCTAAATCAGTTAACACATAACTAATTCACATAAGTAGTTAACCTTCATGGTTAACTCATTCTAATTAAATAACTAAATAATAATTAACCATCACATAGTTAATTACATCACATACATACTCACATAATTAAATTAATTATGTATTTAGCTAAATTATAATTAAAAAATTATAATTTAAACACTTAATCTATTTATAATTACTCAATTATAATTACCTCTAAATTATCACCAATTCATAATTAATAATTAATTAAACTATATCATGCATTATAATTACACAAGTTATAATTAATCATGCAATATAAACTTAAAATCCATAACTAAACATGCATTTATTAAATTATAATTACTTAAATTATAATTTAAATGAACATCTAATTGACTAAAATAAATCAATTTCTATACATTATAATTTCACAGAATTATAATTGAAATTAAGCATTTACTCTTAATTATAATTAATTAAATTATAATTAAGTAACTTATTTTACAATTACACAATTTATAGCTTATAATTTAAATACTATATTTGGTTTTCAAAACTTCATTTTTCTCAAATTATGAAATTATCAACTTCATGTTAACACATGTTATAGTCACTGAATACATGCTCATCATCATAACCATTTAGCTTAAGCTAGAATAAAAACTGCACAATCTAATCAAGCCAACTCACTGTCTCTGCACAGCCAGCGGCGCAACTGCGCAGCCAGCAGCCTTGGTACCGGCGCAGCTGCGCATGGGTCGAATCTGGGAAAGGCAAGTGGCGCAGCTGCGCTGCTTTTGGCTGTACTACCGGCGCAGCTGCGCAGGAGCACAGACAGAGGCAGACAGCCACGATACTCTGCTTCACCAATTAACCCAAACAAGCCAACAAACGGCAATTCACAGTAACTTAAACATTATAAATCATACCTATGCAATAATACATATATATAACATGTTTCTAAAACACAAAAGTCATCTAAACCACAAGAATCAACGGTTTTAAAAATCAAATTTGATATTTTCATAAAACTCATATTTCCTCAAAATAATTCTCCGCAATTCAAATTCTCCACCAATTTAAATTACAATACATGCATTATTATCATGACTGAAGATAGCTTTACAAAAATATTTCAAATAGGCATATTGACACACAATTGAATCATCAATTTTACTCTAACATTGGCCAAAACCATATAAACTCATAAGAACACAAATTTTCACTTAAAACATATTTTAACAACAATTTGGTTTCTGAAAATCCTTTATAGTATACATAAAATGGATTACAACCTTTATCAATTCATATAACACGTAATTAACCAATTTGTCAATTACAAATTCCAATTATCTTTGAAACTCAAGAACAAAAGAGAACTAGGAATATAAACTAAGTAACACACCTTAATTCCTTGTTAAAAGCTTGACAATCCTTTGCTCCGTTCTTGTTGTCTCAATTTCAAACTCACAGAGAATCTCTTCTCTGTTTTTTTTCTTCTTTAGCTCTTAGACTTAGGCTTAGGATAATTCACGTAGTATAGACTAGACTAACGTAGAATAAAACTGACATAATATAATATAATACGCGTACTAACTATACTTAATACACTAATTAAATTATCAGTTACATAAGTTTCAAAATTCAAAAAGCCTTAAGGCTTTGTTTGGCCAAACCCCTTTAATTTAAAAAATAGATTTTAGTCACTAAGGCCATGTTTGGTAAATTAAGTTTAAAACAAATACAAGGGTCCTTGTTTGGCAAAAAAAATTTAAAATCCTTTTTCTTTATTTTAACAAATCATTTTAACACATACTTTAATGTCATATTTTAATCAATTAAATATAAAATAACTAATTTAATCAATTAAAATCTAACATCAATAAATCACATAAGATTTGCCACATAATTATAATTACTCGTTAATTATAATTCATGTAACACTAACACATAAATTATTTAATTTAATTCTCTCAATTAAATCAGAACTATAATATAAAATTAATATACATTAATTAAATAAATATTACACATTCATTTAATTAATATATAACACTTAATAAAATCACTTCATAAATCACATAATTTCTTTATTTAACTCAATAAATAATTCACATAAAATATTTATTTAACTCAATAAATATTAAAAATTATTATATAAAATCTCAATCGTTACATAAACATACAATCACCCGCTACTACGATTAGATTTAAACCCACATTTCGTCTTTCAACCCCATATGGATTATCATGGTAATTGGTAGCTAATCAATTAAGCAAATAAAGCACAAATCGTAATAGACAATCTCATAGCAATCACTAAAACCAACATGAAAGAATATCAAATTAAACTACTCATTAGGTTCCATTGAAATATCAAAATAAAACTTAAGTCATAAATGACTCAAATATACCATCCGCAAATTGAATAAACATCATCCGAATACAAAAAGATAACAAGGAGAATATATAGATAGAGAATGCAAATTTGAGTTCTTTCTCCAAGTTTGGATCTTTGATGTTATCCAAATGCTTCAATCTTCTTCTCTAATTAAACCCTAGAAACTAACTAATTAAACCTAATCTAGAATTAATCTACTCCTAACCTAATCTATACGAGAAATTAAAGAAAGAAGAAGAGAGAGCTAAACTAGGGCTAGGGCAAAAAGAAGATGTCGATATCTGCCAATATGAGCCCCCCATATAGCCTTCAAGTCAAAATCTATCGAAATGAAAAGTCAATCTGCTGGTCAAGCCGAACTGGCGTGGTCGCGCGACCTTTAGCTTTGTTCCTGGCGCGGCCACGCGTGTCCCCAGAAATTGTTGTCTGCTCTGCTACTTGGCGCGGGCGCGCGACTTTGTTGCCTTAACCCGACGCGACCGCGAGGCTTTGCTACCTTAATCCGGCGCGACCGCTCGGGCATGAAAATCTGGCTTTTTGCTGGTTTTCTTTTGGCTTCTTCTGCAATAGACTTCTCTTGTCATCTTCAACTGGCAACATTTCCCATGCCAGACAAGCTAACCTTATTTGATCCTCTTTGCATTATTACATTCTCATTTAGCCGCTTGACCTCCTTCCATTGTCATGCCATCATTCCATTCTTGCTCCTTTTGGCACCATTTTATCCTTTTAAGCTCAATATGCGCTAAGAGAGTTCCAAAACATGCAAACTACAAAACAAAGCAAAAAGGCATGAAAAGCACAAAGATACTCGAGTTTAAACAACAAAATAAATTAGATAATATATGAATAAGTGGTCATAAAAACTACTTATCAATGCGTACATCTCACACAAGTTTTTATTTAAGGAGACCTTATTATTTCATTGGTTCTCTAAAATTGTCAAATAAAGAGGTGATTAGGAGTTCTATTACTCCGTTCTAATTTGATTAGCATCAAAAGGAGCAATCCCTTGATTATCGTATTAAAAACGATGCGTACATCTCACACAAGTCTTTATTTAGGGAGACCTTCTTATTTTTTCATTGGTTCTCTCAAATTGTCAAGGAAAGAGGTGATTATGAGCCCTATGACTTTGTTCTAGTTTGATTAGCGTCAAAAGGAGCAATCCTATCACTAGTGCCTTCAAAACGATCCGTATATCTCACACAAGTCTTCATTTAGGAAGACCTTCTTACTGTTTCATTAGTTCTCTCAAATTATCAAAATATAGGTGATTATGAGTCCTATTACTTCGTTCTAGTTGAAATTAGCATCAAAAGGAGCAATCACATCACTATCGTGTCCAAAACGATGCATATATCTCACACAAGTCTTCATTTAGGGAGACCTTCATATTATTTCATTGGTTCTTCTAAATTTACAAAGAAAGAGGTGATTAAGAGTTGTATTACTTCCTTCTAGTTTGATTAGCATCAAAGAGAGAAATATATGACTATCGCGTTCAAAACCATGCGTACATCTCATACAAATTTTCATTTAGGGAGACCTTCTTATTGTTTCATTGGTTCTCTAAAATTGTCAAAGAAAGAGGTGATTAAGAGTCCTATAACTTCGTTCTAGTTTGATTAGCATCAAAAAGAGCAATTCCATTACTATCATATTCAAAACGATGCGTACATCTCACACAAGTCTTCATTTAATGAGACCGTATTGTTTCATTGTTTCTCTAAAATTGTCAAAGAAAGAGGTGATTAAGAGTCCTATTACTTCCTTCTAATGTGATTAGCATCAAAAGGAGCAATCCTATGACTATCGCCTTAAAAATGATGAGTACATCTCACACAAGTCTTTATTTAGGGAGAGCTTCTTATTGTTTCATTGGTTCTCCCAAACTATCAAAGAAAGAGGTGATTATGAGTCCTTTGACTTCGTTCTAGTTTATTAGCATCAAAAGGAGCAATCCAATCACTAGTGCCTTCAAAACCATTCTTACATCTCACATAAGTCTATATTTATGGAGACCTTCTTACTGTTTCATTAGTTCTCTCAAATTATTAAAATATAGGTGATTATGAGTCCTATTACTTCGTTCTAGTTGAAATTAGCATCAAAAAAAGCAATCCCATCACTATCGCGTCCAAAACGATGCGTAAATCTCACACAAGTCTTCATTTAGGGAGACCTTCATATTATTTCATTGGTTCTTCTAAATTTACAAAGAAAGAGGTGATTAAGAGTTGTATTACTTCCTTCTAGTTTGATTAGCATCAAAGAGAGAAATATATGACTATCGCGTTCAAAACCATGCGTACATCTCATACAAATTTTCATTTAGGGAGACCTTCTTATTGTTTCATTGGTTCTCTAAAATTGTCAAAGAAAGAGGTGATTAAGAGTCCTATAACTTTGTTCTAGTTTGATTAGCATCAAAAAGAGAAATTCCATTACTATCATATTCAAAACGATGCGTACATCTCACACAAGTCTTCATTTAATGAGACCGTATTGTTTCATTGTTTCTCTAAAATTGTCAAAGAAAGAGGTGATTAAGAGTCCTATTACTTCCTTCTAATGTGATTAGCATCAAAAGGAGCAATCCTATGACTATCGCCTTAAAAATGATGAGTACATCTCACACAAGTCTTTATTTAGGGAGAGCTTCTTATTGTTTCATTGGTTCTCCCAAACTATCAAAGAAAGAGGTGATTATGAGTCCTTTGACTTCGTTCTAGTTTATTAGCATCAAAAGGAGCAATCCTATCACTAGTGCCTTCAAAACCATTCTTACATCTCACATAAGTCTATATTTAGGGATACCTTCTTATTGTTTCATTAGTTCTCTCAAATTATTAAAATATAGGTGATTATGAGTCCTATTACTTCGTTCTAGTTGAAATTAGCATCGAAAAAAGCAATCCAATCACTATTGCGTCCAAAATAATGCGTAGATCTCACATAAGTCTTCATTTAGGGAGACCTTCATATTATTTCATTGGTCGTTTCAAATTTACAAAGAAAGAGATGATTAAGAGTTGTATTACTTCGTTCTAGTTTGATTAGCGTCAAAAGGAGAAACCCATGACTATCGCTTTCAAAGCCATGTGTACATCTCACACAAGTCTTCATTTAGGTAGACCTTCTTATTGTTTCATTGGTTCTCTAAAATTGTGAAAGAAAGAGGTGATTAGGAGTCATATAACTTCGTTCTAGTTTGATTAGCATCAAAAGGAGCAATCCCATTACTATCACGTTCAAAATGATGCGTACATCTCACATAAGTTTTCATTTAAGTAGACCTTCTTATTATTTCATTGGTTCTCTAAAATTGTCAAAGAAAGAGGTTATTAGGAGTTCTATTACTTCGTTCTAATTTGAAGCATCAACAGGAGCAATCCCATGACTATCGCATTAAAAACGATGTGTACATCTCACACAAGTGTTTATTTAGGGAGACCTTTTTGTTGTTTCATTGGTTCACTCAAATTATCAAAGAAATAGGTGATTATGAGTCCTATGACTTCGGTCTAGTTTGATTAGCATCAGAAGGTGCAATCCTATCACTAGTGCCTTTAAAACGATCCGTGCATCTTACACAAGTCTTCATTTAAGGAGACCTTCTTATTGTTTCATTAGTTCTCTCAAATTGTCAAAATATAGGTGATTATGAGTCCTATTTCATCTTTCTAGTTGAAATTAGCATCAAAAGGAGCAATCCCATCACTATCGCGTCAAAAACGATTCGTAGATCTTATATAAGTCTTCATTTAGGGAGACCTTCATTTTTTTTCATTGGTTGTTTCAAATTTACAAAGAAAGAGGTGATTAAGAGTTATATTACTTCGTTCTAGTTTGATTAGCGTCAAAAGGAGAAACCCATGACTATCGCGTTCAAAATCATGCGTACATCTCACTCAAGTTTTTATTTAAGGAGACCTTCTTATTGTTTCATTAGTTCTCTAAAATTGTCAAAAAAGAGGTGATTAGGAGTTTTATTACTTCGTTCTAATTTGATTAGCATCAAAAAGAGTAACCACATGACTATCGCGTTAAAAACGATGCTTACATCTCACACAATTCTTGATTTAGGGAGACCTTCTTATTGTTTTATTGGTTCTCTCAAATTGTCAAAGAAAGATGTGATTATGAGTCCTATGACTTCGTTCTAGTTTGATTAGCATCAAAAGGAGCAATCCTATCACTAGTGCCTTCAAAATGATCCGTACATCTGTAACACCCCTAAGTGGCCGGATTGCAAGACCAGAAAAGGGAGAGTAATGTGATGATTGCCTTTACTTTATTAGGTAATTCACTTTTTAGGTGTTGCTTTCTTAATGGGCCAACACTTTAGCTATTGCTTGCAAGTAATAACTTTCATCATGAGAGAGAGAGAGAGAGAGAGAGAGAGAGAGAGGGAAAGCAAGTTGGTGGAGATAAGGGATAGATATATACTATATATCTATACTTTTCATTTTTAAGTAAAACTATATATATCATTTAGTTTTATTTTATTTTTTTTCATTTGCTAAGTTAAAGAAAGAGAGAACAGAGAACTAAGAGAGTGTGAGAGAGAAAGGATGAGAAGTTCGGCCACTATAGGAGAGAAAGAGGGAGAGTTTTGTGAAGTTCCATAGATCTCTAATCAAAGTTTAGGAAGAAGAAGAAGAAGGAAAAATCAAGAGAAGGTATAAAGGATTCTACCTATATAGTCTAATTTTTCTTTGTTTGATTTTTGGTAAAGTTATGATCTAAAGGTTAAAACCTTAGATCTATGTGTTTAATAGTATTTCATGTTTAGATCTAAACCTTTTGATGATCAAAAGTTAGATCTAAAGTATGAAATAGGAAATAAGTTTTTCAAAAGTGAGAAAACCCAACTTTTCTTAGCCTTGATTGTGTTTATCTTGCGTTTGGTGATTATTTGATGAAATAGATCATGGATCATGATATATTCATGAGTATATGAGGTATTAGTAGGTATATGATGAGTTATGTTAGTTATTATGTGAGAATATGAAAGTTTTATTAGAAATCACCAAGTATTGAAAATAAGAATTTTGTAAAAACGAAATATGAAATGAAAACGACCATATCTCTCATTCTATTTCGAATTTTTGAGTGTTGTCAATTTTTGGAGTTATATCGATAAGTCTTCTAACGTTTTCAAGTGGAATCACTGAAAAAGGAGTTATAGATTTTCGTGTGGACTGATTGTAGCAAAGGACGTCAAATCTGAAAATGGACAAAAAGCTGTTGCCACTATTTTATAGGGGCAGTTTTGTCCACTTAATTTATGAAATAAATTTCAATCTTTTGAAACATGAAAATATATGTTATAATTCCGTCTTTAATTGACCAAGTTATGGTCATTTCAATATTTATTTTTTTCTTACGAAAATCGCTATAACCGGAGTTGTATAACTCCGATGGCCACGAAATTTAAACTGGGAGCTCACATTAACACGTGTAAGATCCCGCCAAAAGTTGGGAATTTCTGGAGTTAAGCGTGAGGTAGCTAATTTCTTAAGAAATTAACTAGAAATAGATTTTTGAAAAATACTTAAGGAAATTTAAAAATTCCAGAAATATTCTTTTTGTGACGAACGAGAATTTTGTAAAGATATTTGAATAATTATTGAAATAAATAAATATTTTTAATGATTTAATTATTGTGTTAAATAATTAAGTCATGAATTTGTGGTAGATTAATTTAATTATATGTGTTACATTAATTAAATTAATGTGTAGTGATTTAATAGTTCAAATTATTTAATTAATTGAGTTTATTTGATTAATTGAATTAATTAAATAAGCATATGTTACTTTAATTAATTTAATAATTAATTAAAGAATTAGTGAATTAACATAATTAACAAATAAAAATATTAATTATGTGACAATGTGATTTAAATGTGAATTATATTATATTATTTAATTGATTTAAATAAAATTAATTGATTAATTAAAGTGTTACAATTAACTATATACTAAATTAGTTAATCAAAATAAATGAAAAAGAAATTAGGAGGGTTGCCAAACAGGGCCCCTGTGGGAGTTACTAGTTGTTATACAACGGTAATATTATATATACGTATATCTTGTATTGCCTAAGTTATTTTTATTAGAAGAAAATTTAGAGATTGTCAGAGAGAAAAAGGGAAAAAGGAATTGAGAGAAAAAATTTGAGAAATCCTAAGTATTATCTATGATTGTGTTATTTTCACACAAAAAGGGTAATCTTTCTTTTTAATTTTTAAAAAAATCTGTTTTTCTCAAAGTCTTCATTACGTATATTTTTAAGTTTTGTGAAAATTGGGTTTTCCAATTGGGTTACGATATGGCTTTATCTATTTGGGTATGGAATCATAACGTGTTTTTCTAGCGTATAAACATGTTTTAAAGTAATCAGTTTGATTTAATTGGCCTTAATTAGGTTGTTAAGGATTTACAAAGTTTTCATGTACGTGTTTTGTAAAAGTCCTCTGTGAATGGAGAAAGTTGACAATTGATTGATTTCATGGATATATATATAGTAACATATGTCCATGATTTAATTTAGGCTATCCATTCATGATTCACAGTGATCACACCAAGTAATTTTGTTAATAATTGGGTTTATAAAATTACAGAGTATTGAATATGGGTGAATAACCCATATGGGTTAAATTAATGATTGAATCATATGTTTATATTTAAATTGATACATGAATATGATTGTATATGTTAAAACAAAGAAAATAAAATTGGAATGAGTGGATTCGGTGTAGTAACGAATCCGCAATGAGAAATTTTATATTTTTCTTTAAAGTTTGCAAAATGTTGAAGAACAGTGAAATTAAAAGTGTTTAGATTGTGTAACTATGTGATTATAATTGTTAAGAACATGATATAAGTGTTGTATAATATTTTTATGAAGTTTATACTTCATGGGTACCGTTTTTAATCAGTGTAATGATGTGAATTGGGAGAAAATCGGAGAAAATCTGTGTTCGTTCGCGAACTTCAGATTCTGAAATTCCGCAGCCGCGCGGCCGCGCTGGCTGCAAGGCAAAATGGCGCGCGGCCCGCGCCTGTCCGAAAATTTTGAAAAAAATTGCTAAGTGTTGGAAAATTTTGAAATGTGTTTTGAGTCTAATGAACATGAACACATGTTGTATAAATATGATAAAATATTGATATGAGTTTAATAATTTATGTTATGTGATTAATTAATAAATTAATTACGTGACTTAAACTATTATTTGTAAAGGTTAAATAATGTGATATAAATATGAAGACATTATTTTAAGTCTAATAAATATGAAGGCATGTGATGTAAGTAATAAGTTATTAATACAAGTTAATAACTTAAGTTATGTGATTAATTAACAAGTTAATTAATCATCGTAAACCATTATTTGAAAAAAAAATCTAATAATGAGTTTGAAGAATATAATTGTAAATCAATAATCATATCGAACCTGTGATTAATTGATATTGTAAATGTGTGATAGGTAAGAGTAATTAAAGAAGTGAGTAATAACTGTAGCTTGCGCACGAGGCAAGTTTTCTATCCTTAACTTATTATTATTGTTGGGCAAGTTTCCTAAACTAAACTCTTTAAATTAAGCAATTGCTATGCTTAATTACTATTGTTGAGCAAATTCTTACTCTTGAATATCCAAGTTTAGAATTTTACATGAGATGCCATGATTCTTTTAAAAGTATCATTTAAGTGTACAATACTTATTCGATTGTATACCTTGAGAATTAATATTCAATTTGAATATCATTTATTGAGTTATCCAAACCAACTTTATTTGGTGCGGATTCTGATGTCAAACTGAGATGAACAACCCTAATTTAGGGGATTAATGAAGATGCTTTAAGCGTTAAGATAATGTGCACAGTATCAGTACGAAGGGCTGATCTCCCTAAGTACGAGAAGTAAAGTCTATAGTCTTATGACTGTTAAAGATTGGAAAGGTTAATATACTTGACAACCTAAGACTCGGATCAAGGTCTTAATGACCCTCAGAAGTAATTTGACTCTCGATTAATATTCTTGATTCAAAAGTTGAGAAGTAATTTGACTCTTGATTAATATTCTTGATTCAAATGTTGAGCTTTTTGTTATTCAGAATTCTTTCACTCGCATGTTATTATTCTGTCATATTTTTATACTTGCGGGCATTCGTGCTCACTCTTGCATAATAACATTGCAGCTAATAATGAACGAAGTATGTACCTTCTAGTAGCAAGGGCAAAGGAAAAGCTAACAAGTGTTGAGGACTTGTGTTGATGTTAAGAATGTTAAAGTTGAAGATTTATGTGTGATGACTTAAGACTTATTTATTTACGTTTCCGCAACAGAGATTTAAGGTTAAGTATAACCTGGGATTTATGATGTATTATTATTTCAGATGATGTAAGATGATGATTTATTTATCTAATAAATGAAATTCATTATTTATGGGTAGATAGTTGTATGATATTGGAACAGTGAACACCAAATTCTGTGGAAATTAAGATACCAAATTTGGGGGTGTCACAAGTTGGTATCAAAGCCGTAGGTTATGAACCTTAGGTGGGGGAAAAACCTTAGGATAGTAGCCTTCGTGAAGATAGTAATGACAACTCTGATTGAGTTCTAAGAAAGAAAATAGAATTACCTTCTGTGCTATGTGCTTATGTGTTCATACTTGTTAGAGTATTGATTAGTATCACGTAAAAAAAACTAAGACTTAAAAATTATTTTGTCAGGATGTCAGATACTGGAGGAGGTAGTCAGCCCAGGGATGTTGTACCCCTAGAGACTAGAGATGAGGAGCCCCGGGACATACATACTGTCTGGGAGCAGTTAGTACAGCCAGAGCCATCTCCTGTGATTCCAGATTTTGGTCAGGAGCATGAGCCAGAGACGGACTCAGAGGAGGACCCTGAGGAGGTTGAGATTTCGGCTGAGGTAGCCGAGGAGGAGGAAGACAGAGGAGATAGAAAAGTTAAAGAATGAGTTGAAAGAGAAATCTGAAAGACTCGCCATAGTGGAAGAAGCTTGGGTGAGAAATGCACGATGTGCAGATCTGGCAGAGGATGATGCGCGTGCGAAGAGAGTTAAGGTTGCAGAGACGTGCTACACGTTTCTAAGGGCAATGGATGAGGCCCAGGACCAAGTTATGAGATATCCAATTCAGTTCGAGGGACTACCTGGGTATATGTTATATCGCAGGACTATGTCCCGCATTATAGAGGAGGAGCGTAGTGAAGCTGTCCGACGCCTTAGTAAGCCGTGGTAGTACAATATGATATTGTTAATAGTTTAAATAATCGTAAATAATGTAAATTTCGATGTGATTATAAACAAAGGAATATTGTGATAATGTAAATCCTGTAGAAACTTTATTTCAGGATAGTTGATGTAAATGGCAGAAATGCTATCGTATTATATTAAAAGCTTTTGGTTTTAATAAAATAATAAAGTTGTTCAAGATGATATGGGTTAAGTGAGTATGTTAAAGTATTTAACAATATGTGATACTCTTTGGAGTAGTTAATGTAAATTCCGATGTGATTAAAAACCAAAGGAATATTTTGAGAAATTAAATCCTGAAGATTCTTTATCTTGGGATAGTTGAAGTAAATGGCAGAGATGCTATAGTACTATGTTTAAAATTTTTGATTTAAATAAAATATCAAAGGTTATTTGAAAAGAAAAGAGTTAAAGTCATTATGTTAAATATTTGAGTTAAGTCTTAAATATTTAAGAGATCGAATAAAGATCTAATGAGTATATATTCTTAACAGAAATATGCCGCCAAGAAGGAGACAAAATCGTCGACAAGCCCAAGAAGGGTCAACCAATAATAACAATGATGCCAATGCGAACCCCGTTCAGCAGTTGGTAAATCTATTGGCTGGAGCTATGAACAATCAGCCTCAAGCTCCACCAAACACCTCATTTAAAGACTTTAAGGCAGTGGGACCGCCAGATTTTAAGGGTTCCACAAACTCGATAGAAGTTCAGACTTGGGTTATGGAAATGGAGAAAATTTTTGAGGTCGCCCGAGTTAGGGAGGACCAGAAGACCGCCTACGCGACATTTATGTTAAAATCAGAAGCCAGCTACTGGTGGCAGGCAAATAAGATCAGGGGAGGAGAAGGAGTAATAACCTGGGAAAGGTTTAAGGAAATGTTTTTCGAGATGTATTTCCCGACCAGCTCCCAAAATCAAATGGAGGTGCAGTTTCTGGAGTTGAAGCAGGGGAATATGTATGTGCCCGACTACGCGGCAAAGTTTAACGAATTGTCTAGGTTTGCCCAATATCAGGTGCATATTGACGAAAGAAAGGCTAGGCGTTTTGAACAGGGATTGAAACCCTGGTCGTATAGCAAGGCGTCAATGTTTCAATTGAACACTTTTGCTGGAGTTCTGGAGAAGGCCATTCTCGCTGAAGGTGGAAGCGAAGCGGTGTCTAAGTACAATCAGGATCAAAAGAAGAAGAAGAATGATAGTGAAGGAAATAATAAGGCTAGTGTAGTCACACAGGGGGAACTAATAATCATAAACAAAAATGGAATGACAATCCGTAGTCTATAAGTCAGCAAGGTAGTCAGAAGAAAAAGTTAGAACCATGCCCAACCTGTGGGAAGACTCATTTGGGAGTCTGCATGAAAGGAAAAAGAGTTTGCTACAATTGTGGTCAGGAAGGCCACATAGCACCTAACTGCCCTATCCCTAAGAAGGGCGTCTGCTACACACGTAGGTCAAAGGATCACTTGGCTAGAGACTGTCCAAAAAAGGCATCTGGAGGGGCAGGGTCAGGTGGACAAGGGGAAATAATAGTGGAAATCCTCTTACCATTATCGGACCGACTTCGACAAACCGACCAACTGCAAGGACATTTAATATGAATGTACAAGATGTTGTGCAGTCTCGTGATGTGGTGTCAGGTATCATTCCGATCAATAAAGTCAATGTTTATGTTTTATTTGATTCGGGTGCTACTTGTTCATTTATATCCGATGACTTTGCAAAGAATTTAGAATTGTTTAAAGACGAATTAGAAATCCCTATAAACATAGAGATTGTGAACAAGGAAGTAATTCCTGTTAAGTATATACACAAGAACTGTAGAGTGGATATTAAGGGTAACGTTATGAATGTAGATCTTATCCCGATTAAACTTGGGGAATTTGACGTTATCCTGGGAATGGATTAGTTATTCAATTATGGAGCAGTAATTGATTGCTAGAAGAAATGTATTAACCTTATGACTCCGTCAAAGGTTGTGTTTTATGGCAGTAAATCCCCTAGACAAGCGAGTTGTCTGACGATGATGCAGGCCAGGAAGTTATTAAGACAGGGCTGTGTTGGGTATTTAGCCTACATAGTCGATAGTCGTAAAGAGAATCCAAAGTTAGAAGAAATACCAGTCGTAAGAGAGTTCGTGGATGTTTTCTCAGATGATCTGCCAGGACTACCGCTTGACAGGGAAGTAGATTTTGTTATCGATTTGGTGCCAGGAATGGCTCCAATATCGAAAGCACCGTACCGGATGGCTCCGGTAGAAATGAAGGAATTGATGGTACAGCTATAAGAGCTGTTGGACAAGAAATATATTCAACCGAGCGTATCACCGTGGGGAGCGCCGGTATTATTTGTTAAGAAGAAGGATGGAACGATGCGACTCTGCATCGACTATAGAGAATTGAACAAGGTTACCATTAAGAATAGGTATCCGTTGCCAAGGATTGATGATCTGTTTGATCTATTAAAAGGAGCGAGATATTTCTCGAAGATAGATCTGAGAAGTGGTTATCATCAGTTGAAGGTAAGGCCAGAAGATGTCCCAAAGACAGCGTTTAGGACACAATATGGTCACTACGAATTTTTGGTTATGTCATTTGGTCTAACAAATGCGCCTGCAGCATTTATGGGCCTAATGAATGGAGTGTTCAAGCCGTTTCTGGACAAATTCGTAGTGGTTTTTATTGATGATATATTGGTCTATTCTAAGACCAAGGAAGAACATGTTGAGCATTTGAAGTTGACGTTAGAAGTATTAAGAAGAGAGAAATTGTATGCCAAATTCTCAAAGTGTGAATTCTGGATTGAAAGGGTGCAATTTCTCGGACATGTGATTGATAAGGACGGAATTTCGGTGGATCCCTCCAAAGTCGAAGCGGTGATGCATTGGGATTAGCCGAAAACACCGTCGAAAGTAAGAAGTTTTCTTGGATTAGCTGGTTACTATAGAAGATTTATTCAGGATTTTTCCAAGATCGCCACTCCATTAACGAATTTGACTAGGAAAGTTGTGAAATTCGTTTGGACGGAGAAGTGTGAGAAAAGTTTTCAAGAACTTAAGAGAAGGTTAAGTACAACACCTGTGTTGTCCCTTCCGGATGACACAGGAAATTTTGTGGTATATAGTGATGCGTCGCATAAAGGGCTAGGCTGTGTGCTTATGCAAAACGGCAGAGTCATTGCGTATGCGTCACGACAGTTGAAAGATTATGAGAAGGGATATCCAACCCATGATTTGGAATTAGCTGCGGTGGTATTTGTTTTAAAGATTTGGAGACACTATCTCTACGGGGAGAAGTGTGAAATATATACAAACCATAAGAGTCTGAAGTATATTTTCACACAGAAAGACTTGAATATGCGCTAAAGAAGGTGGCTGGAGTTAATAAAGGATTATGATTGTGATATCTTATACCACCCAGGCAAAGCGAATGTTGTAGCCGACGCCTTAAGCAGAAAGGGTTGGGAAAAGTTGATGATGCTGACAGCACAGGAAGAATTGATTTCTGCAATGGAAAAGCTGTGTATGGAAGTTGGATGTCCAATGGAGTTTGATAAGAAACTCTTTCATATGCAAGCTGGTACAACTTTGTTGGATAAGATTAAGGAATCTCAAATACTAGATAAGGAATGTGAGGAAGTAAAGAAAAAGATATCTGAAGGGACTGAACTTAGATTTAAAATGGACAACGAAGGATTGTTGAGATTTGAAAGTAGAGTTTGGGTACCGCCAATACCAGAAATCAAGGAGGATATTTTGAGCGAGGCTCATAGTTCGAGGTATTCCATTCATCCTGGGAGTACCAAGATGTATCAGGATTTACGACAACACTTTTGGTGGCCAAATATGAAGAGGGACGTGGCCGATTGTGTTGCCAAGTGTCTGACTTGTCAAAGGGTCAAGGCAGAACACCAAAGACTAAGTGGTTTGTTACAACCTTTAGAAATCCCAGAATGGAAATGGGAACATATTACAATGGATTTTGTTGTTGGCCTTCCGACGACCCAGAAAGGCTATGACGTAGTATGGGTTATCGTCGACCGATTAACGAAATTTGCACACTTTCTTCCGATCAAAATTAGATTTAACCTAGAACAATTGGCGAAGTTATATGTAAAAGAGATTGTTTCGAGGCACGGGGTGCCAGTCTCAATTATTTCTGACCGTGATCCGCGCTTCACATCGAATTTCTTGAAGCGACTGCAAGAATGTATGGGAACACAGTTGAGGATGAGCACCGCTTATCACCCTCAGACTGACGGGCAAAGTGAAAGAACGATCCAAACATTAGAGGATATGCTTAGAGCATGCATAATGGATTTTAAAGGCAATTGGGATGATCATTTGCCACTTGTAGAATTTGGTTATAATAATAGTTACCACGCTAGTATTGGTATGCCGTCTTACGAAGCATTGTACGGTAGAAAGTGCAGAACTCCACTGTACTGGGATGAAGTTGGTGAAAGACAATTGCTAGGACCAGAGTTAGTCCAACAAACGGCAGAGATAGTTAAAGTAATTCGGACAAGATTAGTAGCGGCTCAGGATAGGCAGAAGAAATACGCTGATCCACACCGCAAGAATGTAGAGTTTGAATCGGGTAGTTTTGTATTTTTGAAGGTCTCTCCTTGGAAGGGAAAGATCAGATTTGGTAAGAAGGGAAAATTGAGCCCGAGGTTCATTGGACCCTTTGAGGTACTCCGAAGAATTGGAGAAGTAGCCTATGAGGTAGCTTTGCCTCCGGCACTGGAGCATGTCCACAACGTTTTCCATGTGTCGGAATTATGACGTTATAAACCCGATTACAAACATGTGATATAATATGAACCCCTACAATTTGAGAAAGATTTATCATACGAAGAAGTTCCTGTTCAGATAGTTGACAGGAAAGAGCAAGTTCTCAGGAACAAAGTAATACCTTCTGTTAAGGTAATTTGGAGGAACGACAACGCTGAAGAAGCTACGTGGGAACTCGAAGAGAATATGATGCAGAATTATCCACACTTATTTTCTTGAATAGGTGAATGTGATTCTGGGGATAGAATCCTTTTAAGGGGGAAAAGATGTGACAAACGAGAGTTTTGCAAAGTTGTTTGAATATTTATAATGGGACGAAATTATTAATCGAACCGTGATTCTGAGGACAGAATCCTTTTAAGGGGAGAAAGATGTGACGAACGAGAATTTTGTAAAGATATTTGAATATTTATTGAAATAAATAAATATTTTTAATGATTTAATTATTGAGTTAAATAATTAAGTCATGAATTTGTGGTAGATTAATTTAATTATATGTGTTACATTAATTAAATTAATGTGTAGTGATTTAATAGTTCAAAGTATTTAATTAATTGAGTTTATTTGATTAATTGAATTAATTAAATAAGCATATGTTACTTTAATTAATTTAATAATTAATTAAAGAATTAGTGAATTAACATAATTAATAAATAAAAATACTAATTATGTGACAATGTGATTTAAATGTGAATTATATTATTTTATTTAATTGATTGAAATAAAATTAATTGATTAATTAAAGTGTTACAATTAACTATATACTAAATTAGTTAATTAAAATAAATAAAAAAGGAATTAGGAGGGTTGCTAAACAGGGCCCTTGTGGGAGTTAGTAGTTGTTATACAACGGTAATATTATATATACGTATATCTTATATTGCCTAAGTTATTTTTATCAGAAGAAAATTTAGAGATTGCCAGAGAGAAAAAGGGAAGAATGAATTAATAAGAGATTGAGAGAAAGAAATTTGAGATATCCTAAGTATTATCTGTGATTGTGTTATCTTCACACAAAAAGGGTAATCTTTCTTTTTAATTTTTAAAAAAATCTGTTTTTCTCAAAGTCTTCATTACGTATATTTTTAAGTTCTGTGAAAATTGGATTTTTCAATTGGGTTACGATATGGCTTTATCTATATGGGTATGGAATCATAACGAATTTTTCTAGCGTATAAACATGTTTTAAAGTAATCAGTTTGATTTAATTAGCCTTAATTGGGTTGTTAAGGATTTACAAAGTTTTCATGGACGTGTTTTGTAAAAGTCCTCTGTGAATGGAGAAAGTTGACAATTGATTGATTTCATGGATATATATATAGTAACGTATGTCCATGATATAATTTAGGCTATCCATTCATGATTCACAGTGATCACACCAAGTAATTTTGTTAATAATTGGGTTTATAAAATTACAGAGTATTGAATATGGGTGAATAACCCATATGGGTTAAATTAATGATTGAATCATATGTTTATATTTAAGTTGATACATGAATATGATTGTATATGTTAAAACAAAGAAATAAAATTTAAATGAGTGGATTCGGTGTAGTAACGAATCCGCAATGAGAAATTTTATATTTTTCTTTAAAGTTTGCAAAATGTTGAAGAACAGTGAAATTAAAAGTGTTTAGATTGTGTAACTATGTGATTATGATTGTTAAGAATATGATATAAGTGTTGTATAATATTTTTATGAAGTTTATACTTCATGGGTAACGTTATTAATCAGTGTAATGATGTGAATTGGGAGAAAATGGGAGAAAATCTGTGTTTGTTCGCGAACTTCAGATTCTGAAATTCCGCAGCCGCGCCGGCTGCAAGGCAAAATGGCGCGCAGCCGCGCCGGCTGCAAGGCAAAATGGCGCGCAGTCGCGCCTGTCCGAAAAATTTGAAAAAAACTGCTAAGTGTTGGAAAATTTTGAAATGTGTTTTGAGTTTAATGAACATGAACACATGTTGTATAAATATGATAAAATATTGATATGAGTTTAATAATTTATGTTATGTGATTAATTAATAAATTAATTACGTGACTTAAACTATTATTTGTAAAGGTTAAATAATGTGATATAAATATGAAGACATTATTTTAAGTCTAATAAATATGAAGGCATGTGATGTAAGTAATAAGTTATTAATACAAGTTAATAACTTAAGTTATGTGATTAATTAACAAGTTAATTAATCAACGTAAACCATTATTTGAAAAAAAAATCTAATAATGAGTTTGAAGAATATAATTGTAAATCAATAATCATATCGAACCTGTGATTAATTGATATTGTAAATGTGTGATAGGTAAGAGTAATTAAAGAAGTGAGTAATAATTGTAGCTTGCGCACGAGGCAAGTTTTCTATCCTTAACTTATTATTATTGTTGGGAAAGTTTCCTAAACTAAACTCTTTAAATTAAGCAATTGCTATGCTTAATTACTATTGTTGAGCAAATTCTTACTCTTGAATATCCAAGTTTAGAATTTTACATGAGATGTCATGATTCTTTTAAAAGTATCATTTAAGTGTACAATACTTATTCGATTGTATACCTTGAGAATTAATATTCAATTTGAATATCATTTATTGAGTTATCCAAACCAACTTTATTTGGTGCGGATTCTGATGTCAAACTGAGATGAACAACCCTAATTTAGGGGATTAATGAAGATGCTTTAAGCGTTAAGATAATGTGCACAGTATCAGTACGAAGGGCTGATCTCCCTAAGTACGAGAAGTAAAGTCTATAGTCTTATGACTGTTAAAGATTGGAAAGGTTAATATACTTGACAACCTAAGACTCGGATCAAGGTCTTAATGACCCTCAGAAGTAATTTGACTCTCGATTAATATTCTTGATTCAAAAGTTGAGAAGTAATTTGACTCTTGATTAATATTCTTGATTCAAATGTTGAGCTTTTTGTTATTCAGAATTCTTTCACTCGCATGTTATTATTCTGTCATATTTTTATACTTGCGGGCATTCGTGCTCACTCTTGCATAATAACATTGCAGCTAATAATGAACGAAGTATGTACCTTCTAGTAGCAAGGGCAAAGGAAAAGCTAACAAGTGTTGAGGACTTGTGTTGATGTTAAGAATGTTAAAGTTGAAGATTTATGTGTGATGACTTAAGACTTATTTATTTACGTTTCCGCAACAGAGATTTAAGGTTAAGTTTAACCTGGGATTTATGATGTATTATTATTTCAGATGATGTAAGATGATGATTTATTTATCTAATAAATGAAATTCATTATTTATGGGTAGATAGTTGTATGATATTGGAACAGTGAACACCAAATTCTGTGAAAATTAAGATACTGAATTTGGGGGTGTCACACTTTTTGTGTATGGAATATATGTATATATGTTTGGACAAAGAATAGAAAAATAATAAATTGATTTGTTATTTTTGTGAAAAGGATATTTCAGCTTCCTGAAATGAACAATTCATGGTGCTGAAATGGAAACTGAAATGTCAGGAAGAGACGTCAGTTTTGTTTCAGCTTGTTGAAATGAAAATTGAAAAGGTTAGGAAGGGAAGACAGTTTGGTTTCAGTTTACTGAAATGATATATTAAGTCTCCTAAATTTATAAATAGTTTACCTAGTTATAATAAGAATTATAAATGAGCGAGTAAGTGTTAAGTCTAAGGTAGTGCAATCGTACCTTTTAATGGTTGATGTATAGTAGCTGGGCTAAACGATTCCTTTAGGGAGCGGAGATATATACGAATTAGCAACCGATCTAACTCACTGTGAAAATAGTGTAGACGAGACGAAAACTAATTTGTTGGTTGTTTGTGGAAAACCACTCAGTATACTATATTGAATACTATTAAAGACTCGATGTGTGCTAGGTTTAGACTTGTAAATAAGTATGGTGTTAAGGATATCTAATATTTGACTATGTGGTTAAGTGTTAGATGGTTTACTTTTAAGTAATAGTATTATAAGATAAGTATGTTATACTTATTGAAAGATCAATCTTATAACTGATAGGTCTTTTCAATAAAGCGATTAAATTAGATTGCGTAGCAGTAATCGACGATACAGACAAGTTTTTTCTAACTCAAACTTGAGTTATATTTTTAAAGCATGGTAGTGAATAATTATTGTTGATTATTCACATCTATATTGATTATTGATTCGCATTTAGTGCATGTTGTATATGTTCATCAAGTATAAAAGGCTGATCATCTTCATTACCCTAAAGTTCAGTTAAAGTTGTTCATGGTCCTTATTGACATTAAACATTATTGGTTGAGGCATTCATTTATTGAAACTCTGATTTATGCTCTTTCACAATTATTATATTGTTGAAAATTCGAAAGCTTATTCTTTCTTTCAATCATGATATATCCTTTTTGTATTTAAACTTGCTGAGCAAAGTCGTTGCTTACCTTTGCTATATCATGATAACAAATTTTAGATTAAGACGAAGGCTCAAAGAAAGACAATGGCAAAGGCAAACTACAAGAGTAGATTATATATATCTATAACTATTAGTTATCTGATGCAAGTAATGTTGTAAACCTTTTTAATTACTTAAGGTATGTATTCATTTAAGGTTAACAGACCTTGGGATATGTTATAGAATCATGTGAACTAAACAATATATGTTTATATATTCCGCATTAGTTTATAGAATATGTATGAAGATGATTGTATCGTGACGCACCATGTCTGAGGTTCTAGGGACTCGGACTTGGGGACGCTACATTTGGTATCAGAGCTGTAGGTTATAAACCTTTGGTAGGGTTACCTTAGGCTATAACCGCAGAGATGAGGAATAGGAATAAACTCAAATAGAGTTTAAGTGATAAGAGATGAATTCAGGAAATTCATTATTAAGATAAGAAGATCTTAAAACAAAACGATCATAAAATAGGAAAGAATCGTAATATAACACGATTATAAGAAAAAGTCACAACGTGATCTAATAAGGTCTTAGAAGGACAGATGATCAATCATTTGATTGAAAACATTATAGCAAAATTGTTGTACAACAGTTGTACAATGAAATTGTGCTATGAAAACTAAGGAAAGAGTTGTAGAATTGTAGATACGGATTAAATGATATTCGTATTGAGTAAAGAGGGAGCTAAGATTATATGGGATTTCAATTGAGGACTCATGTGATAGCTGATTTGTACAAACCTTTGTATGGGCGGGGGGTTGTGCTTGGTCTAACGACTACTTAGTTTATCATATTGATAATCATTGAAATGTTGGTGTCACGCTATTCGCTATATGTATATTGAGAAAATGATTCTTTTCTCATGTGTATAATGAATAGGTAGAAATTATAAGATTAGGTGCGAGTTCTTAAAACTCATACTTATGGTAAGTTTGTGACTCATAATCGTATGATATGTTTTTGAACCCCTAAGCGTATGGACAATTCTTGATTAGTTCTTGAACTACGTATTGCTAGGATAAGTTCCTAAACTCATATTATTATAGAAAATTTATGAACTCATAACGTGTGGTATGTTTGATGAACTATATTGGGTATAGAAAAGTTGTGGATGAAGAATTGAGGATTTTTAGTATAGTAAGTTTTAAGTATGATAGAATAGATAGAATTATTAAGCAATTGATCATTAGATGAATTGAAGTTGATGTTGGAAGCTGAAAAAACTTGTTGTCCCCGAATGGGTATGACAATTACGCGCAAGTACACGCGGTCAACAAGTAATAATAAGTAAGTAAAGATATCGTTCCCACAGAGAATTAACAGATAAAAGGTTGCCAAACCACTAGTCCATAATTGTTTCAGTCTTATTTAAATGAGCGGTAAAGTATTTTAATTAAAAACTAAATTAACTAGGACAGTAATTAAACTTAAACTAATTAATCCTAGAGTAAAATCAGATAATGAAGACATGAGATCCCAATTTCCCTTAATGATTCATCTAAGTCAACATACTTCCAGTTAGGTCAATTTAATCGTCACAGTTTGTTAGCCGAGAACACAAAAGTGAGATAAGGCCATCTTTCAATGCACCTAATCCGTATCACATACAATCCACAGACGGTAGAACGTACATGAACACCCACATTATCTAAACCCCTATATGTCTATGTGATTTACAAATAACTAGGGGCACAAGTTCTCTTTTGACTACGGGCGGCGCTTTGGTATATGTCTATCCTAAGCACAAATCATACATTCAACGTCATGTAAACATATAATCGCCCGCCACTACGATTAGATCTAAACCCACACTTCGTCTTTCAAGCCCATGTGGATTATCATGGTAATTGGTCGCGAATCAATTAAGCAATGGAGCACAAATCGTAATAGACAATCACATAACAATGAATAAGAACAACATGGAAGCATATCAATATAAACTACTCATCAGGTTCCATTGAAATCTCAAAATATAAACTAACTCATACCATGAGTAGATATACCATCCACATATTGAATAAGCATCATAAGAATACAAATATGAATCAAAGAGAAAATAAGGATAGGAAATGCAAATCTGATTCCTCTTGATCAAAATATGAATCTTTGATGCTCTCCAAATGTTTCAACCATCAAGTCTAATTAAACCTTAGAAAACTAACTACTATAAGCTCTAGCTTAATTTACTCCTAATCTATACAAGGAAATGAAAGGGAAGAGAAAAAGATGAACAAAGCTAGGGCTAGAGCTCCCAATGGGAGAAGTTATCTGAAATGTGAGCAAAAATGAGCCCTAAATAGCCTCCAAGTCAAAATCTACTGAAATAAAAAGTCAAACTGCTGGTCAAGCTGAGCTGGCGCGGCCACGCGCCATTTTGCCTTAATCCTAGCGCGGCCGCGCGGACCCCCAGATTTGGCTTTCTGACCTACTAATTGGCGCGGGCACATGGCATTCCTTGTAAACTAGGCGCGGCCGCGCGGGTCTGTGATTTTACTGGATTGCTTCTTTTTCTGTTGCACTTGGCTTTAACACTCCAATGCTCGGCAGGTTAACCATTTTTAGCCTCTTTGCATTATCACATTGCCATTTAGCTACTTGACTCCCTTCCATTGTCATGCCATCATATCTTTTAGCATTCTTTCCGTGGTTTTAGCCTCATACGCACCAAGAGAGTTCCTAAACATGAAATCTACAAAATAAAGCAAAAATATATAAAAGCACAAAGATACTTGAGTTTAAGCCACGAAACAAGCTAGAGAATGTCTGAATAACTGGTCATAAAAACCACTTATCAAATACCCCCAAACTTAAACGTTACTTGCCCTCAAGCAACCAAAACAAAACCAAACAAAATATGCAATGTAGTATCTACAATGAATGCAATGTGACACCCCTAAATCCGGGTACTTCAATTCCATGGGATTTGGTGTTCACTATACAAATATCAACTAACTATCTATCCATAATAAATGCACACCATGCAATAGAAAACTTGTGTTTATTATTATTAGGCAAAGAGTGAGCACGATTGCCCACAAGTATAACAATATAACAATAATATAATAACATGCGAGTGAATTAAAGACTTCTGAATAGGAAACTCGGCTTTTGAATCAAGAATGAATAACAAGAATCAAAGAACATCTGAGGGTCATAAGACCTCGAACTATGTCCTAGGTTGTAAAGTATTTATACTTTAAACCTTTAACAGTCATAAGACTATGGACTCTACTTCTCGTACTTAGGGGGATCAGTCCTTAGTACCATACTGTGCACAATATCTCAACGCTAAAGCTTAAATAATCCCTTATTAAAGGGTTGTTCATCTCAGTTTGACATCAGAGTCCGCACCAAAAGAAGTTTGGTTGGATAAGCTCAATAAAAGTTCTAGAATTTAGAACGCTCATCAACTATGGACTAGTCGAATCAATAAGGGTTCACTAGTCGTACAAGGTTCCAGAATAAACTGATACTCAATTCGAATAATAATTCTCAAAAGGTATACAATCGAATAAGTATTGTATAACAGAATTCATGCTTTAAAAGAATTATAGCATCTAATATGAAATCTTGAACTTGAACAATTAAGAACAAGAACTTACTAGATATAGAATACAAGTCTAAGACTTCATCAATGAATAATTTAGAACTTAAGGAACTTGCTCAATAAAAGTAAAGTTTAGAAACTTGCTCAATTTGAAGGTTTGAGTTTAGAAAACTTGCCTCTTGAACAAGCTACAATTAATTCACGTTCCTTATTAAATCCTACATATCAATACATTCACAATACCCATTAATCAATAGTTCGATATACCTATCGAATCACAACATTGGTCTTTGAATATGTTATTGGACTTTATAATAACGATTTTAAGTTATGAAATTAACTTATTAATTAATAACATAATATAAGTTATTAACATCATAATATATGCTAACATGTCTTCATGTTCATTATATTAAGTTTTACAACACATATTTGAGACTTGAACACTTAGAAAATATTTTTGAAATTCTGCACACAAGGCGCGGCTGCGCTCCATTTGTTATTTGGAGCGGCGCGGGCGCTGCACGCAGACCCAGATTCTGCAGTTCGCGAAGAACACACATAACAGCCCAATTAACTCCAATTTATACAAATATAACGATTTATAATGCTACCCGTGAAGTATAAACTTCACAGGAACATCATAAATCGATTCTAGCATGCTTCTAACGCTTTAAATCACATAATTACACAAATCAAAATATTTAATTTCGTTGTTTTCAATATTTTGTAAAACACTGAGAAAAAGCATGAATTTCGACATTACAGATTCGTTAATATACCGAATTCGTCCGTTTAAATTCCGTTTTGTTCGTTTAAACATGTATAGTTATATTCAATCGTCAATTTAAAGTTAAACAATTGATCAAAGCATTTAATTTATACTTAAGTGCCATAATGAGCCATATATACAACTTTTATACTCTGTAACTTTTGAAAACCCAATTAAGGCATAATTGCATAAATTTAATCAATGTAAATCATTCATATATGGTTTAAAACATGTTATGAATAATTTGTAACACATACATAGACATATAATCAACCATTGCCAAAATTCCCATTCACAGAGAACCTTTAAAGCATTTAATTTGTACGTAAGGGCCATATGGGCCATATATATAACTTTTATACTCTATAACCTTTGAAAACCTAATTTAATCAAAGTTCCATGGTATGATCACTGTAAATTCATTTATACATGACATATAACATGTTATTAACAATTTGTAATACATATATAGATATATAATCAACAATTGTACAAATTTCCCATTCACAGAGAACCTTTAAAATACGTAAATGGAAAAACTCTGTAACTTTTTAAAACTCCAATTTAGATATGCTTTCATGGATTAATTACTCTAAAACAGATATAAATCACATACAATTAAGTTATGTATGTTAATAGACATCTAACATTAAGTAATAAACAAGAACTCATGAAATCCCATTATCAGAGAACTCAGTTGTGAGAAAAATATAATACGTGAAATATAAAACTTAGATTAGGGTTTACCCTTGCTTTCTTTATTTGAAGATGATATAAACTTGAATTCTCCAATTCCTCTCTAATCAATTTTCTCTCTAGTTTTTCTCTGATGAAAGTAGGAACTGATATGGCGTATGATATAAGATATAAGTATAATATGTATAATATATAATGGGTGAGTTATGGCGCCAGTTAATCCGTAATAGGTTAACTGGTGCAACTCCCCTTAGGGCATTGTTTGGCTAATCTTTTATTCTCTTTTTCCATTTATTTTAATAAACTCTTATTATATAGTTTAATAATGTTACACCCATTAATCATATAATCTTATTTAAATCAATTAAATAAAATAGAATAATTCCACATTAAATCACATAGTCACATAATTAAAATTTTCATTTATTAATTATTGCACATCATTAAATCTCTAATTAATTATTAAATTAATTAGATTAACATCATGCTTATTAAATAATTTGTTTAATCAAATAGGCTCAATTAAATACATACTTTGAATATAAAAATTCTCCACATTAATTTAACTAATGTAACACTTATAATTAAATTAATCTACCACAATTCTATCAATTAATTATTCAACTCAGTAATTAAATTATCAAAAAACCTTTATTTATTTTAATAAATATTCACATTAAATTACAAAAATCTCGTTCGTCACATCTTTCCCCCCTTAAAAGTATTCTGTCCCCAGAATCACGGTTCAATTAAATTTGTCCCGTTACATTCTCCCCCTCTTATAAATATTCTGTCCCCAGAATCGCTTACACATGAATTAAATAAATAAGTGTTGATAATTCTTCAGCATATGCTCTTCGAGTTCTCACGTAGCTTCTTCAGCGTTGGGGTTCCTCCAAATTACCTTAACAGAAGGTATAACTTTATTTCTGAGAACTTGCTCTTTCCTATCAACAATCTGAACAAGAATTTTTTCATAGGATAAGTCTTTCTCAAAATGTAGGGGTTCGTATTCAATCACATGCTTATAATCGGGTTTGTAGGGTCGTAAAACTGAAACATGGAAGACGTTGTGGACATTCTCGAGCGCCGGAGGTAAGGCTACCTCATATGCAACTTCTCCAATCCTTCGCAGTACCTCAAACGGTTCAATGAACCTCGGGCTCAATTTCCCCTTCTTTTCGAATCTGATCTTTCCCTTCCAGGGAGAGACTTTCAAAAACACATAGCTACCCGATTTAAACTCAACGTTCTTACGGTGTGGATCGACGTATTTCTTCTGCCTATCCTGAGCGGCTATCAGTCTTGTCCGGATCACTTTATCTATCTATGTTGTTTGTTGTACCATCTCTGGACCTAGCAATTGTCTCTCGCCAACTTCATCCCAGTATAGAAGAGTTCTACACTTTCTACTCTACAACGCTTCATAAGGCGGCATGCTAATACTAGCGTGGTAACTGTTGTTATAACCGAATTCAACAAGCGGTAGGTGGTCATCCCAGTTACCTTTGAAATCCATGATGCATGCTCTCAGCATATCTTCTAATGTCTGGATCGTTCTCTCACTCTGCCCGTCTGTCTGAGGGTGATAGGCCGTACTCATTCTCAATTGTGTCCCCATTCATTCCTGCAGTCGCTTATAGAAGTTTGATGTGAAGCGCGGATCTCGGTCAGAAATAATTGACACATGAACTTCGTGCCTCAAAATAATCTCTTTCACATATAACCTTCCCAACTGGTCTAAGTTGAATCTGATTCTGATCGAAATGAAGTGAGCTAATTTTGTCAGTCTGTCAATGATAACCCATACTACGTCGTAGCCTTTCTGAGTTATCGGAAGGCCAACCACAAAATCCATCGTAATATATTCCCATTTCCATTTTAGGATCTCTAAAGGTTGTAGCAAACCACTCGGTCTCTGATGTTCTGCTTTCACTTTTTGACATGTCAGACACTTTGCAACACATTCTGCCACATCTCATTTCAAATTCGGCCACCAGAAGTGCTGTCGAAGATCCTGGTACATCTTAGTACTACCGAGGTGTATCGAATACCGTGAGCTATGAGCCTCGCTCAAAAGGTCCTCCTTAATCTCTGGCACTGACGGTATCCAAACTCTGCTCTCAAATCTCAGTAGTCCCTCACCATCTATCTTGAATCTCGGTTCGGTTCCTTCAGATATTTTCTTCCTTACTTTCTCACATTCTTTGTCCTGAATTTGAGCTTCCTTAACTCTATCCAGCAAAGTTGTACCATCTTGTAGTTGAAACAATTTCTCGTTAATCTCCATCGGACACTTCACTTCCAATTCCAGCTTTTACATTGCTGAAATTAGCTCTTCCTGAGCGGTCAACATCATCAGCTTCTCCCGACCCTTTCTGCTTAAGGCGTCAGCAACCACATTTGCCTTACCTGGATGGTATAAGCTCTCGCAGTCATAGTACTTAATTAACTGCAGCCATCTTCTCTGGCGCATATTCAAGTCCTTATGTGTAAAAATATATTTTAGACTCTTATGATCTGTATATATTTCACACTTCTCCACATAGAGATAGTGTCTCCAAATCTTCAAAGCAAATACCACTGCAGCTAACTCTAAGTCATGGGTCGGATACCCCTTCTTATAGTCCTTCAGTTGTCGTGACGCATACGCAATGACCCTGCTATTTTTTATAAGCACACAGCCTAGTCCTTTATGCGATGCATCACTATAAACCACAAAATTTCCTGTGTCATCCGGAAGAGATAACACAGGTGCCGAACTCAACCTCTTCTTAAGCTCTTGGAAACTTTCCTCACACTTCTCCATCCAAACGAATTTCACCGATTTCCTAGTCAAATTCATCAACAGAGTCGCGATCTTGAAAAAGTCCTGAATGAATCTTCTATAATAACCTGCCAATCCAAGAAAACTTCTTACTTCTGATGGCGTCTTCGGCTGATCCTAGTTCATCACAGCTTCGACTTAGAGGGGTCTACCAAAATTCCTGTCCTTATCAATCACATGTCCGAGAAATTGTACAAGCTCAATCCAAAATTCGCATTTTAAAAATTTGGCATACAACTTCTCCCTCCTTAATGCTTCCAAAGTTACCTTCAGATGCTCTATGTGTTCTTCCTTGGTCTTCGAATATACCAAAATGTCATCGATAAACACCACCATGAATTTGTCCAAAAATGGCTTGAACACTCCATTCATTAGGCCTATAAATGCTGCAGGAGCATTCGTTAGACCAAATGACATCACCAGAAATTCGTAGTGACCATATCGAGTCCTAAATGCTGTCATCGGAACATCCTCTGGCCTCACCTTCAGTTGATGATAACCACTCCTCAAGTCTATCTTTGAAAAGTATCTTGCTCCCTTCAATTGATCAAAAAGATCGTCGATCCTCGGTAATGGATATCTATTCTTAATAGTGACCTTATTCAGTTCTCTGTAGTCGATGCAAAGCCGCATCGTCCCATCCTTCTTCTTCACAAATAACACCGGCGCTCCCGAAGGTGATACGCTCGGTTGGATGTTCTTCTTTTCCAGTAGCTCTTGCAGTTGTACCATCAATTCTTTCATTTCAAACGGAGCCATCCGGTACGCGGTCAACAAGTAATAATCAGTAAGTACAGATATCGTTCTCATGGAGAATTAACAGATAAAAGGTCGCCAAACCACTACTCCATAATCATTTCATTCTTATTTAAACGAGCGGTAAAGTATTTTAATTAAAAACTAAATTAACTAGGCAAGTAATTAAACTTAAACTAATTAATCCTAGAGTAAAATCAGATAATGAAGACATGAGATCCCAATTTTCCTCAATGATTCATCTAAGTCAACATACTTCCAGTGAGGTCAATTTAATCGTCACAGTTTGTTAGCCGAGAACACAAAAGTGAGATAAGACCGTCTTTCAATGCACCTAATCCATATCACATATAATCCACAAATGGTAGAACGCATATGAACACCCACATTATCTAAACCCCTACATGTCTATGTGATTTACAAATAACTATGGTTTAAGCACAAGTTCTCTTTTGACTACGGACGGCGCTTCAGTATATGTGTAATACCCGAGAATTTTCAAATATTATTAAATAAATATATTAATGGAAATGAAAATTTATTTGAATATAAATGATTTTGTGTTATGAGAATAACTTAATTCAATTATATAAAAAATTGAATAATTATAATAATTGAGAAATTGATGGAGTTTGCGATAAACTCGTTGATAGCCTTGTGTGGCACAGTGATGAGGATTATTAATGATTATATTAATTAGTGAATGAATTATTAAGTAAACAATTAATCTATATTAATTGTTAATTGCTATTGTAGAATATTAATTAATGGTTATGGAATATTAACTGTGATTAATTAATATTATGTGATTATTATTATTGCACGAAATATAATAATAATAATGAGCAACGTGTCTATGATATAATAAGATTTATATTCATTTAATGTGATATTTAATCATATAAGTGCTAATCAATTATTATGGAAATTAATAATCAATGAGGAATGGATTAATTAATATTATCGTTAATTAATTAATGAGATAAATAATTTATTTATTTGACAAATAAGTGAGTTATTAATATAAGAAGAGTATATTAATTGATATGTGCAAATGTGCAATACTTGAATATATAAAGTATATGGAATACAACTATATTATATAGAGAGACACTTAAATGTAACCATGCATGTATGTATAAACTATATAGTAAAATTTATTAAGTTGTAAAAGTTACATGAAATGTGTATGTGACAAATGTATGTGAAGTGTATATTAAAATAATATATCATGGATGATTGGTGGACAATTTAATAACAACGGAGATAATATAACGTAATAATATCCAAGTAAGTTATACTGGCATGATAAAAATATACATGAATTATATATGTGTAAATTACACTTATTACATTATGTGAAGTACATTATGATTTAAATTATTACCTAAGAGTATTTATGATATATAACATGAGTATATGGTGTATATATACAAGTGTAGCATGTAGTCCATTTGTAAGAATGCTGAAAATAATTTGCTTGTCCTATATTATTAGTCTCAATCCTTGCACACGTGAATGACAAAAGGCTAGGAGCCTATTTCCCTTTTCTCCTCCCAAGCTCAAGCTAGTCAACTAGATAACAATGATCAATGGGGAGTGGCTATCATGATGGGTTTTAACTACCATCTAACAACTCTTTCATAACCTTCATGCAAACCTATAATCCATTAGTTTGATTTGGAATATAATTGCATTGTGTGTGTAAGAATTCGTCTATAAATAGCAGCCATGTTTCTTCATAATTCTAATTGCTGAGAATTGCTTGAGAGCATATACAATATCAGTCTAGAGTTGTAAGAAGTGAATTAGCAGCAAGTTTCATTAGATAACAAAGGTATAATCAAATGTTATTGTTCTTCATTCTCCATTTTCTGTTTCTGCAAGATTTCTGGGATTTCTTAATTGATTGGTTATAGATGCTATGCATGTTAATTGAAGTATAGAAAGATTGATTAGTGGTTACATGGACTTATATACATGTTGGGATTTAAATGTAGTTGTTCTCCATTATCATTTCTTATTTTCTGTCAAAACTTTAATTCTTGAATTGAGTATGGAATTCATGATTATGCAATCAAGTAATGCTTGTTAGTTGTTACATAGTTGATATATTTGCTTATATACATGTTTAAACTATAATATGACTGATTACAATTGAATTGGTTGTGGAATTTAGAAATTGGCTTTGCTCTCTGCCGAAGCAGAACATTTCATTTCGGTTCAGGCAACGGCGCAGCTGCGCCGTTTTTGAATTGAGGCGCAGCGCAGCTGCGCCGGTACGCTGCACCAGACTCTGATTTTTGTTAATGCTGTGAGTGCTAGATAGTTAGACTACTACTTGAGCCAGCTTGCTAGCATGAGTAACATATGTATGAGTATACCTAGACCTAAAAGAGAACTTGTTTTACTAAGATCGCATGCATAAATGATAAAGTTATAGCCTTCAAGATAAACTTAGAATTTTGGAAACGAACTTGAAGTTTCTTAAACAATCATTAACGTTATAAAGCATGACTATATTCTGATTTTTGATACGTGGTAAAGCAGCTTAAAAATGCATGAAATGAATATTGACTTGTGAATACATGTTTCATAATATGACGTGAGCATGTCAAACCTCGTTAGTGAACATGCTAACAAAAATATAAGTTTTGAAAAGAAACTTTGACATGCTACAACCATGTTGATATTCTGATCATATAAGCATGTTTATATGTCCGTGAAATGCATGTTGGACATGATAACATATGTATGTAGATAGCATGAACATGTTAGGCCTTATTAGCAAGCTTTACTAATGAAAATATGAGATTTGAACATGAAATTTGATATGTTATGTCGAGTATTAGAATCTAATAATTTTGAACGTGTTTGATGGTAATCTTAGACTCACTAATGTATCATACATGTATGCCTACCATGCTAGATATCGTGAAATCAAGATAGGCCTAAGTGAAGCATGTCTTCAAACTAATAACTATGATAGTTACATGTATGAAATGTGAATACTCATAAGCATGCCTAAACACGAGTTATATGATTATCTTAAGTGTTTTGAAAGCGAGCATGATAGGCTTTGTAAATTTCATGACCTTAAATGACCGTAAGTGTCGACTTAGAATCTATATCACATATGTTTGGAACAAGGGAAGGTTACACGAATATAAAAAGACCCTTTAACATGTATATATACTATGTGATGTATGTGAATCCGATTTCGACGGTTAACTTATGGGAATGCCATGACTTGCTAAAATAAAATATATTTAGTATTGCTTGTAGTCTTATGTGATATTAATACAATGCGAGTATGTTTGCTAATTGTGATAGTCTCACATGATAGTAATAATGTAAGAATATAATCAACTTGAAGAAAAGAGGAACGTAAAGAATAGAAATTATATTCTATATAACTGTATAGCTAGGTTAAAACTTAGCTTATGTGTTGATCGTATATTCAAAGACAAAAGGTGAAGTTAAATTATATGACTAATGAATATCATACATATACGTAATTGTATTACGAAAGGAATTTACAAGTGTTGATTTTCTTTTCGTGGATAAACTACGCTAAAGGAAAGTTCCCTTACTTACACTCTTTTACGGTGCAAGTATCCTAAACCCTTGCATTACTTTATTCAACGGATATCGTAAGCAAGTATCTAAACCTTATCTCTTTGAATGCAAGTATTCTATCCTTGTATATTGCAAACTAGTTTCTTTACTTAATCGTTTGAATTGAATTAGCATACTTGAACTCTTATTTCATTAAAGCTATTATTCATGTTGAACTTGGTATTGTTCTTGAATATTGTGAAAGTGTCTATGCCATTTGATTCGGCTAGACTTATATTATTGAAAAGCGACCCAAACTAATTGATTGGTGCGGGATCTTATATTTGACTAAGAAGAACAACCTTCTTTGAAGGGAATATAAAATTGTCAAAAAACCGACGTGCACACTTGAGTATGATTGATTGTTATGCATAACGATGGTACTTTAGGCTGATCACCTGTTGTACCTGTTTTTGTTGGATTTTTAGTTTATTACTGTTAATTCTAGTAGAAGTTCATGGTCCTTAGTGACTGCTCAGTATTCAGTTATCTTGAAATCTTGAATTGATTTATTATTGAATCACATTGATATTATTCTGTCCTTAGCGACTGTTATTGAAAACTGTGGATATTCTTGTTATCCTTGAACTATCAAACCTTGCTATACTCTTTTCAAGAATTGAGAATTATATTACAAACCTTTATTGTATATTACTTGCTGAGCAATTTGTGCTCATTCTTACTTTCCCTAAAACATTTCAGTTAAGGCAGAGCAGGGCGAACCTTCTGGCGTTGATAAGGGCAAGGGCAAGGCTACCAACTAGCTTGTCTCTTTTATATTTTAAATATGTTAATGTTGTATTAAGATGATGTAGTAAGACTGGATTTGATTATGTTTAAGCTTAAGTTAGATTATGTAATAAGTCGTTAATTGATATTATTATGTAATCTATTAAGTACTGTAGGTTGCGAGACTTGGGGGAATAATTATAATAAATCATTGTAAATTATTCTAGATTAGAATTTCCGCTGTGATTGTGCGATTTTTTGTTATTATTATTGTGATGTATTACAATGAGCACGTGATGAACCGAATTCGAGAGACCAAGTGGCGGTCGCGGATTTTGGGGCGTCACATGTTGGTATCAAAGCTGTAGTTATAAACCTTAGGAACGAGTGTCCTTAGACTATAACTTAGGCGAACTTAGAAGTTGGAAAGGAGATAAAACTCACATAGAGTTTTCCCTAGAGCGAGACTTAGTCTGTTATGAAATGTAACTTCATTTTTATACAATGAACTTATGTTTTATTTAACATTCTAATGGAGTTGCTGTTTGTTTGTCTTGTGTTTGTGATTGTAGGATGACAGACACAGGTGTACCTAGTAGAGTGGCAGAGGAGGAGCCCAGGGATATACATGTAGTATACGAGGCACCTCTAGAGGCTACACCAGTGCAGGCTGTTGCACCGTTCGAGTCTGACAACGAGGACGAGATTGAGATTGAGTCTGATCCAGAAGAGGAGCTGATGGAGGACGAGCCGATGGAGGATGAGCCAGTAGAGGACTCTGATGAGGCTACTGTAGAGGAGCAGATGCTAGGAGAGTATGAGGAGCGAATCCTAGAGTTAGACTGCAGGATTCAGGAGCTGGAGGCAGATGCCCAAGAGAGAGAGTCCGAGTTTCAGAAACTGAGGGACGAGGACCACCTGAGGAAGCTGGCCATGCAGGAGTTAGAGGTGGAGATTGCTTACCATAGGGAGGCAGGGATCCAGATGGGGACTCTGTTTCACAGGTCAGTAGCTCAGAACGTGGATCTAGCAGGAAAGCTGGAAGAAGTAGAACATAGAGAATTGAGTGAGAAGATTGAGAAAGAGGCACTCCGTACTTAGCTAGAGTTGGAGGTGATGGATAGGATACACTTCGAGGAGAAATGGGAAGCGGCCAACGAGAGAGCTGACGACCTAGAGGACAAGGTCAGGTGCAAGAAGAGAAAGATGAACAAGATGGGGTATGTGTTCCGTTCAGCTTTTGAGAGGGTGATTGATGGTGTGTACCACTACCCGGAAGAACAGGGACAGACTCTACATACTTTGAGAGAGCTGGTTGCGTATATAGTAGAGTTAGAATACAAGAGCGCTGTGGAGCGCAAGATGATGTGATAAGATTTCCTTAGATGTTCTGGTGGTAGTTTAGTAGAATTTATCTTTATGTATTGTACATACTATGTTGTAATCCCAACCTTTTGTGTAAGATGTGGGATAATGATGTGAACCCCGTGTTAGCTTTTGTTAGAGGGGTAGTATGGTAGTAGGTTGGTATATTCCCCGTCTTTTGTGATATTAGGGGATATATGTTATAACATTTATAGCAGTATGCTAGGGAAATCATGTATTGAAACGATTTGGCATATGAATATAAATGGAGTTTATTTCTGAAATATGTTATAAATTTATTCCTTTAGTATTAAAAGAAATACTTAAGTAATATACTTGAATAATAATAAAATAAAAATTTGTGATGCAGATAATGCCGCCCAGACGTAGGTTGACTGCACCCGAAGAATCTGTTAATAACGAGAGGGAACAAGTTGACCCGATCCAGAAACTGGTAGACTTGTTAGGAGAGGCATTAAGGGGAAGGAACAATGAACCCCGTTCGTCCAAACCCTCAGGCTGTGCCAGCAACAACCTTTAAAGACTTTAAGAGTGTAGGACCCCCGGAGTTCGAGGGAACTACCGACCCAATCGTCGCACAAACATGGATTAAGGAGATCGAAAAATCTTTCACTATAGCTCGCGTAGGCGAAGATCAGAAGACGGTATTTGCCACATACATGATGAGGGGAGAAGCGAACTACTGGTGGGAGGCTAATCAACAAAGAGCTGGAGAAGGGATAATAGCTTGGGATAAATTTAAGACGCTATTTTTTGAGAGTTACTTTTTGAAAAGCATGAAGAATAGGATGGAGGTGAAATTCCTAGAGTTAAAACAAGGTGACATGACGGTGGCGCAGTACGCAGCTAAGTTTAATGAACTAGCGCGATTTGCGGAACACCAAGTTGGCGATGAAAAGAGAAAGGCTAGATGCTTCGAACAAGGGTTGAAGCCGTGGCTGTTCAATAAGGTATCAGTTCTTCACATTGATTCCTTTGCAACATTAATGGAGAAGGCAATCATTGCAGAAGGTGGCAGTGAGGCCTTAAGTCTGTATAACAAGGAAAAGAAAGGAAAGAATATTGGAGGAGAGAATCGTACGGGAGGAAACAGTAGCGGAGGAAGCAACTTGAGAAAGAGAAAGTGGAACAACAACAACAACAACAACAAAAATAACAATAATCAATCAGGAAATTTTCGTGGAGGTTTCAAGAAGAGGGCTGAAGGATGCCCGATGTTTGGGAAGAATCACCAGGGCGAGTGCTGGAAGGGACGTGGCACTTGCTATAACTGCGGACAGGAAGGGCACATCTCACCCAACTGTCCGAAACCAAAGAAGATACAAGGATGCTTTGCGTGTGACTCGACGGAGCACCGAATTAAGGACTGCCCAAAGAAGGGAAATGGCGGGGGTAGCAATCAGCAAGGAGGCGACAAGCTGATGATTGGCGGACCGACACAATCTAACCACCCAACCGCCAGAACCTTTAACATAACCGTCCAGGACGTCGTGGCTGCAAAGGACTTGGTGTCATGTATAATCCCAATCAATGATATAAATGCTTATGTATTATTTGATTCGGGTGCCACCTGTTCTTTTATATCTGAAGAAATTGCTAGTAAACTTAGTACACCCCGAGAACTATTAGAAAATCCTTTGAACATAGAAGTTGCGAATAAGGAAATAATCCCTGTAGAATACGTTTATCGAGATTGTCGCGCGAACATTAGAGAACATGAACTGAGCGTAGACTTGATTCCTATTAGATTGGGAGAATTTGATGTGATACTGGGAATTGATTGGTTGTATAACCATGCAGCGATAATTGACTGTCAGAACAAATGTGTGAACCTTCAGACTCCGAATAAGTCTAAGGTAGTGTTTTATGGTAGCTCATCGCTTAAGAAATCGTGTTGCGTTACGATGATGCAGGCCAAGAAATTGTTAAGGAAAGGATGTGTAGGTTATTTAGCTTACATCGTTGATACTCAGAAAAAGGGAGTAGAAATTAAGGATATATCCGTAGTTAATGAATTCCAAGATGTATTTTCGGACGATCTTCCTGGTCTTCCGCCAGACAGAGAAATTGAATTCGTAATAGACTTCGCCCCGGGAACGGCACCGATCTCGAAAGCTCCATATCGTATGGCGCCATTAGAAATGAAGGAAGTGATGATACAATTGCAAGAATTATTGGATAAGGGTTACATTCGACCTAGTGTTTCTCCTTAGGGAGCTCCAGTGTTATTCGTTAAGAAAAAGAACGGATCGATGAGGCTCTGTATCGATTATCGAGAATTGAACAGAGTAACGATCAAGAACCGGTATCCGCTACCGAGGATAGCTGACCTGTTTGATCAACTGAAGGGAGCAAAGTGTTTCTCAAAAATTGACCTACGAACAGGATATCATCAACTGAAAGTGAGTGATGAGGACATACCAAAGACTGCGTTTCGAACCCATTATGGACACTACGAGTTTTTGGTAATGTCATTTGGACTTACTAATGCTCTGGCAGCATTTATGGACTTGATGAACAGAGTTTTCAAGCCATACTTGGATAAATTTGTAGTGGTTTTTTCGACGACATTTTGATCTACTCGAAGACAGAGGAAGAACACGCCGAACATCTGAAGATTGTTTTGGAGGCACTAAGGAAGGAGAAGATGTATGCGAAATTTTCTAAGTGCAAATTTTGGATGGAGAAGGTTCTATTCTTAGGCCACGTGGTGGATAAGAATGGAATCGCTGTAGACCCTGCGAAGGTAGAAGCGGTAAGTAATTGGGAACAACCGAGAACACCGATGGAGTGAGAAGCTTTTTAGGGTTAGCTGGGTACTATCGAAGATTCATCCAAGATTTTTCTAAGATAGCAACCCTGTTGACCAATTTGACTAGAAAGACGGTGAAATTTGTATGGACCGACAAATGTGAAGAGAGTTTTCAGGAGTTGAAGAAGAGATTGAGCGAAGCACCTGTATTATCAATACCAGATGATGTGGGAATTTTTGTGGTGTATAGTGATGCATCGCACAAGGGACTTGGCTGTGTGCTTATGCAGCACGACAAGGTCATTGCGTATGCGTCACGACAATTGAAGGATTACGAAAAATGATACCCTACTCACGACTTAGAGTTAGCGGCAGTAGTTTTTGCGTTAAAGATATGGAGGCATTATTTGTACGGAGAGAGATGTAAGATATACACGAACCACAAGAGTCTGAAATATATCTTCACACAGAAGGAGTTGAACATGCTGCAGAGAAGGTGGTTAGAATTAATCAAAGACTATGACTGCGATATTCTTTATCACCCGGGGAAGGCAAATGTGGTTGCCGACGCTCTGAGTAGGAAAGGAAGGGATAAATTATTTAATTTAACGACTCAGGAAGAATTGATAAGAGAGATGGAGAAATTGGAGATAGAAGTGAAAGGACCAGAGACGTCTAGCGAGAAGTTAATTGTAATGGAAGCTTGTCCGACGTTGTTGGATAGAGTGAAGGAAGCCCAGGAAAAGGATGAAGAGCGTGAGAAAATCCGAAAGAGGATCACAGAAAATGAGGAAGAGAAATTTCGAATGGATAAAGACGATATCTTAAGATTCGAAGGAAGAGTGTGGGTACCAGCGGTAACCGAGTTGAGGGAAGAGATTTTACACGAGGCACACAATACGACATAATCCGTTCATTCAGGAGGCACGAAGATGTACCGAGATCTAAGGCAACATTTTTGGTGGCCCAATTTGAAACGGGAAGTCGCATAGTGCGTCAGTAGATGTTTGACTTACCAACGCGTTAAAGCAGAGCATCAATGGCCGAGTGATTTACTACAACCGTTAGAAATACCAGAGTGGAAATGGGAGCATATTACCATGGACTTCGTGGTAGGACTTCCAGTTACACAGAAAGGTTATGATGCCATTTGGGTTATCGTGGATCGACTAATGAAGACCGCATATTTTCTACCAATAAAGATCCGTTACAATTTGAATCAGTTAGCGGGTCTATACATAAAAGAGATTGTCTCACGACATGGAGTGCCGGTATCTATTATCTCTGATCGAGATCCTCGCTTCACGTCCAATTTTTGGAAAAATTTGCAAGAAAGAATGGGAACACAGTTGAGGTTGAGTACGGCTTACCATCCTCAGACAGACGGACAGAGTGAGCGAACAATACAAACGCTGGAGGACATGCTTAGGACTTGCGTGATGGATTTTAAGGGAAATTGGGACGACCACCTACCCTTAGTAGAATTCGCATATAATAATAGCTACCATGCGAGTATCGGCATGCCACCATACGAAGCTCTTTACGGAAGAAAGTGCAGAACGCTATTATATTAGGACGAAGTCGGAGAGCGACGAATACTCTGACCAGAGCTAGTACAACAAACCGCAGACGTGGTGACAATGATAAGAGCCAGATTAGTAGCAGCTCAAGACCGCCAGAAAAAGTATGCAGATTTGCATCGGCAGGACCGAGACTTCAAAGTCAGCAGTTTTGTATTCTTGAACGTATCTCCATGGAAGGAAAAGATCCGTTTCGGCAAGAAAGGAAAATTGAGTCCAAGATTCATAGGACCGTCGAGATACTGAAGCGAGTGGGCGAAGTGGCATACAAAGTTGCGTTACCACCAGAGTTGGAGCACATTCACAACGTGTTCCACATTTCCGTGTTGCGACCGTACAAGGCCGACTACAAGCACGTGATTTCTTACGAGCCCATTTAAGTGGAGAAGAACTTGGCGTATAAAGAAATTCCTGTCCAGATATTAGATAGGAAAGAACAAGCTTTGAGAAATAAAATAATATCTTCTGTAAAAGTACTTTGGTGTAACCACGATGTCGAGGAGGCAACGTGGGAGTTAGAAGATAGGATAATGAGGGATTATCTCCATTTATTTATGTAACCTTGTAGCAATTCCGGGATGAAATTTTTATAGGGGGGGAAGATGTAATACCCAAGAATTTTTAAATATTATTAAATAAATATATTAATGGAAATGAGAATTTATTTGAATATAAATGATTTTGTGTTATGAAAATGAATTAATTCAATTATATAAAAAATTGAATAATTATAATAATTGAGAAATTGATGGAGTTTGCGATAAACTCGTTGATAGCCTTGTGTGGCACAGTGATGAAGATTATTAATGATTATATTAATTAGCGAATGAATTATTAAGTAAATAATTAATCTATGTTAATTGTTAATTGCTATTGTAGAATATTAATTAATGGTTATGGAATATTAACTGTGATTAATTAATAATACGTGATTATTATTATTGCACGAAATATAATAATAATAATGAGCAACGTGTCTATGATATAATAAGATTTATATTCATTTAATGTGATATTTAATCATATAAGTGTTAATCAATTATTATGAAAATTAATAATCAATGAGGAATGGATTAATTAATATTATCGTTAATTAATTAATGAGATAAATAATTTATTTATTTGACAAATAAGTGAGTTATTAATATAATAAGAGTATATTAATTGATATGTGCAAATGTGCAATACTTGAATATATAAAGTATATGGAATACAACTATATTATATAGAGAGACACTTAAGTGTAACCATGCATGTATGTATAAACTATATAGTAAAGTTTATTAAGTTGTAAAAGTTACATGAAATGTGTATGTGACAAATGTATGTGAAGTGTCTATTAAAATAATGTATCATGGATGATTGGTGGACAATTTAATAACAACGGAGATAATATAACGTAATAATATCCAAGTAAGTTATACTGGCATGATAAAAATATACATGAATTATATATGTGTAAATTACACTTATTACATTATGTGAAGTACATTATGATTTAAATTATAACCTAAGAGTACATATGATATATAACATGAGTATATGGTGTATATATACAAGTGTAGCATGTAGTCCATTTGTAAGAATGCTGAAGATAATTTGCTTGTCCAATATTATTAGTCTCAATCCTTGCACACGTGAATGACAAAAGGCTAGGAGCCTATTTCCCTTTTCTCCTCCCAAGCTCAAGCTAGTCAACTAGATAACAATGATCAATGGGGAGTGGCTATCATGATGGGTTTCAACTACCATCTAACAACTCTTTCATAACCTTCATGCAAACCTATAATCCATTAGTTTGATTTGGAATATAATTGCATTGTCTGTGTAAGAATTCGTCTATAAATAGCAGCCATATTTCTTCATAATTCTAATTGCTGAGAATTGCTTGAGAGCATATATAATATCAGTCTAGAGTTGTAAGAAGTGAATTAGCAGCAAGTTTCATTAGCTAACAGAGGTATAATCACATGTTATTGTTCTTCATTCTCCATTTTCTGTTTCTGCAAGATTTCTAGGATTTCTTAATTGATTAGTTATAGATGCTATGCATGTTAATTGATGTATAAAAAGATTGATTAGTGGTTACATGGACTTATATATATGTTGGCATTTAAATGTAGTTGTTCTCCATTATCATTTCTTATTTTCTGTCAAAACTTTAATTCTTGAATTGAGTATGGAATTCATGATTATGCAATCAAGTAATGCTTGTTAGTTGTTACATAGTTGATATATTAGCTTATATATATGTTTAAACTATAATATGATTGATTACAATCGAATTGGTTGTGGAATTTAGAAATTGGCTTTGCTCTTTGCCAAAGCAGAAGATTTCATTTCGGTTCAGGCAACGGCGCAGCTGCGCCGTTTGTGAACTTAGGCGCAGCGCAGCTGCGCCGGTACGCTGCACCAAACTCTGATTTTTGTTAATGCTGTGAGTGCTAGATAGTTAGACTACTACTTGAACCAGCTTGCTAGCATGAGTAACATATGTATGAGTATACCTAGACCTAAAAGAGAACTTGTTTTACTAAGATCATAAATGATAAAGTTATAGACTTCAAGATAAACTTAAAATTTTGGAAACGAACTTGAAGTTTCTTAAACAATCATTAATGTTATAAAGCATGACTATATTCTGATTTTTGATACGTGGTAGAGCAGCTTAGAAATGCAAGAAATGAATATTGACTTGTGAATACATGTTTTATAATATGACGTGAGCATGTCAAACCTCGTTAGTGAACATGCTAACAAAAATATAAGTTTTGAAAAGAAACTTTGACATGCTACGACCATGTTGATATTCTGATCTTATAAGCATGTTTATATGTCCATGAAATGCATGTCGGACATGATAACATATGTATGTAGATAGCATGAACATGTTAGGCCTTATTAGCAAGCTTTACTAATGAAAATATCATCTTTGAACATGAACTTTGATATGTTATGTCGAGAGTTAGAATCTGATAATTTTGAATGTGTTTGATGGTAATCTTAGACTCACTAATGTATCATACATGTATGCCTACCATGCTAGATATCGTGAAATCAAGATAGGCCTAAGTGAAGCATGTCTTCAAACTAATAACTATGATAGTTACATGTATGAAATGTGAATATTCATAAGCATGCCTAAACACGAGTTATATGATTATCTTAAGTGTTTTGAAAGCGAGCATGATAGGCTTTGTAAATTTTATGACCTTGAATGACCGTAAGTGTCGACTTAGAATCTATATCACATATGTTTGGAACAAGGGAAGGTTACACGAATATAAAAAGACCCTTTAAAATGTATATATACTATGTGATATATGTGGATCCGATTTCGACGGTTAACTTATGGGAATGCCATGACTTGCTAAATAAAATATATTTAGTATTGCTTGTAGTCTTATGTGATATTAATACAATGCGAGTATGTTTGCTAATTGTGATAGTCTCATATGATAGTAATAATGTAAGAATATGATCAACTTGAAGAAAAGAGGAACGTAAAGGATAGAAATTATATTCTATATAACTGTATAGCTAGGTTAAAACTTAGCTTATGTGTTGATCGTATATTCGAAGACAAAAGGTGAAGTTAAATTATATGACTAATGAATATCATACATATACGTAATTGTATTGCGATAGGAATTTACAAGTGTTGATTTGCTTTTCGTGGATAAACTATGCTAAAGGCAAGTTCTCTTACTTACACTCTTTTACGGTGCAAGTATCCTAAACCCTTGCATTACTTTATTCAACGGATATCGTAAGCAAGTATCTAAACCTTATCTCTTTGAATGCAAGTATTCTATCCTTGTATATTGCAAACTAGTTTCTTTACTTAATCGTTTGAATTGAATTAGCATACTTGAACTCTTATTTCATTAAAGCTATTATTCATGTTGAACTTGGTATTGTTCTTGAATGTTGTGAAAGTGTCTATGCCATTTGATTCGACTAGACTTATATTATTAAAAAGCGACCCAAACTAATTGATTGGTGCGGGATCTTGTATTTGACTGAGAAGAACAACCTTCTTTGAAGGGAATATAAAATTGTTGAAAAACCGACGTGCACACTTGAATATGATTGATTGTTATGCATAACGATGGTACTTTAGGCTAATCACCTGTTATACCTGTTTTTGTTGGATTTTTAGTTTATTACTGTTAATTCTAGTAGAAGTTCATGGTCCTTAGTGACTACTCAGTATTCAGTTATCTTGAAATCTTGAATTGATTTATTATTGAATCACATTGATATTATTCTGTCCTTAGCGACTGTTATTGAAAACTGTGGATATTCTTGTTATCCTTGAACTATCAAACCTTGCTATACTCTTTTCAAGAATTGAGAATTATATTACAAACCTTTATTGTATATTACTTGCTGAGCAATTTGTGCTCATTCTTACTTTCCCTAAAACATTTCAGTTAAGGTAGAGCAGGGCGAACCTTCGGGCGTTGATAAGGGCAAGGGCAAGGCTACCAACTAGCTTGTCTCTTTTATGTTTTAAATTTGTTAATGTTGTATTAAGATGATGTAGTAAGACTGGATTTGATTATGTTTAAGCTTAAGTTAGATTATGTAATAAGTCGTTAATTGATATTATTATGTAATCTATTAAGTACTGTAGGTTGCGAGACTTGGGGGAATAATTATAATAAATCATTGTAAATTATTCTAGATTAGAATTTCCGCTGTGATTGTGCGATTTTTAGTTATTATTATTGTGATGTATAACCATGAGCACGTGATGAACCGAATTCGAGAGGCAAAGTGGCGGTCGCGAATTTTGGGGCGTCACAATATGTTTATCCTAAGCACAAATCATACATTCAACGTCATGTAAACATACAATCGCCCGCCACTATGATTAGATCTAAACCCACACTTCATCTTTCAAGCCCATGTGGATTATCAAGGTAATTGTTCACGAATCAATTAAGCAATGGAGCACAAATCGTAATAGGCAATCACATAACAATCAATAAGAACAACATGGAAGCATATCAATGTAAACTACTCATCAGGTTCCATTGAAATCTCAAAATATAAACTAACTCATACCATGAGTAGATATACCATCCACATATTGAATAAGCATCAGAAGAATACAAATATGAATCAAAGAGAAAATAAGGATAGGAAATGCAAATCTGATTCCTCTTGATCAAAATATGAATCTTTGATGTTCTCCAAATGTTTTAACCATCAAGCCTAATTAAACCCTAGAAAACTGACTACTATAAACTCTAGCTTAATCTACTCCTAATCTATACAAAGAAATGAAAGAGAAGAGAAGTAGATGAACAAAGCTAAAGCTAGAGCTCCCAATGGGAGGAGTTATCTAAAATGTGAGTCAAAAATGAGCCCTAAATAGCCTCCAAGTCGACATCTGCCGAAATTAAAAGTCAAACTGTGGGTCAAGCCGAGCAGGCTCGGCCGCGCGCCATTTTGCCTTGGTCCTGGCGCGGCCACGCGGACCCCCAAATTTGGCTTTCTGTCCTGCTAATTGGCGTGGGCGCGCGACATCCCTTGTAAACTCGGCGCGGTCGCGCGGGTCTGTGATTTTACTGGATTGCTTCTTTTTCTGTTGTACTTGGCTTTAACACTCCCATGCTCGGCAGGTTAACCCTTTTTAGCCTCTTTGCATCATCACATTCCCATTTAGCTGCTTGACTCCCTTCTATTGTCATGCCATAATCTCTTTTAGCATTCTTTCCGTGGTTTTAGCCTCATACGCACCAAGAGAGTTCCTAAACATGAAATCTACAAAACAAAGCAAAAACATATGAAAAGCACAAAGATACTTGAGTTTAAGCCACGAAACAAGCTAGAGAATATCTGAATAAGTTGTCATAAAAACCACTTATCAGAAGCATTGGTATTCCAAATCTTCTAGTTGTACTAGACTTCAAAATTTTTGACATCAAGCTAAATTCGCACTGATGTGTCTTTAAAAATATAAATAAATTTTTGTTATCAACAACACATGGTTACAATTATGTAGAAGTGGACTTTGAATCACTAACACATTGTTACCTGTTGCGGCATGATAACGCCAAATATAATTTTTCAATAGTTTTGAACTATTTAAAGAAGAGTCTATGCTAATTATTTCGGCCAGACAAAAATGATTTGAGTTATCAAAATATATTTTATATATCATTAATGCATCATGGAACCTGGTGCAGAGATGATAAAATGATGGAGTTATCAATGCAGAATTACCTAATGTTTGATATGATCTAAGGATCTTCAGCCACTATGGTACGATGTAGTATGACAAAGTCACAAAAATGACGGAATCCTCAAACGGACTGTAAATACAGTACGGTATTATGACATCATAAAATGAATTTTAGGATTTTAAAGATAAATTATTGCCAATTGAATTTGGCCAGATACATGTTTCGATTGATGTTTGAATTATTTGTATATGTCTAAGCTATTTGATTCAGCTAGACAAATATTTATGAAAATTCAAGTATCTTTTTGAGAATTTATCCCGAGCCAAATTGTTTTGGTACGGACTCTTATGCTAAGTTTGAGGTGAAAAATCTCGAATAAGGGGGATATGCCGATTGGATAAAATAATCCAATCTAGTAGCGTAAATAGTCGCTAAACAAGATTAATATGTTATGCATGGCGTAAGCGTACGATATGCTAATTATCTAAAGTACTAGCATCAGTAGTTTATCTTCTTTGTGATTGTAATCATACCTAGTAATTTATTATTTTTCGGTGTGAATACCGTTAAAACTATGTGTTCATAGGTCTATATGACCCCTCAACAGGATTTAAAAAGTTTTTAACTCCTTAGAGAGAACTCTGGGTAGAATGTAATGATAGAATAGTTCCTCATAGAAGGAAGCCGTATGTTCTCGTTAAATAAAAATGAAATCAGATAAAGGTGACGTTAAAAACCTAGTTTTGATGAATAAAAGGAGTAGGGATTAGTAGGCTGTAATTTCGAGGACGAAATTCTTAGAAGAAGGGGTGAATGTGATAACCCAAAAATTTATAAGATCTTGAATGATTAAAATAAAGGTTAAAGGATAAAACCTAGATGAGAATTTGAGGAATAATTTTAAATTTTTAAAGAAGAACCTATATGGTTTACTATTCGAATGAGAATAGATAATATATGGGTTACAAAATTTCTAAACCCTAGAAATGAATCTATATGTACTTGAAGGAATATTAAGGATAAGGTACTACGATACCTATAAAGTTTGGTGACCTAATATATAAATTAGGTATTTGAATTAAATAACCCCAAGTGTTATCTTAATTTAATTGGCTTAGTATTTTAAGTATATACTAGTGACCTAATCTAATAGATTTATGAAATATGTATCAACAAATTAGATTATCTTGTATGATTATTTGAGTGTTTATAACTTATTAAGTTAATTAAAGCTATTAAGTTAATACACTTAGTGGAGTATGTTATGACTTATGTGAATTATATGTATGATTAAATAAATATACATTATATAATGTGTATATATTTTATTTGTATATAAAGATAATTAAGATTATGTAAATATCAATAATGTTGAGCATTAGTTATAATGATAATAGATTTAATGGACTAAGGAGGGTAAATAATTTAAATAAGCCCAATTATTTATTTAAGCATTAGACTTGTAGATAAATTGATTTAATAGCAATTAAATTGTTAAACTAGCCCAATATATCATATATAGGGTAAGTATAATAATGACCCAATTTAATTATGGGTGGAAGCCCAAGTTCAATTTAGTTAGTAAGCAAAAATAAGGAAAATGCAAGCCCAAAAGAAATTAGCAAAAAGCCCATTCTTGGCCCATTTAAAAAGGGATATTATAGTCATTAATGAAGCATTAAAATAAAACAAAAAGATTGGGTGGTGGAGGGCCAAGTGGCCGGATTGCAAGAAGAGAAAAGGGAGAGTAATGTCATGATTGCCTTTACTTTATTAGGTAATTCACTTTTTAGGTGTTGCTTTCTTAATGGGCCAACACTTTAGCTATTGCTTGCAAGTAAGAACTTTCATCATGAGAGAGAGAGAGAGAGGGAAAGCAAGTTGGTGGAGATAATGGATAGATATATACTATATATCTATACTTTTCATTTTTAAGTAAAACTAAATACATCATTTAGCTTCATTTTATTTTCTTTCATTTGCTAAGTTAAAGAAAGAGAGAACAAAGAACTAAGAGAGAGAGGAGGAGGAGGAGGAGGAGAAGTTCGGCCACTATAGGAGAGAAAGAGGGAGAGTTTTGTGAAGTTCCATAGATTTCTAATCAAAGTTTAGGAAGAAGAAGAGGAGGGAAAAATCAAGAGAATGTATAAAGGATTCTACTTATGTAGTCTAATTTTTTTTTGTTTGATTTAAGTTTTGATTTTTGATAAAGTTATTATATAAAGGTTAAAACCTTAGATCTATGTGTTTAATAGTATTTCATATTTAGATCTAAACCTTTTGATGATCAAAAGTTAGATCTAAAGTATGAAATAGGAAATAAGTTTTTCAAAAGTGAGAAAACCTAACTTTTCTTAGACTTGATTGTGTTTATCTTGTGTTTGGTGATTATTTGATGAAATAGATCATGGATCATGATATATCCATGAGTATATGAGGTATTAGTAGGTATATGATGAGTTATGTTGGTTATTATGGGAGAATATGAAAGTTTTATTAGAAATCACCAAGTATTGAAAATTAGATTTTTGTAAAAATAAAATATGAAATGGAAACGACCATATCTCTCATTCTATTTTGAATTTTTGAGTGTGGTCAATTTTTGGAGTTAGATCTATAAGTCTTCTAACTTTTTCAAGTGGAATCACTGAAAAAGGAGTTACTGATTTTTTTGTGAACTGATTTTAGCAAAGGATGCCAAATCTAAAAATGGACAAAAAGCAGCTGCAACTATTTTGCAGGGGCAGTTTTGTCCACTTAATTTATGGAATAAATTCCAATCTTTCGAAACATGAAAATATATAAGATAAAGTAGCTTGTGTCCAAAAATGAGCTCAATTCGACTTAAATTGACAATGTTATGACCATTTTAATATTTGCGTTTTTTCGACAAAAATTGCTATAACCGGAGTTGTATAACTCCGATGGCCACGAAATTTAAACTGGAAGCTCACATTAACACGTGTAAGATCGTGCCAAAAGTTAGAAATTTCTGGAGTTAAGCGTGAGGTAGTTAATTTCTAATATGACCCTTATGTACAATTTTTCATGCTTTAGTTGTCTATTAAACTTTTAATTGATAATTGATTATTATTACGCATATTAAAACGAACAAAACGAAATTCAAATTGACAGATTCGGAGTTATAACCAATCTGTAATGTTGAATTTCATGATTTCTCTCGAAACTTTACAAAATACCAAAAACAGTAAATTTAAGCGTTCCAATTTGAATGATTATATGATCTAAAGTGTCTAAAGCATGCTAGAAACATTGTATGATGTTTCTGTGGAGTTTATAGTCCATGGGTAACATTAAAGTTTAATGTGTTAGTTTAATTTGGGATTTAATTGGGCTATGAACAGTGTAGTTCGCGAACTGCAGTTCATCGTACAAGGGACCCTCGCCCCGGCGGGCTTCCTAGTACAAGCACCCCCACCTCGGCATGCTACCTGCAGTCCGAACCCCTGCCCCGGCGGGGTACAGAGTTGGAATGGTTTTATTTTGTGTGGTTTCAATCCATACCATAGTGAATTAACTTAACCTAATGAACCGGATAACGTGTTGAGCATATAACACAGTATTATAATATATTATTGACATGTATAAGACGATTTTAAGTTGTATATTAACAAGTTATATGTGAACTCGAATTTGTTGTTGTAAGGTTTGATTATGATTGTTTAAGAGATTATACTTGTGTAATATGCATGTTCTGGGTTCAGATTCATGTTATGTGGTTAGTCAACAAGTTAAGATTATGAACCAAGTTGTTAAGTTGAACTTAAGTGAGAAGTTCAACAGTTAAACGTAGTGGTTATGGAACTAATTGATATTATAAACGTAATGAAATGTGTAGGACATTGAGGAAGTGAATTGTAATTATAAGTGTAGCTTGTGCACGAGGCAAGTGTTCTATCCCTAATTTACTATTATTGAGCAAGTTTCTTAAACATTACTTTATTGAGCAAGCTTTCTATCCTTGAAATACTATCATGATGAAAGTTCTTATTCTTGTTTATTCAAGTTGAGATTCCATATGAGATATTATAATTCCCTTAAAGTATTACTTCAGTTATACAATACTTCTTCGATTGTATACTCTTGAGATTTATTATTAGATCTGAATATCAATGTTATTGTGGAACCTTGTAAGGCTAGAGAACCCTTACTGATTCGACTAGTCCATAGTTGATGAACGTTCTAAATTCTAGAACTGTTATTGAGCTTATCCAAACCAAACTTCCTCTCTTGCGGACTCTGATGTCAAACTGAGATGAACAACCCTGTTATAGGGGATTATTTACTTGTTAGCGTTGAGATGATGTGCACATTATGGTACTAAGGGTTGATCCCCCTAAGTACGAGTAGTAGAGTCCATATAGTCTTATGACTGTTAAAGGTTTAAAGTAGAGATACTTGACAACCTAGGACATACTTCATGGTCTTGTGACCCTCAGATGTACTTTTGATTCTTGTTATTCATTCTTGATTCAAAAGCCGAGCTTTCTGTATTCAGAATTCTTTGATTCACTCGCTTATTATTATTGTTATATTATTTTACTTGTGGGCAATTGTGCTCACTCTTGCGTAATAACATTACAGTTAAGAACGATATGTCCGACGAGCATTCTACTAGCAAAGGCAAGTGCAAGGTTAACAAGTGTTGAAGACTTGTTATTTAATTTTAGAATATTATGTTTAAGACTTTGATGTGTTAAGACTTGTGTATTTGATTATGTTTCTGCATTTGAGATTTAAGATTAGTTTGGCCTGTGATTTATTTTATTCAGATGTTGTAACCCCATAAGGGGAGATGATGGAGATGTTTTTATCTATTTCATGAGATTGGTCCGCATACTTTCTATGTGTCCATTCAGGTGCTCAACATCGCCACTAGATACAACTTGTTGCTGGGCAGGCTATAGATCCGCATGGTGTGACATCCCGAAAATTCATAAGATCTTGAATGATTAAATTAAAGGTTAAAAGAATAAACCTGGATGAAAATTTGAGGAATAATTTAAAATTTTTAAAAGAACCTATATGGTTTGATTTGAATTCTTAAAATGTGTATATGTATAGGTAAACATATATATATTTAGTGATGTGGTATACATATTTTAGCAAGAAGAATGATAAGAATAAATATAGTATGAGATTTGTCGGACATTTTTCAAAGTATTAAAATATTTGGTATGAGTATGTATATTATTTGATTTCTTATATTTGTTTATTATATAATAAGCAAATAAAAAGAAACTAATATAACCTAATACATATATTAGGTATGAAATTTAAATAACCTAAGGGTTATCATACAAAAGGATGTTAGTATTTAAAATATTAACTAACATTAAGAGATTAAGTTTATTATCTTAATTTATTAATTTTATTAAAGCAAGTCTAATTAGGTTAAGTAATTAAATGTGCATGAGTAAGGATTTGATTTACAATTGAGTGAATAGAAACCCTAATTAAATGATTAGGGTATCATAGAATTAAAATTTAGTGGACTATGTTAATTTACATGGCCCAATTATTTTGTTAGCAAGCCCAAAGTAATAAATTTGGAGCCCAAATTTTTAACCCAATGGAAGAGGGATGTTGGACATTTAGTAAGTTAAATAAAGCATTAAAAACAAAACAAAATTTGGGAGGAAAGGGCTAGGAATTTCGGCCCCAAGTAAGAGGAAATGAAGGAGGGAAAGTATGTAATCATTATAGTTACCAACTCCTTACCAACCCACCTATGTGTCATCTTATTAATGTGCCTCATCATTTTACCAAATGTGCAAGCAACCATTTAATAAGGATGGGAGAGAGAAGGCAAGAGAGATATTGGGAGATGTGTATAGATATATATCATATATCTATATACATTTTTACTAACAACCACTAAAAATCATTGGCCACTTTAACAAAAAAATCCATTCCATTTCTCTCTCATCTCTTATTAGCTAACACAAAGAAAACCCAATCGAGAGAGAGAGAAGAGAGGCTATTCGGCAGCAATAGAGGGAGAGGAGGGAGATTTTTTTTTCAAAGTCTCCAAGCCCCATAATCAAAATTAGGGAGAAGAAGAGGGAAGCTCAAGTAAAGGTATAACTTTAAACTAGTTCATGAAATTTGTGTTTAATTGTTCTAGATCAAAACTTGGATCTATGGTTCAAAACTCCAAAATCTTAGATTTACATGTATATAAGTGTGTTATGTTTAGATCTATCACTTTTTATGATCAAAAGTTAGATCAAAAGCAAGAAGAATGAAACTATGTTTCAAAAGTTAGAAAATCTTAATTTTTCTTAGCATAGATGATGATTTGCTTTGATTTGATGAAAGTTTGATAAAATTAATAAAGGATCATGGTAGATCCTTGTGTTTAAGGAAGTTTATGATGTATTATGATGGTTTATAATGTTTAATGTTGTGTTAATCAAGAGATCTAAGAAGATTTCTTAGAAAATACAAAAGTTTTAAAATCAGATTTTTGAGAAAATGGAACACGATATTAAAATGACCATATCTCTCATTATGTTTCAAATTTTTGAGTGTGGTCAATTTCTAGAGTTAGATCTAGAAGTCTTCTAACTTTTTCAAGTGGAATCACTAAAAAGTTCCATGTATATTTCAGTGTGGACTGTTTTGAAGAAAGGACGCCAAATCTGAGAAACCCAAAAAGTAAGCTGTCTGGATTTTTGAAGGGCAGTTTCATCCACTTATTTTATGAAAAAAATTCCGGCCTTCTGGGACAAGAAAATATTTTGGATAAAGTAGCTTGTGTCCAAAAATGAGCTAATTCCGACTTAAATTGAGCAAGTTATGACTATTTTAATATTTACGTTTTTCCGACAAAAATTGCTACAACCGGAGTTATATAACTCCGATGGCCACGAAATTTAAACTTGAGTCTCACGATAACATGTGTAAGATCCCACCAAGAGTTGGGAATTTTTGGAGTTCAGCGTGATGTATCAAATTTCTTAAGGAATTAACTAGAAATGGATTTTTGAAAAATACTTAAGGAAATTAAAAAATTCCTGAAAAGTTATTTTTGTGTATGAAATATGTGTATATATGTTTGGCCAAAAGATAAAAAAATAATAAGGTAATTTAGTTAAAAAAGGGGAATCCAGCTTGCTGGATACCAATCTAGTTTATTGGTTGGCCATCAGGTTGCTAGATTGAAGGATTTATGAATCTAGGCTTGCTGGATTAGATGTTTGCATAATCCAGGTTGCTGGATTAGAGGTTAGTTGAATCCAGACTTGCTGGATTGGATGTTAGTTTGAATCTAGGCTTGCTGGATTGGATGTTAGTTTGAATCCAGGCTTGCTGGATTGGAGATCAGTTGAATCCAGTCTACTAGATTGGAAAATAGTTACTAAATTAAAATTCAATCTGAATCCAGGTTACTAGATTAGGTATTCGGCTTACTTAATTATAAAGGACTTATAAAATGAAAGATTAAGTGTTAATTTACAAGTTGTATGAACAAGTAAGTGTTAAGTTTAAGGTTGTGCAATCGTACTCTTTAATGGTTGATGTATAGTAGCTGGGCTAAACAACTCCTTCATATGAGGAAGGGATCTACGAATTAGTAACCGATATAACTCACTGTGAAAACAATGTAGACGAGACGGAAACTAATTTGTTAGTTGATTATGAAAAACCACTCAGTATACTATGCGGAATAATATTAAAGACTCGATGTGTGCTAGGTTTAGACTTGTGTATATGTATAGTGTTAAGGTTATCTAATATTTGACTATATGTTTAAATGTTAGATAGTTTACTTATAAAGTATGTTATGCTAATTGAAAGATCAATCTTATAACTGATAGGTCTTTTCAATAAAGCGATTAAATTATATTGCGTAGCAGTAATCGACGATAGAAGCAAGTTTTCTCTAACTCAAACTTTGAGTTATATTTCAAAGCATGTTCGTGAATAATTATTGTTAATTATTCACATCTATACTGAGTATTGATTCGCACTTAGTGCATGTTGCATATGTTCAATAGGTATGAAAGGCTGATCACCTTCATTACCATATTGTTCAGTTGAATTTATTCGTGTTCATTGTTGGCTATTCAGCATTATTGATTCATGTTTTTTCATAATTCTTATATTGTTGAAAGTTTGTCAGCTTATTATTCTTTTCAATCATGATATATCTTCATTTGAACTTAAACTTACTGGGAAAACTTGTTGCTCACCCTAGCTATATCATGATAAATATTTCAGATTAACGAAGAAACTTCGAACACAATCAAAGGCAAAGACAAGTTCCAGGATGGAATTATTATACGGTTAAAATGGTAATAATATAGGATACAAATGACATTGTATATCGTGTAGGATATTGAATGCAGGTATTAAGTTAAGGTTACAGACCTTGAGAATTATGTTGTAAAAGTTATTGTATAAATAATTTATGTTTATATCTTCCGCAATAGTTATAGAAATGATGTATCGTAACGTACCAGGTCCGAGGTTCTAGGGACCCGAATTTGGGGGCATCACAGTTGGTATCAGAGCTGTAGGTTATAAACCTTAGGTAGGGTTACCTTAGGCTATAACCGTAGGGATGAGGAATATGAATAAACTCAAATAGAGTTTAAGTTCTACGCAATGAATTTGGGCAAGGTATTAATAAGTCAATAAGATTCAAAGAAGAATCTTGACAAGTAATAAAGATCTAGAGTTACCTAACTCTGATAATAAAGATGAACAGTGTAATGAATAGATAGAGTCTAAAAGACTAAAAGTATAAAGAGAAAGAAGATCGTAAAACAAAACGATCATAAGATAAAAAAGAATCGTAATATAATACGATTATAATATAAAATCACAACGTGATTTGATAATGACATAAGAGGACAGAAGATCAATTAAATGATTGAAAACTTTATAGCATAATTGTTGTACGACTGTGGTACTACGAAATAGTACGAGTTAAACTTAGAAAAGAGTTGTGAATTGTAGATACGGATTAAATAAAATTTGTACCGAGTATTGAGGGAGCTAGGATTATGTGGGATTTCAATTGAGGACTCATGTGATAGCTGAGTTGTACAAACCTCTGTATGTGTGACACCTCCAAATTCGAGTACTTCGTTTCCACATGATTTGGTGTTCACTTTATATTTAAAACATATATCTACCCAATAATAAAGAATTGCAAAACCAATTACAACCTTTATAAAACTTAAATAAAATCTTCCTTGACAAAGGATTACAACTTGTCCAAATAAAATCCCAGGGTTAACTAAACCTTCACATCAAACAAAGTAAATGCGAAAATAAAACATCGTCAACTAAATCTTATTACAATATAAACTTGAAACTGCAAGCTTTCACTTGCTCATCTTTCCTTTTCCTTTACTTGTTGACGGTATGTCAACATTCTTGGTCTCAACTGTAAGGGGTGGTAAAACATGCAAGAGTGAGCAAACAAAAGCTCACTTGAAATGCAACGGTAATATAACATAAGTGAATAGTTTCAAAAGAGTTTGAATAACTTTACTTCCATCAAAATAAAGAATTGAACAGTAATTCTTTTATTATCATTAAAGTTCGGATATAGAATTTATCTGAGGGTCATACGACCTTGAACCATGTCCTAGGTTATAAATATTTTTATTTAAACCTTTAGCAGTCGTTAAGACTATGGACCTTCAACTCGTACTCAGGGGGATCAGCCCTTTGTACCATGTATTGTGCACAAATATTTAACACTTTCGCATAAATATCTCCTAATAAATAGGGTTGTTCATTCTCAGTAATTGAATACAAGTCCGTACCAAAGAAAGTTTGGTTTGGATAGATAAAGGAACTTTAGAGTTTCAACTATCATCAACTAGAAGTAGTTGAATCCACTCATAATGCTTTAACAGTTCAATAATATAAGAATCATGAACCAATTGTAAGATATAGAAACAATCTATATAATAAGTAAACATTCTTTAGAAATAACTTAAAGCAATTGAAAGAATAAGTAGATCTTGCTTGAACAATTAAGTCAAGATCACAACACTATGACAATAATTGCATTATGAACATTGGAATACGATATAACTTGTACAATACATAACAAGTTAAGAATCGAAGATAAACTTGCATGACATCTTGAGCAAGGATTAGAGAACTTGCGCAATAAAAAGATGCATTGATAAAGCTTGCGTAGCATACAAGAATAATTCAGAAAGCTTGTACAAAGTAAATAACGAGTTTAGAAATAGAAACTTGCTTAACGTATAAGAATAAGGATTAGGGAACTTGCCTCAAGCGCAAGCTACACTTTCACAATTATAACCACTTCACAGTTACCTTACACATTTATAATACGTTCAAAACATCTATTAGTAACCAACTACAATGTTTAAACCGTTGAACTTCTTACTTAAGTCCAACTTACAACGTTGTTTACAACATAGGTTGCTAACTAGCCACATACGTGATTCTATACTTACGACATACATTTCATAAACTTCTAACGCACTAAATCATGTTGTGTACCTTATGAAAGTAACACACCCTATACACATGTAACACATTCAGATAACACTTCAATCTATCTTAAACACATCAAAAACATGTTATCTTATTACCAATTACACTTATCAAGTCATAGAAGTAAGTTAGCTAAACAAACGGGGCATGAAAACTCAACAAGAAAAAACCAACTTTTCTGGATAGCAAGGGTACCCGCTGGGGCGGGTCCCATAGGCACAAAACACCCGCTGGGTCGGGTCACCCCCTGGTGGAAAACCTAGTTTACGAATTTGCAGAGAAATAAGCCAATTTGGCTTATTTCTTCACACCGAATTCGATTTTTCCCAACATGATTAACATAAAACTTGTTAACAACTATATTTTAGACTCTTTAACATGATTATAACATATAAAATCCATACAACACATAATCAAAACCAAGGTTTCATGATTTTTTTGAAGAAAACACAATATTAAACGTTCTTAACAAAAATTGCTATTACGAATTCGTTTTTCAATCAAATCAAGTAATTCCAATTGTAATAACTCCTATTCTTAACATACTAACATAATATATGATCAATTTAAACAATAACTGTGACAACCCGAGAATTTATAAGATTAATAAAATCTTAAATGATTAAATAGAGGTTAAAAGAATAAACCTAGATGGAAATTGGAGGATTTATTTAAAAAAAAATTAAAGAGCCTATATGGTTTGATTTGAATTCTTAAAATATGTATATGTATAGGTGCATATATATATATATATATATATATATATATATTTAGTGATGTGATATATATATATATTTTAGCAAGAGGAATGATAAGAATAAAGATAATATGAGAATTATGGTACATTTCTCAAAGTATTAGATTATTTGGTATGTGTATGAATATTATTTGATTGCTTATGTTTGTTTATTATATAATAAGCAAATAAAAGAAAATAATTTAGCCTAAAATATAAATTAGGTATAGGAATTAAATAACCTAAGAGTTATGGCATGGGAGTATACTAATATTGAATATATTAACTAACTCTAAGAAATTTATTTTATTATCTCAATTTATTAAAGCAATTCTAATTGGGTTAAGTAATTAAATATATTTGAGTAAGGAATTAAATTACAAATGTGGTGAATAGAAACCCTAATTAAATAATTAGGATATGATAGAATTAAAATTAGTGGACTATATTAAGTTACATAGCCCGACTATTTTATTAAGCAAGCCCAAAAGAATTAATTTGGAGCCCAAGACTTTAGCCCAATTGTTAAGAGATTTTTGGTGGGATATTTGTTAAGTGGATAAAATATTATAATAAAAATAAACCAATTAGGGGCAAAATGAAGGGCAATATTCGGTCAAGTGAATAAGGAGAGAGGGAAGAGCCATGTGGTGTAATGATTACATTATACCAACTCCCACCAACTCCTTACCTTCCCACCTATGTGTCATCTTATTAATGTGCCTCATCATTTAACCAAATGTGCAAGCAACCATTTAATAAGTGTGGGAGAGAGAAAGCAAGAGAGATATTGGGAGATGTATATAGATATATATCATATATCTATATACATTTTTACTAACAACCACTAAAAATCTTTGCCACTTTAACAAATAAATCCATTCCATTTCTCTCTCATCTCTTATTAGCTAGCAAAAAAGAGAAAACCCAATAGAGAGAGAGAGAAGAGAAGCCATTCGGCAGCCCTTAGAGGAAAAGAGAGAGAGTTTTGTAAATTATCAAAGTCCCATAAACAAACTCTAGGAAGAAGAAGGAAAAAGATGTTCCAAGAAGGTAAAAAACCCTAAAACTATAAATTTTGTTTTCTTTATTTTGATGAAATAAAGGGTTTGTGTTTTTAAACTTCAAAACTCTAGATCTACATGATGTAGAGTGTGTTATGTGTAGATCTAACCTTTTGGTGTATCAAAAGTTAGATCAAAAGCAAGAAAAATGAAACTATGTTTTAAAAGTTGGAAAACCTTGATTTTCTTAGCCTTGATTATGTTTTCCTTGTATTTGGTGTATGTTTGGTGTAATAGGATCATGGATCATGGTAGATCCATGATCTTAAGGTGTATTAGTATGTATTATAATGATTTATGGTGGCTAATGTTTGATTGATCAAGAGATCTTGGAAGATTTCTTAGAAAATATAAAGATTAGAAAAAACTGTTTTGGGGGAAAACGTAACATGAAATTCAAACGACCATATCTCCTAGTGTATTTCGAATTTTTGAGTGTGGTCAATGTCTGGAGTTAGATCTAGAAGTCTTCTAACTTTTTCAAGTGGAATCACTGAAAAATTCCATATAGATTTCCGTCTGGATAGTTTTTAGCAAAGGCACGAAAATTGAAAATAACTAAATGCAATCTGTCCGGATATTGTAAGGACAGTTTTGTGCACTTATTTTGTGAAATAAATTCCAGCCTTTTGGGACATTAAAATATTTGTTATAAAGTAGCTTGTGTCCAAAAATGAGTTCATTCCGACTTAAATTGAGCAAGTTATGACTATTTCGATATTTGCATTCTTTCGATAAAAATCGCTATAACCGGAGTTGTATAACTCCGATGGCCACGAAATTTAAACTGGAGGCTCACGATAACATGTGTAAGATCCTGCCAAGAGTTGGGAATTTCTGGAGTTAAGCGTGATGTAGCAAATTTCTTAAGAAATTAACTAGAAATGGATTTTTGAAAAATACTAAAGGAAATTGAAAAATTCCTTAACAATTATTTTTGTGTATGGAATACATGTAGTTATGTGTGGACAAAAGATAAAAAAATAATAAGATGTTCAAATTAAAAAAGGGGAATCCAGCTTGCTGGATTTGCTATTAGGTTGCGGGATTGCAATCTGGTTTGCTGGATTGACCATCAAGTTGCTGGAATGATCTGTTTGGATAATCCAGGATGTTGGATTGGTCTATTTAAATAATCTAGGTTGCTAGATTGAAGGATTGATGAATCCAGTCTTGCTGGATTTGAGATTAGTTGAATCCAGGCTTGCTGGATTGGGTGTCAGTTTGAATCCAAGCTTGCTGGATTGGATGTCAGTTGAATCCAGGCTTGCTGGATTGGAGGTCAGTTGTATGCAGTCTGTTGGATTAGGAATTAGTTACTAAATTAAAATTCAATCTGAATCCAGGTTGTTGGATTAGGTATTCGACTTACTAAATTATAAAGGACTTATAAAATGAAAGACTAAGTGTTAATTCACAAGTTATCTGATACAGTAGTGTTAAGTCTAAGGTAGTACAATCGAACTCTTTAATGGTTGATGTATAGTAGCTGGGCTAAACGACTCCTTCATATGGGGAAGGGATCTACGAATTAGTAATCGATCTAACTCACTGTGAAAATAGTGTAGACTGGACGAAAATAAATTTGTTAGTTGTTTGTGGAAAACCACTCAGTATACTATATTGAATATTATTAAAGACTCGATGTGTGCTAGGTTTAGACTTGTGGATATGTATAGTGTTAAGGTTATCTAATATTTGACTATGTATTTAAATGTTAGATAGTTTACTTATAAGGTATGTTATGCTAATTGAAAGATCAATCTTATAACTGATAGGTCTTTACAATAAAGCGATTAAATTATATTGCGTAGCAGTAATCGACGGTACAGGCAATTTTTCTCTAACTCAACTTTGAGTTATATTTTAAAGCATGTTCGTGAATAATTATTGTTAATTATTCACATTTATACTGATTATTGATTCGCACTTAGTGCATGTTGCATATGTTCATCAGGTATGAAAGGCTGATCACCTTCATTACCCTAAGGTTCAGTTAAAGTTGTTCATGGTCCTTGTTGACATTAAACATTATTGGTTCAGTCATTCATTTATTGAAACTCTGATTTATACTCTTTCACAATTATTATATTATTGAAAATTCGAAAGCTTATTCTTTCTTTCAATCATGATATATCCTTGTTGTATTTAAACTTGCTGAGCAAAGTCGTTGCTCACCCTTGCTATATCATGATAAACATTTCAGATTAAAGAAGAAACTTCGGACACAATCAATGACAAAGACAAGTTCCAAGATAGAATTATTATACGGTTAAAATGATAATAGTATAGGATACAAATGACATTGTATGTTGTGTAGGATATTGAGTACAGGTATTAAGTTAAGGTTACAGACCTTGGGAATTATGTTGTAAAAGTTATTGTATATACAATTTATGTTTATATGTTCCGTAATAGTTATAGAAATGATATATCGTAACGTACAAGGTTCGAGGTTCTGGGGCCCCGAATTTGGGGGCGTCACATTTGGTATCAGAGCTGTAGGTTATAAACCTTAGATAGGGTACCTTAGGCTATAACTGCAGGGATAAGGATACGGAATAAACTTAAATAGAGTTTGAAATTTAAGCGATGAATTTGGGCAATGTATTGGTAAGTCAATAAGATTCAAAGAAGAATACTGAAAGTTATAAAGATCCAGAGTTACCTAACTCTGATAACAAAGATGAACAGTAGTAATGAATAGATAAAGTCTAAAAGACTAAAAGTATAAAGGGAAGGAAGATCGTAAAACAAAACGATCATAAGATAGGAAAGAATTGTAATATAAAACGATTATAATATCAGATTACAACGTGATCTGATGAGGTCATAAAAGGATAGATGATTAATCAAATGATTGAAAACTTTTTAGTAGAATTGTTGTATGACAGTTGTACTATGAAATTGTACTATTAAAACTCAGGAAAGAGTTGTGAATAGTAGATACGGATTAAATGAAATTCGTATCGAGTATTGAGGGAGCTAGGAATATGTGGGATTTCAATTGAGGACTCATGTGATAGCTGAGTTGTACAAACTTTTGTATGGGCAGGGGTTTTGTGCTTGGTCTAACGACTACTTAGTTTATCACATTGATAATCATTGAAATGTCGGTGTCGCGCTATTCGCTATATGTATGATGAGAAGGTGATTCTTTTCTCATGTGTATAACGGATAGGTAGAGAATATAAGATTAGGTGCGAGTTCTTTAAACTCATACGTTTGGTATGTTCGTGACTCATAATCGTATGGTGGAACCCCTCAGCGAATGGACGACTTTGGTCTGACTAGGATAAATTCCAAAACTCATATGATTGTGGTAAGTTCCTGAACTCATAACGTGTGGTATGTTTGATGAACTATACGGAGGTATAGGAAAAATTATGAATGAAGGATTGAGGATAATAGAAATAGATAGAATTATTAAGCAATTGATCATTAGAAGAATTGATGTTGATGGTGGAAGCATAGGTATTCCAAATCTTCTAGCTATGCTAGACTTTGAAATTTTTGACATCAAGCTAAATTCGCACTGATGTGTCTTTAAAAATATAAATGAATTTTTGTTATCAGCAACACATGGTTACAATTGTGTAGAAGTGGGCTTCATACCACTGACACATCGTTACTTGTTGTGGCATGATAACACCAAAAATGAATTTTTAGTTATCTTTAAAACATGGTTACAATTGTGTATGTGTGGACTTCGGTACCCTGACACGTCGTTACCTGTTGCGATATGATAATTCCAAAAATGATTTTCAAAGATTTTTGAACCGTTTAATAGAAAAGTCTATGCTAATTGTTTCGGCTAGACAAAAATGATTTAAAATATCAAAACGTATTTTTTTTTCATTAATGCATCACGAAACCTGGTGCAAAGATGATAAAAATGTTGGAGTTATTAATACAGTCTTACCTAGTGCTAGATGTGATCTAAAGATCGTCAGCCCACTATGGTATATTGTTTTATGACAAAGTCACAAAAATGACGAAATTTTCAACAGACTATAAATACAGTGCGGTATAATGACATCATAAAATAATTTTCAGAATTTTAAAGAATATTTAAGTGTCAATTAAATTTGGCCAGACACATGTTTTGATTGATATTGTAATTATTGGTATATGTCTAAAGCTATTTGATTCAGCTAGATAAATGTTTATGAAAATTCAAGTATCTCTTTGAGAACTTATCCCGAACTATATTGTTTTGATTCGGACTCCAGGCTGAGTACGAACATCCCTAAATTGGGAAATATTTTTGCGCCAATGGCGGTGATGATGAAAGTGAATGTCGTTCCAGCATGTAGCATCTGATCAATGCAGGGCATACGGGCTGATCACCCAATCTGTCCGTAAGTCCAGAGCGGTTTGCAGATGCATTTCTGTTTAAACCTTTTCGAAATTAAAAAATGAAAGTTCATGGCCACTCAACATTATTTGAAATGTTTTTAACTCCTTGGAGAGAAGTCTGGGTAGAATGTTGTGACGCCCCCAAATTCGTGTAACATCGATTACAGGACCTGGTGCACACGATACAATAACATTATCATCTATCTATGTAAACTCCAACCATAAAAATAATAATATAACTATTACATACTTATTCAAATAAAATCCCAAGTCTTTACAACCTTAAATAAACTGAAACTTAAACTTAGCGTTTAGCGCTACATAACATCATATGCGAAAATATAAACTTATTACATAAACAACTCTCAGCATTTCATCTTAGCCTTCCCCTTGTCCTTGCCCGAAACCTCAGCCTTTTCATCCTTAACTGAAAGGTTTAAGCAAGAATGAGCACAAATTGCCCAGCAAGTATATAAAGAAGTTTGAAAACATACATCAGGAGTAAAAACATCTATATGGCAATATCTCAACAGTTGAAAGAATTATCCAGTGTTAAACAAGAATATCAAAGATAAGAGTTTAGAATTCTCAATAGCATACTAAGGGGTGTTAAATATCCTGAACGTTACTTTGTTTCATCGAAAACCATCAGACGGTTTAACAATCAAATAGATTGTAAACGATCTCTGCAAGTACTCCAGGTGATCAGCCCATCGTACCCTACTTTGTGTACAAGTATAAAGTTTAAACTGCATAAGCATAAATGGGACTATATGCCCGACATCTGTTTGCCCATTTATTCGGGTTGTTCATCTTAGTATTCATGCGAGACCGCACCAAAACAATTTGGTTTGGTAAACATTAAATAGCTTCGGAAGATTTAAATTAAATCATTTTTCATCAATAATAACTAGCCGAAAACAAAGGCTAGGGAACATACTTAGAAATAGTTCTTTAAATAAATAGAACTTTAAAGCATAGCAGTTGAAGCAATAACTGAGTAATCAATAATAAAACTTGCAAGATAATTCAAGTTGTAAAACTGTACGTCAAAGGAACTTGTACGAATAATTAAATAATCACAAGCCCGAAACTTACCCTCGCTGCAATCAAATGAGTAAGGGTTGAATAATTTCTCAATAAAAATAGGGTTAAGAAACTTGCATAATCAAATCTGAGTAAGGAAACTTGCTTGATAAGTCTTCTACAGTTTAAGCTATCAATTAGTCCTTCACGTAACCTAATCACATATGTCCCGTTAAGCAACTATGTATTCCAATTCTAATTTAAAATATAATTATTTCCTTTTATATTAATTAGGTTATTCAACTAACTCGTATTATATCATTACTATAATTCAATCACATAACATGCTGCATCATATAACTAAAGGGGTTCAATATAAGAATCTGAAAGAAAATAAAATTCTAACATTTTACCCTGACCCGGTCCGACCCGACCCGACCTAGATCAGACCCGGCCGACCCTACCCAGACCGGCCCGACGCAGCTGCACAGCCCCAAGCCGTATTACCGGTGCAGCTGCGCTGCTCAACCAACCCAGAAGCTATCTTTGAACGGCGCAGCTGCGCAGCGTTAAGCCGTATGAATGGCGCAACTGCGCTGCTCATCATTTCCAGAATTTTTTCCCTGCCGAGCAGCCTACTTCCCGATTTAATTCCCACTTGTTTATAGGTTGTATGACCATGATATTTGGACACCATACACTCCATACATCCTAGTATTTTACAAAAATATCACATTCCAGAAAATAGCAAGTTAAGACCACGAACCGAGTGCCTTGAAAAGCGTGCCAGAACATGTTCTAACACTTGGAAAAGTTCTGGAATTTACAGATTTTCTGCAGACTTTAATATGAACATGCATGCTTACGAATTTCATATCTCACTCAATTTAACTCCGATTACTATAAAATTTGGACAGATTGGACTTGATACTACATAGTATTTTACAAAATTATTACATACACTAACCGGGTCACAGAAACCATAATTCCAAGGCTCCGAAAAACCTGAAAATCACAGATTACTAGTTTAACCTAACTTTGACAAAATTCATGATTTTGATTCTAGCAAGCAAGGACTTGGTTGCTACTGTCCAGAACATATATACTAACATAAATACACACGCTACAACATTCCACTTCACTAACTTTCCATGATTTGATGAATTTAGCATGTTAGTGGCATAATATCAAACATAAAGCATGCATACTCAAATTCTTTGATTTTCTATGTAATTGCAACATGATTAAACCCAGAACATTCGTTCTTAATCTCCATATATCAGTAACTAATGATAGCATAGCATCACAGAACCAAAACATAACATTACTATGATTATACAAGCATTTTTCCACTATTTTTCTCAAAAACATAATAACTAAGTTCATGGCTTACCTCGAATGTTATCCTTTGAACAAGAAATTCGAAATTGCTTCCCTCCTTGCTTGTTTAGGCTTTGCAAATTTCCAGAAATCTTCAAAGACTCTCAACTCTCATTCTCTTAATTTCTCTATATTGGAAGCTTTTAACGAAAGAGAAAAGAAAACTTGGATTTGGTGTATATATATATATATATATAGCTTAATAGAACTGAAATCTCCAGCCCCTCCATATCCCTATATCAGTTATACACACTACACCCACTAATTAACATTGAAGGAGAAGTGGGGGTTTGAGAATGGAAAGGTCTTGGTTTATTAAGGAAGAAAATATAACTCCCTTCTTTTTCATTTGTAATATACGTATACTCATCCCCTCTTTGTCCCATTTTGTGTGTCACAAGGAGTCCCACCAGTTGTTGACTAATTAAATAAAATATTATTTTAATTATTTAATCAATTAAATAACTATTTTGACCATTTTGCCCTCCGTAGCCAAACGTTGCGATACTTATATCGATTCCTACTAAAGTCGACGTCCTGAACGTCATGAGACTATCCGTTTCGTCAAATTCATCTCCGAAATTTGTGGTTGACCTTTTACCCGAAAAAGTCAATCGGTTAACTTTGACCAAAAAGTCAACCGTGACATATTTCGTGGTTACAGTCTATCCTAACTAATTTCGACGTTCTGGACTCAAATACGAAGTTCGCTTCTCTAAATTCCGCTCCGAACTCCAACTCATGCTTTAATATCATCCCACAAAATTAATAGAATTAATTCTATAACCAAATCAAATAGTTAAATTAATCTAAACCAACTATTTAAATCCATCACATCACATAGCTTAAAATAAAACTCATATGTATAACACATATACATCTAATAGAAGAAATCACACAAGAGTTTCACATAAGTTCGTTTATTGATACTTAGTAAATTACATAATAATCTCGGATATTACATTCACCCTCCCTTAAAAGGATTCCGTCCCCGGAATCATTACACATCAACCAAAAAGACTAGGGTAATTTTTCATCATTTTCTCCTCGAGTTCCCACGTAGCCTCTTCGGCGTTGTGGTTCCTCCATACTTCCTTTACAGAAGGTATTATCTTATTTCTTAACACTTGCTCTTTTCTATCAATTATTTGTACAGGAACCTCTTCATAGGTTAGGTCCTTCTCAAACTGAATGGGTTCATACTCTATGACATGCTTGTAATCCTATTTATAGGGTCGTAAAACTGATACATGGAACACGTTGTGTATATGTTCTAACTCCGGAGGTAAAGCTATTTCATAAGCCACCTCACTGACTCTCCTTAACACTTCAAAGGGTCCTATGAATCTGGGACTAAGTTTTCCCTTCTTCCCAAATCTCATTTTCTTATTCCAAGGTGACACTTTCAGAAACACATAAGTGCCGACGTCGAAGTCTCGTTGTTGCCAATGTTGATCAGCATATTTCTTCTGTCGATCCTGAGCTGTCACTAATCTCGTTGGGATTGTTTTGATCACATCCGCAGTTTGCTTCACCAATTCTGGCCCTAGCAATTTACGTTCTCCTACTTCATCCCAGCACAATGGCGTTCTACATTTTCTTCCATATAAGGCTTCATAAGGTGGCATCCCGACGCTCGCGTGGTAACTATTGTTGTATGCAAATTCCACCAACGGTAGATGGTCATCCCAGCTCCTTTGAAGTCCATAACACATGCTCTCAGCATGTCCTCCAATGTTTGAATAGTTCTCTCGCTCTGGTCATCTGTTTGAGGATGATATGTCGTGCTCAACCTCAGTTTCATTCCCATGCTTTCTTGAAAGCTTTTCCAAAAATTTGTTGTGAACCGCGAATCACGATCTGACACAATTGATACAGGTATACTGTGCCTGGAAACGATCTCTTTGATGTAAAGCTTTGCCAACTGATCCAAGTTATATCTGATCTTAATTGGCAAAAAATGCGCTGATTTGGTCAATCGATTAACGATCACCCATACTGCATCGTAACCCTTCTGTGTCGTTGGAAGTCCTACCACGAAGTCAATCGTTATATGCTCCCACTTCCATTCCGGAATTTCTAAAGGTTGAAGTAACCCGCTCGGTCTCTGATGTTCCTCCTTAACTCTCAGGCATGTCAAACACCTGCTGACGCACTCTGCCACTTCTCTCTTCATATTGGGCCACCAATAATGTTGGCGAAGATCCTGATACATCTTTGTGCTTCCCGGGTGGATTGAGTAACTTGAGCTATGAGCTTCCTGCAAGATTTCTTCCTTTAATTCAGATACCGCTGGCACCCAAATTCTCTTCTCAAATCTTAACAGTCCATCACCACCCTTGCTGAATTTAAGCTCCTCTCCATCTAAAATTCTTTTCCTCACCTTCTCACATTCTTCATCGCTGCCTTGCACTTCCTTGATTTTGTCCAATAGAGTCGGATCAGCCTCCATTGCGAATAATTTCCCATCTGGCTCCCTCGAACTTTTTATCTCGAGTTCTAAACTGGCCATTTCCTTAATCAACTCCTCTTAAGCCGTTAGCATTGCCAACCTACCACTGCCCTTCCAGCTTAGCGCATCTGCGACCACGTTAGCTCTCCTCGGATGATATAAGATGTCGCAATCGTAATCCTTTATTAATCCCAACCATCTTCTCTGTCTCATATTCAACTCCTTCTGCGTGAAGATATACTTCAGACTTTTATGGTCCGTATATATTTCACACTTTACACCATATAAATAGTGCCTCCAAATCTTTAGGGCAAATACTACCGCTGCCAACTCCAGGTCATGGGTAGGATATCCCTTCTCATAATCCTTTAACTGACGTGATGCGTACGCAATAACTTTACCATGTTGTATAAGCACACAGCCAAGTCCTTTGTACGATGCATCACTGAAAATTACGAAATCACCAGTATCGTCTGGTAAAGACAACACCGGTGCCTCACTCAATCTTTTCTTAAGCTCCCAAAAACTTTCTTCACACTTCTCTGTCCAGACAAATTTTACAGACTTCTTCGTTAAATTCGTCAACGTTCCTGCTATATTCTAAAAATATTGAATGAACCGTCTGTAATAGCCTGCCAGTCCTAAGAAACTTCTTACTTCAATCGGCGTCTTTGGTTATTCCCAATTTTGTACCGCTTCCACCTTTTCTGGATCCACGGAGATTCTGTCCTTGTCGATCATGTGACCCAGAAATTGAACTTTCTCCAACCAAAACTCGCACTTCTAAAATTTTACGTATAATTTATCCTTCCTCAATGCCTCCAACCCCAACCTTAAGTGTTCAGCATGATCCTCCTGAGTCTTGGAATAGATCAGGATATCATCTATGAACACGACTACAAATTTATCTAAGTATTGCTTGAATACCCAGTTCATCATGTCCATAAAAGCAACCGGCGCATTCGTTAACCCAAATGACATCACCAGAAACTCGTAGTGTCCGTAACGAGTCCTGAATGCTGTCTTAGGTACATCTTCCTTCCTCACCTTCAACTGGTGATATCCCGTCCTCAAGTCTATCTTAGAAAAATATTTTGCTCCCTTCAATTGATCAAATAGATCATCTATCCTAGGTAACGGATACTTGTTCTTGATCGTCACCTTGTTCAACTCTCGATAGTCGATGCAAAGTCTCATCGACCCGTCCTTCTTCTTCACAAATAAAACTGGTGCTCCCCAAGGAGACACACTCGATTAATATACTTCCTATCCAATAATTCCTGTAACTGTACCATCAGCTCCTTCATCTCTGTCGGTGCCATTCTGTATGGGGCTTTTGAAATCGGGGCCGTTCCCGGTACTAAATCTATAACAAATTCGACCTCCCTATCCGGTGGAATACCTGGCAATTCCTCCGAAAATACATCTGAAATTCATTCACTACTGGTATCTGTCCCATCCCTACCCCTACTTTCTGCGTATCGACGATATGGGCCAAACAACCTATACATCCCTTCCTTAGCAACTTCCTAGCTTGCATCATCGTCAGACAATTCGAGTGTCTCGGCGACTTACTCCCGTAGAACACTACCTTAGACTGATTCGGAGTCTTAAGCTTTATACACTTCTTCTGGCAATCTATCATCGCTCCATGGTTAAATAACCAATCCATTCCTAGAATTACATCAAATTCCCCTAATTTAATCAGAATTAAATCCACAGGTAACTTATATCCCCTGATATCTACAACACAATTCCTATGGACATGGCTAACGGGGATTCTTTCCTTATTAGCAACTTCTATGTTCATTGGATATTCTAATTCTTCATGGGGTAACTTTAATCGTTGGGAGAATTCATGCGACACAAAGGAACAAGTAGCACCCGAATCGAATAATACAAAAGCAGATATATCATTGATCGGAATGATACCTGAAACCACATCCTTGGATGCCACTGCATCCTGAACTATCATGTTGAAAGTCCTTGCTGTTGGTCGATTCTGAGTTGGTGGTCCAGTAATTGTGAGATTTCCACCGCTTGGTCCCCTTACTCCATTTCCTCCTGCTGAATTCTTCTTTGGGCAATTCCTTGCCTGATGATCCAATGCTCCACAGTTAAAGCATCCATTCCTCTTTGGTGCAGAGCAATTGGGAGAGATGTGCCCCTCTTTCCCGCAATTGAAATAGACATTCTTCCCCTTTAGACATGCACCCGAGTGATTCCTCCCACACTCCTTGCATGCCTCAGTCCTCTTCTTTGTTTCCCCTGGTTTTCCCTCAGAGTTTCCCGAGTTGAAATTGTTGTTGTTGTTCCACTTCCTCTTGTTTGCACCACTGCTGCTGTTACCTTCCCCTCGATATCCTCCTTCATTCTTCTTCTTTTTCTCCTTATTTTCATTAGGGCTTCACTTCCGCCCTCAGCAATTATAGCCTTCTCCATGAGAGTCGGAAAGCTGTTCGTCTGCAACACCGAAAGTCTACTGTATAACTATGGTTTGAGACCCTGCTCAAACCTCCTCGTTTTCCTCTCCTCAGTGTCGACCTGATGAGGCGCGAACCTCGCCAGTTCGTTGAACTTTGCGGCGTACTGAGGTACCGTCATGTCTTCTTGCTTCAGCTCCAGGAATCGCATCTCCATGCGACTCTGCATACTCACAGGAAAGTAATTCTCAAAAAATATATTCTTAAACCCTTCCCAAGGTATCACACCGTCTCCAGCCCTGGTCTAGTTTGCCTCCCACCAGTAGTTGGCTTCACCCTTCAGCATATACGTGGCGAAGATTGTTTTCTGATCATCTTCTACTCGGGCGATAGCGAACGCCTTTTCAATTTCCTTAACCCAAGTTTGGGCTTCAATGGGTTCGGTGGTTCCTTTAAATTCTGGGGGTCCCGCGCTCTTGAAGTCCTTAAAGTGTGCCACCTGGCCCGCTGGAGGGTTATTGGTATTCGGGGTTCGATTATGAAGTTCCCCAACTAACATGTCTGTGAATTGTTGCATGGGGTTCGGTGGACCCCCAGCATTACCGCCTGACCCTTCTGATACTTGACGACGTCTTCCTCTAGCCATCTATCTGATTAAATAAACTTAATGTTATCATCTCATAACTTATTCCTACAGCATATATATTTCATATAAAACTTAATCATCACATCACATATTTAAATAAAAGCATATTTATTTTTAAAAAATACCATAATTACAAGGTATCTCATCATCTTATGGCATTATGCCATTTACATCTCTTTAACCGAAAACACTTGGAAAAATCGAAAACCAAGTTTTATTTCATAGATAAGTGTTCTATACGCTAGTAGTAAAAGTTCAACACAAATAAACTAAAGACCCCGCCTAATGGCGTCTTCATGCTCTTCATCCACTATCGGCTTATAACATGTCTAGACCGGTGCTCCTCACGTGGAAAGTGATACACCCTATGCTGGAACCTCCCATGTGCTGACTTAAACGCGTAATTCATTCTATCCATCCTAACCTTCTTATCTCTTACTTCTCCTTCTAACTCGCCTGTTAGCTTCTCGGCCCGAACACAGCCTCTCCTCTCATCTCCCCAGAATGTGGTAATAATCTGCTTGTCAGTTTGGAGACTCTGAATCCTCGACTCCAACCCATTGATGGTATGCCCCAAGTGGGTCCTAAAAGCTTTTTCTCATCCTTCAGCCTGTCCGCCTTCTGACCTGCTGTTCGCAGCTTGTCAGCCAGATCCCCGTTCCTAATTATCAGGTGGTGCACCAATGCCTCCAGCAATGCTGCAGCTTGCTACTCCCCCTAATACAGCTCCTCTAACTCATGGACCTTGTCATTCAATTCAGTAATCCTATCCATCAACTCATCAAATAGACAATCCCCAGTAGTTTCCTCGGAGTCCTCCTCGGGCTCCTCTTCCTCTTTAAGATACTCATCTTGGTCTGAGTCAGCTGCTTGCCTCAGATATAGGCTCAGGTACAGCTGTCACCAACTGCTCACTGACAACGTGAATATTTTTAACCTCATCTTCTCCTGACATCCTACAATCAAGACAAATAACTCGATTAGTATTTATAATAGATATTGATTTTGTTTTTTGAAAAATAGATTTGACACAACCCTTAGAACTCTACGTGAGTTCATCTCCTTATATCCTCCACTAACTTCCCTAAGGTTATAGTCTAAGGTTCCTCACCTAAGGTTTATAACCTACAGTTTTGATACCAACCTGTGACGCCCCCAAATCCGTGTAACATCGATTACAGGACCTGGTGCTCACGATACAACAACATCATCATCTATCTATGTAAACTCCAACCATAATAATAATAATATAACTATTACATACTTATTCAAATAAAATCCCAAGTCTTTACAACCTTAAATAAACTGAAACTTAAACTTAGCGTTTAGCGCTATATAACATCATATGCGGAAATATAAACTTATTACATAAACAACTCTAAACATTTCATCTTAGCCTTCCCCTTGTCCTTGCCCGAGCCCTCAGCCTTTTCATCCTTAACTGAAAGGTTTAAGCAAGAATGAGCACAAATTGCCCAGCAAGTATATAAAGAAGTTTGAAAACATACATCAGCAGTAAAAATATCTGTATGGCAATATCTCAACAGTTGAAAGAATTATCCAGTGTTAAACAAGAATATCAAAGATAAGAGTTTAGAATCCTCAATAGTATACTAAGGGGTGTTAAATACCCTGAACGTTACTTTGTTTCATCGAAAACCATCAGACGGTTTAACAATCAAATAGATTGTAAACGGTCTCTGCAAGTACTCCAGGTGATCAGCCTATTGTACCCTACTTTGTGCACAAGTATAAAGTTTAAACTGCATAAGCATAAATGGGACTATATGCCCGACATCTGTTTGCCCGTTTATTCAGTTTGTTCATCTTAGTATTCATGCGAGACCGTACCAAAATAATTTGGTTTGGTAAACATTAAATAGCTTCGGGAGATTTAAATTAAATCATTTTTCATCAATAATAACTAGCCGAAAACAAAGGCTAGGGAACATACTTAGAAACAGTTATTTAAATAAATAGAACTTTAAAGCATAGCAGTTGAAGCAATAACTGAGTAATCAACAATAAAACTTGCAAGATAATTGAAGTTGTAGAACTGTACGTCAAAGGAACTTGTACGAATAATTAAATAATCACAAGCCCGAAACTTACCCTCGCTGCAATCAAATGAGTAAGGGTTGAATAATTTCTCAATAAAAATAGGGTTAAGAAACTTGCATAATCAAATCTGAGTAAGGAAACTTGCCTGATAAGTCTTCTACAGTTTAAGCTATTAATTAGTCCTTCACGTAACCTAATCACATATGTCGCGTTAAGCAACTAAGTATTCCAATTCTAATTTGAAATATAATTGTTTCCTCTTATATTAATTAGGTTATTCAACTAACTCGTACTATATCATTACTATAATTCAATCACATAACATGCTGCATCATATAACTAAAGGGGTTCAATATAAGAATCTTAAAGAAAATAAAATTCTGACATTTTACCCTAACCCGGTCCGACCCGACCCGACCCGGATCAGACCCAGCCCGACTCGACCCAGACCGGCCCAGCGCAGCTGCGTAGCCCCAAGCCGTATTACCGGTGCAGCTGCGCTGCTCAACCAACCCAGAAGCCATCTTTGAACGGCGCAGTTGCGCAGCGTTAAGACGTATAAATGGCGCAGCTGCGCTGCTCATCATTTCCAGAAGTTTTTTCCTGCTGAGCAGCCTACTTCCCGATTTAATTCCCACTTGTTTACAGGTTGTATGACCGTGATATTTGGACACCATACACTCCATACATCCTAGTATTTTACAAAAATATCACATTCCAAAAAATAGCAAGTTAATACCACGAACCGGCTGCCTTGAAAATCAGACCAGAACAGGTTCTAACACTTAAAAAAGTTCTGGAATTTCTAGATTTTCTGCAGACTTTAATATGAACATGCATGCTTACGAATTTCATATCACACTCAATATAACTCCGATTACTATGAAATTTGGACAGATTGGACTTGATACTACATAGTATTTTACAAAATTATTACATACATTAATCGGGTCACAGAAACCATAATTCCAAGGCTCCGAAAAACCCAAAAATCACAGATTACTAGTTTAACCCAACTTTGACAAAATTCATGATTTTGATTCTAGCATGCAAGGACTTGGTTCCTACTGTCTAGAACCTATATACTAACATAAATACATATTATACAACATTCCACTTCACTAACTTTCCATGATTTGATGAATTTAGCATGTTAGTGGCATAATATCAAATATAAAGCATGCATACTCAAATTCTTTGATTTTCTATGTAATTGCAACATGATTAAACCCAGAACATTCGTTCTTAATCTCCATATATCAGTAACTAATGATAGCATAGCATCACAGAACCAAAACATAACATTACTATGATTATACAAGAATTTTCTCCACTATTTTTCTCAAAAACATAAAAACTAAGTTCATGGCTTACCTCGAATGTTATCCTTTAAACAAGAAATTCGAAATTGCTTCCCTCCTTGCTTGTTTAGGCTTTGCAAATTTCCAGAAATCTTCAAAGACTCTCAACTCTCATTCTCTTAATTTCTCTATATTGGAAGCTTTTAACAAAAGAGAAAAGGAAACTTGGATTTGGTGTGTCTATATATATATATATATATATATATAGCTTAATAAAACTGAAATTTTCAGCCCCTCCATATCCTTATATCAGTTATACACACTACACCCACTACTAATTAACATTGAAGGAGAAATGGGGGTTTGAGAATATAAAGGTCTTGGTTTATTAAGGAAGAAAATATAACTCCCTTCTTATTCATTTGTAATATACGCATACTCATCCCCTCCTTGTCCCATTTTGTGTGTCACAAGGAGTCCCACCAGCTGTTGACTAATTAAATAAAATATTATTTTAATTTTTTAATCAATTAAATAACCATTTTGATCATTTTGCCCTCCGTAGCCGAACGTTGCGATACTTATATCGATTCCTACTAAAGTCGACGTCCCGGACGTCATGGGACTATCCGTTTCGTCAAATTCATCTCCGAAATTTGTGGTTGACTTTTTACCTGAAAAAGTCAACAGGTTAACTTTGACCAAAAAGTCAACCGTGACACATTTCCGTGGTTACAGTCTATCCTGACTAATTTCGACGTTCTGGACTCAAATACACAATCCGCGTGTCTAAATTCTGCTCTGAACTCCAACTCATGCTTTGACACCATCCCACGAAATTAATAGAATTAATTCCATAACCAAATCAAATAGTTAAATTAATCTAAACAAACTATTTAAATCCATCACATCACATAGCTTAAAATAAAACTCATATGTATAACACATATACATTGAATAGAAGAAATCACACAAGAGTTTCACATAAGTTCGTTTATTGATACTTAGTAAATTACATAATAATCTCGGATATTACAGTTTACTTATAAAGTAAAAGTATGATATGCTAATTGAAAGATCAATCTTAGAACTGATAGGTCTTTTCAATAAAGAGATTAAATTAGATTGCTTAGCGGTAATCAACGGTGCAGGCAAGTTTTCCCTAACTCAAACTCGAGTTATATTTCAAAGCATGTTAGTGAATGATTATTGATGATTATTCACGTCTATACTGATTATTGATTCGCACTTAGTGCATGTTGCATATGTTCATCAGGTATGAAAGGCTGATCACCTTCATTACCATAAGGCTCAGTTAAAGTTATTCATGGTCCTTGTGACATTAAACCTTATTAATTCAGTCATTAAATTATTGACATTTGATTCATGCTCTTTCATAATTATTATATTGTTGAAAAACATGAAAGCTTATTATTCTTTCGATCATGATATATCTTTATTGAATTTAAACTTGCTGCGCAAACTAGTTGCTCACCCTTGCTATATCATGATAATAAATTTCAGATTATGACGAAGGCTTGAAGAAGGACAGAGACAAGAGCAAAGTACAATAATATATGGTTATGCACGAATAACTACTTAGTTCTCTTATGTAAACTTTTTGTAATTTTAAAGCTATGATTTCAGTTATGGTTAATAAACTTGGGGAAATGTTATAGAATTATATAAAATAAACAATATATGTTTATTATTCCGCATTAGATGATAGAATATGTATGATAATGAAGTACCGTAACGTACCAAGTTTGAGGTTCTTGGGACCCGAATTTGGTGGCGTCACAGCTTAAATTCTCGCAATTCGGTATAACAGTTCCTATGAATGTATTCTACGGGAATAATTTCCTTGTTTGCTACTTCTACGTTCATAGGGTGTTCTAATCTTTCATGGGGTAAGTCTAACTGTTTAGAATATTCTTCGGAAACAAAAGAGCAGGTAGCACCCGAATCAAATAACACATAGGCATCTATATTGTTGATTGGGATGATACCTGACACCACGTCCTTGGACTCCACGTCCTTGGACTCCACCGCATCCTGTACGATCATGTTGAATGTGCGTGTTGTTAGTCTGTTAGCTTGACTAACTGGCCCTTCAATGCTCAGCCCATTGTTGTTATTGTGATTGTCGCTAGTTATATCGCCCTTTCTCTTCGGGCAGTCCTTAATCTGGTGATCTGGGACTCCACACAAGAAACATCCTCCTTTTTGCTTGTTTGGACACTGAGGAGCCACGTGCCCCGATTGTCCACAACGATAACAAACGATCTTCCCTTTCATGCACTCTCCCGAGTGATTCCTCCCACAGTTATTGCACTTTCCACTTTTCTTGGCCTCTCCCCCAGACTTCTTGCCTCCAGAGGATTGGCTCTCCATCCATTTACGCTTGTTGGGGTTGCTGCCTCCGCTACTTCCCTATTTCGGTCCTTCATGTTCGGTCTTCTTTTCTTGTTTAAATCTAGCAATGGCTTCATTGCCTCGTTCGGTAATGATAGCCCTTTTTAGTAGATCAGAGTAAGTCTTAATCTTCAATACTGCGACTGCTTTTTGCACCCATGGTTTCAGTCCTAATTCGAACCTCCTTGCCTTCCTGGCCTCCGTGTCAATCTGATGTGAAGCAAATCGGGCCAACTCGTTAAATTTTACCGCGTACTCTGCGACAGACATACTACCTTGTTTCAATTCCAGAAACTTAACCTCCATATCCTGTTGCGTATTCTTCGAGAAGTAATTATCGAGAAATAGCTCCTTAAATTTGTCCCAAGGAATAACTCCTTCGCCTGCTCATCCCTTATTAGCTTTCCACCAATAATTAGCTTCGCCCTTCATCATGAAAATTGCAAAACTAGTCTTCTGTGCTTCGGCCACTCGTGAAACCTCAAACAATTTCTCCATCTCTTCTATCTAGGTTTGGGCTTCGATTGGGTCTAAGGTTCCCCAAAACTCCGGTGGTCCTACCAATTTAAAATCTTTGAAGCTAGCCAAGTGATGTCCTGGCTGCCCTGCTACTGGTTGGGGTCTGTTTTGCATTGCTTTTGTTAACAAGTTAACGAAGTTTTGCATTGGGTCAGCATTTCCCCCTCCGTTGTTAACGGATCCTTCCTCCCTCTGGTATCGTGGTAGTCTCCTAGGCGGCATGATCTGATGAAAGGAAGAAAACTTTAGGCTTTACGTGATATACTATACATGTTAGCATTAAGAAGTTAGGACGTCTATCAATCATATTTGATTCAAATAAACAACTTCAGTATCACAATAAAACCCGATGGATCTCCTTAACCCATCACTTATAACCTAGGTTTCGCATTCCTAATGTTTATAACCTACAGCTTTGATACCAACCTGTGACACCCCCAAATCTGGGTTCTCTAACCCCGATTCGGTCGTCATGATACAATATAATTATCCACCTCTAAACAACATACAATAACTAAATGCGGAATATAATAAACGTATGTCGTTCATTAAAAAGGTGTTACTAGTCCCAAGATTTGATAACCTTAATACAACATACAAACATATCCTAGAATAATCATTAGGGTTCATATTACATAACAATAATTAAACTAATCATAAAGCAAAGTCTGCTCCTTGCAAACTATTCCTACATCTTTCCTTTACCCTTGTCCTTCCCTGAAGTCTCGGGCTTAACTGCAATAGAAGTCATGATATAGCAAGAATGAGTAACAAATTTGCTCAGCAAGTTTAAATACAACAATAAAGGATATATCATGATGAAAAGAATATATCTGACAATGAATTCAACAATATGAATATCGGAAGCAAGAATAATAATTACTTTTAGAATAACTGATAGTCAAGTAGACTTTGAACTATAAAACTCCAATGGAATCAATAGCTGATTGACCCTTTGGTTACTGTCTACAGAATAGTACTGGAGGGGACTAGCCTCGCGTACGCCATGTATATGCATAACATTCAACTCTGCTGTTTGTATCTTATATTAGATACTTGGGGTACTCCCCTATATATAAGGGGTGTTCTTTTCAGTCTAAGAATCCATACCATTAATTGGTCTGGATAAGCTTTTATAAAACTTCATACAATTGTCTGACCGAACAAGGGTTCAGACTCTATCTGACGTAGTTCAAGAATTATAGAACTTTAAATAAGGTACAAGTCCAAGACTGTACGAACTCAAGTGAACCAAGTGCGAATATCAATAAGATCGATGTGGAATACTTGTAAAGTAATTAAACCACCTAATAGCATGCTTGGAAATAAGATTCAAGCTTAACTAAAATAACTTGCAACACAATAATAACCTACTCAATACAATATGAGAAGGATAAGAAACTTGCACAATAAAGAATGAGTTTTAGAAGACTTGAACAAATAAATAGTGTAAGTCAGAGAACTTGCACAACCAAAGAGTGAAGTTCGGGAACTTGCACAATTATAGATTCCTTGCATAAGGTAAATGCATAGGTTAGGATACTTGCTCAAGTAAAAGACTAAGAATTAAGGAACTTGCCTGTTTGCTCAGCTACAAATAGTTCCATCTTTAATTAAATAGCGTTGAAATGACCTAACATTCACAAGTCGGTCTTTCAATTAGTATTGTGTAAACCGATAAGAGTTTAAACTTAACAAGCATCTAATTATCATGTCACATTGTCATAGTGTAGTTATCTCAAGTAAACACATATCAGTAGGGTCAGATTGTAGTTTGCTGTTTAAACATCATATAAGTCAACTAGCATAGTCAGGAAACTAGCAGACTGTGACACCCCCAAATTCGGGTACTTCGTTTCCACATGATTTGGTGTTCACTTTCTAACTATAACAACATCTACCCAATATATCTCAAGATAAATTACAATCTTTATTCAAAATAATAAAATCTCCCTTAAAACAAGGGTTACAACCTTCTCAAAATTAATCCCAGGGTTACTCTAACCTTGACATAAATAATACAGTGCAGAATAAAAACATGACATAAAAGTCTTATTACAATCATTTCAAAATAATTAAACAATTCTTCACTTGCTTTGCTTTCCCTTGCCCTTACTCGTAGATGGAGCATCAATGTTATCAACCTTAACTGAAATTGTTATTTAATGCAAGAGTGAGCAAACCACAGCCCACTAGAGTTTAACAATAATATAAACATGAAAGGATATCTTTAAAAGAATCTGAACAACATATTCATATTCTATCGCTGTATGAAAAGCATATTCTATTTCCCTCAGCTTGGCCCTCTTGGCTTCAGCTTCACCTTCAGCTCGATCGGCTCGTTCATTAGCTCTCAAGCTTGACTCTTCAGCTCTGGCACGCTTCCTCGACTCCTTCTGGATGTCTTTCTTCAGCTTTGCCATTTCAAATCGAGCAGCATCTCTATCAACCTCCATATGTATCAGGTTCCACTGTGCATCTCCTAGGTCACTTGCCATTTCTTCGATCGTCTCGTCTCGCTGCTGAATGGTTTCTTCGAGCTCTCCAACTCGACCATGAAGTTCCACGTTGCTATCGTAGACTGCCTCGTACATCTTAGCACTAGTAGAGTGATGTGGGAATTCCTCTTCGGGATCCTCTTCCTCCTCCTCCTCCTCCTCCTCCTCTTCAGACTCATCCTCGTCCTCTTCTTCTGGAATAGGTGTCAGCTCACGCTCCCGACCAGCTATGGTGATCACTGGAGATGGCTCTCTCCTAACCAGCTACTCCCAGATAATATGTATGTCACGGGGCTCCTCCTCTCTAGGCATCTGAGGTACATTCTCTCTAGCCTGACTATGTTCTCCAACGTTCGACATCCTGACAAAAGAATTTTAAAGTTCATTATTGCGTGATAACGAATCGTCACTCTTCGAATACTAAAATGTAAACACATAGCACATAAGGTAGTTTATTATCTTTAACTATCACACCTATCTTTTCGATCTTACCTATAAGGCTACTACCTAAGGTTTTCCCCCACCTAAGGTTTCATAACCTACATCTTTGATACCAACCTGTGACACCCCCAAATCCGGGTACTTCGTTTCCACATGATTTGATGTTCACTTTCTAACTATAACAACATCTACCCAATATATCTCAAGATAAATTATAATCTTTATTCAAAATAATAAAATCTCCCTTAAAACAAGGGTTACAACCTTTTCAAAAATCAATCCCAGGGTTACTCTAACCTTGACATAAACAATACAGTGCGGAATAAAAATATGACATAAAAGTCTTATTACAATCATTTTAAAATAATTAAACAATTCTTCACTTGCTTTGCTTTCCCTTGCCCTTACTCTTAGACGGAGCATCAGCGTTATCAACCTTAACTGAAATTGTTATTTAATGCAAGAGTGAGCAAACCACAGCCCACTGGAGTTTAACAATAATATAGACATGAAAGGATATCTTTAAAAGAATCTGAACAACTTTGCTTGCTTCAATAATAAAGAATTGAATAATAATTCTCTATCAACATTAAAATTCGAATATAGAATTTATCTGACGGACATAAGACCTTTGAACTCTTGTCCTAGGTTATAAATATTTATATTTAAACCTTTAACAGTCAACAAGACTATGGACCTTAACTCGTACTTAGGGAGAACAGCCCTTTGTACCATGTATTGTGCACAAACATCTTAACGCTATGCGTAGTAACCTCCCCTGGTAAATAGGGTTGTTCAATTCAGTAATTTGAATTCATGTCCGCACCAAAGAAAGTTTGGTTTGGATAAGCTTACAAGGGTAATTTAGAATTCACGTTCATCAACTAAGGATTAGTTGAATCAACTTTCAATAATTCATAAATAAAAGAATTATGAATTAACATATGCTTTAGAAGTAAACTTAAAGCATTTAAAATAAGAACTAGATCTTACTTGAACAATAAGTCAAGATCATTCCAATTAAATAAACAATTGTCCAATACAGAAATGGAAAGGACATTCTCAACAATGAATATATGAACTCAAAGAAATTGTATAAAATTAATACAAGATCAGGGTTTAGAAAATTTGCCTTACGCGCAAGCTACTTAACTCAATTCACTTACTTTAATACTTCCTATATACATCCAATCATAATAACCTAAATTAGTTAACACATAACTAATTCACATGAGTGGTTAACCCTCATGGTTAACTCACTCTAATTAAATAAATAATCAACTATCACATAGTTAATTACATCACACCCATACTCACATAATTAAATTAATTATGTAATAAACACTTAATCAACTTATAATTACTTAAATTATAATTACCATTTAAATTAAAAATAATTATAATTTAAAATCAATTAAACTACATCATGCATTGTAATTACACAATTTATAATTATCATGTATTTATCAATTATAATCTATAATAATCATGCATTTATTAAATTATAATTACATAAATTATAATTTAAATTAACATCTAATTGATTAAAATAAATCAACTATTATAATTTCACATAATTATAATTTAAATTAAATATTTACTCTTAATTATAATTAATTAAATTATAATTAAATAACTTATTTTATAATTAAACAATTATAGCTTATAATTTAAATACTATATTAGGTTTTTAAAATTTCTTTTTTCTCAAATTATGAAATTATCAACTTCATGTTAACACATGTTATAGCAGCTAGATACATGCTCATTATCTTAGCAATAATGTAATGAAAACATAAAGGCACACTGCACACTTGATTAAAACACACTGCCTCTGCCCAGGACACGGCGCAGCTGCGCAGCCAGCTGTCCTGAAACCGGCGCAGCTGCGCAGGGGATGGTTCTGTGAAGGGCAAGCAGCGCAGCTGCGCTGCTCCTGGCCTTGCTGCCGGCGCAGCTGCGCAGTAACGCGGCCAGACGCCCTCTACTTTACCGAACATCCCAGACAAGCCATCAAGCAGAAATTCACAGTAACTTAAACATGGTAAATCATACCTATGTCCATAATACATATATTTAACATGTTTCTACAACATAATAACCATTTAAATAATGATAATCACAAGTTTTAAAAATCCAATTTGGCCATTTTCATGAAAACTCATATTTTTCCAAAATAATCCACTGTAACAACATTTCTCCTCCAATTAAACTTATAACACATGCATTATATTCATGATTGAAGATAGCATCATAAACAATTCTAAACATGCATATTACTACATAAAATTTTCATAAATTTGTCATTCTAAAACTCAACCAAAACATGAAATTCCATAAGAACACTATTTTCACATATAAAACTTATTTTAATAACAATTTGGTTTCCTAAAAATCCTTTATCGCATATAATTAATGTATAAGCATGCTAGAGTACAATTGAGACATACTATTTTCATATCTTCATCCTTTTCATGAAATTCATATTCACAGAGGCTCCAAAATATGAATAACAGTAAAACATATAGAAAAATAAGGGAATTAAAATTACCCTTTGTTTTGATGATTTGAGGAAGAGTATAGAAGTAATGGTGATTTCTTCTAGCTTCCCAAGCTTTTCTCCTTTTTTTCCTTCTTCTTCTTTCTCTCTAACTCACTGTGTATTTTTAACTTTCTCTGCTCTTTTCTCTCTTTGTTCTTTAGCTTTAGGCTTAAACTAACGTAGTATAGACTAACGTAGAATAAAAACTGACATATAATACGTACTAATAGATATAGGATTAATTGTATATAATATAACTGACAAAATATATTAAATACAATATCAGTTACCAATTTTTTTGACATTTGAAAAGCCATAAGGCTTTGTTTGGCTAAACCACTTGTTTTAAAAAAAAATAGATTATTATTACTAAGGCCATGTTTGGAACATAGATTTAATTAAAATAGCTGTTTGATAGTTAAGGCCCCGTTTGGTAGAAATAGGTTTAAAACAATTACAAGGGCCTTGTTTGGTTAAAATCATTTAAAATCCTTTTTTTTTATTTTAACAAATCATTTTAACACATACTTTAATGTCATATTTTAATCAATTAAATATTAAACAACTAATTTAATCAATTAAAATCTAACATCAATTAATCACATAAATTTGTCACATAATTATAATTACTCGCTAATTATAACTTATGTAATACTTCATCACACATTTCATCTAATTCAATTATCTCAATTAAATTAGAACTATAATATAAAATTAATATACATTAATTAAATAAATATTAAACATTCATTTAATTAATATATAACACTTAATTAATTCACTCCATAAATCACATAATTTATTTATTTAACTCAATAAATAATTCACATAAAATATTTATTTAACTCAATAAATATTAAAATTAAATATAAAATCTCAATCGTTGCACAAACTGCACCAATCCGTGCCAACTCTCTAGCATGCAAACTACTGACATTAAACAAATACATATGCTTATCAGGTTATTAACTCAAGTTCGAGACCTAGCATGTTCATTCTATGGCCACTTCAAAATCTTAAGTTTTCATGTCGGACATTTACATACTTTAAGCAATACAAGTTCATGCTTCAAAGTTTCGCTACTACGGTCATATTATCTCATAAAGAGACTAAACCATACTAAGTAGGCATGCTTGTACTTATATGTCATATGTATCCATTAATCACATAGTTCACCATGAAATTTATTTTCTAAGAATATGCGTGCATAAGTGAAAACTATGTTTAATCAAAATGACACTCATGTCAACATGTCTATAGGCATAATGAGATCCTAATATACATGCTTGCGTAATCATAACATAATTCTCATGGTAATTGATGTCATTAGTTTTCACATTCTAGATTTTCCATTGAAAAATCACACTAAGTCAACTAAGCATATGCAAGGCATCTCGACATATAACTCTTATGCATTTGAAACATATATTAAAGCCACATATACATGCTCAAATGGTCAGAATCTACAAGATAAAAGTCTTGGTCAAGTTCACTTTGAAAAGTCTTAAGTTTCTTATCTTTGAAATCGTCTTAACTTTCAATCAAATATGCTAGTGTGTGATTAATACTTTAAATATGCATTTCCTGTCAATATAAACAATACTATCATGTTTATAAAAATTAGAATATTCACATAATGTGTTCGTGACAAGGTTCACTTTCGAAACTACAAGTTTCCTTTTTAAAACATATGTTTTCCTTTCATAACACATACTAACATGGCCATGGCATATACGTATTACCAAGAAGCTTATAATATGGTTTAATACCAGTTTCCATGCTTGACCAAAGGGTACCAACAAGTTAGCATGAACAGAAATGAAACAGAAAGCAAAAGGTCTGGTGCAGGCCTGGCGCAGCTGCGCCGCTGGCCAGTGCAACACTGGCACAGTTGCCTAGGCCGACCAGGAACTGCCTTCTGCTCGGCAAAAGCTTAAACCAAACTCAAATATTTTGCATGAATTCTATTCTATTGCAGCTACATTACATAACTAACATGATTATAACTTTATATAACACTTAACAACATATCTCAATCCATTAATTAGTTAACCCATAATCAATTCAATAATCAAAAACTAGAAATTTTACAGAAACTAAAAATGGAGTTATACCTCTACTTCAGAAATAGACTTGCTACTATATCTTTCTCACTCTCTCAATCCAATAGAACTCAGAATGTAAAGCTCAACAAAAGAAAATGAAAGGAAGAGAGACCATATTTATAGGCAAATGGATATCCATACAATGCTATCTCCCACTAGTTTATACCAATGGATTGCACAAGAACATGGTAGTTAACAAAAGTTGTTGAGGAGTTGGTGATTCCACTCATGAATCCCACTCCCCATTTATTCATTAGCTCTATATTGCTGAGATTGAGAGAAGGAGTAGAGTAGTATAGGTAGCTCCTTAGTGTTCACGTGAAGGAGAAGTTGGACACTCAATGTGAGACTCAGCAATAAGAACTCAGCAACTTGCAATTCAATATACTAATGTTATATACATATATACATATAGTATATACTTAAGCTACATGTATCCATTCCATATACATTTAAATGGGTGCTACAATGTTATTTCTAATGAGCAAATAATGATATAATGTATCAAGTAGTGTACATATAATCCATGTACATTTTCCTTAATACCAACTATAGTTCAATTAGGCATTATTATTACTTACCATCATAACTGTTATTATAATAATTATAATAACTTATTGAAAGCATTATCAATTAATAATGTTTATTGATATTAATATAAGGTAATAGGGTATTCGTTAAATTTTACCCACACATAACATGTAACTCACATAATGTCATTAATCTCACTATATAGTTTATAATGTATAGTCATATCAATGTGTCACCTTGTACTATATAAAATACATAGTTAACTACCATATATTAAAGGTTTAGTATCGTATGCTTGTATAAAACAATTAATCGGGTAAATATAATCTCATTATATTTATTAATAAATTACATGCTTATGTTTTATTATTCTCAAAAACAATAATTTTATACGTTATTGATTAATTACTCAAATATCAATTAATCAATCACGATTAAATCTCTACACTATATTCAAGTAATTGAATATTTAATTACTATCAATTCTTTTGATATTAAAACTTAGGGCCAGTCCACTAATTTAATTAGACCATTAGTGACTCCCTCTAATAACATTCTAGCATTTTATTTGCATAAGCTCAATTCACATAATCTCATAACCACATAAGGTTTAAATAAGTTCATAAAACTAACTCATTAAAATTTAAATCACATATTAAATTAATAATGGAGTTTAAAATTCACAGTCATTACAGACCTTCTTATTGTTTCATTGGTTCTCTAAAATTTTCAAAGAAAGAGGTGATTAGGAGTCCTATAACTTCGTTCTAGTTTGATTAGCATCAAAAGGAGCAATCCTATGATTATCACCTTAAAAATGATGCGTAAATCTCACACAATTCTTTATTTATGGAGACCTTCTTATTATTTCATTGGTTCTCTCAAATTATAAAAGAAAGAGGTGATTAGGAGTCCTATTATTTCGTTCTAATTTGATTAGCATCAAAAGGACAATCCCATGACTATCGAGTTAAAAATGATGCGTACATCTCACACAAGTCTTTATTTAGGGAGACCTTCTTATTGTTTCTTTGGTTCTCTCAAATTATCAAAGAAAGAGGTGTCTATGAGTCCTATGACTTCGTTCTATTTTGATTAGCATCAAAAGGAGCAATCCTAACACTGGTGCCTTCAAAACGATTCGTACATCTCACACAAGTCTTCGTTTAGAGAGACCTTCTTATTATTTTATTAGTTCTCTCAAATTGTAAAAATATAGGTGATTATGAGTCCTATTACATCGTTCTAGTTGAAATTAGCATCAAAAGGAGCAATTCCATCACTATCGCGTTCAAAACGTTGTGTAGAAATCACACAAGTCTTCATTTAGGGAGACCTTCATATTGTTTCATTGGTTGTTTCGAATTTACAAAGAAAAAAGTGATTAAGAGTTGTATTACTTCGTTATAGTTTCATTAGCGTCAAAAGGAGAAACCTATGACTATCGCGTTTAAAACCATGCGTACATCTCACACACGTCTTCATTTAGGGAGACCTTCTTATTGTTTCATTGGTTCTCTAAAATTTTCAAAGAAATACGTAATTAAGAGTTCTATAACTTTATTTTAGTTTGATTAGCATCAAAAGGAGCAATCTCATTACTATGACGTTCAAAACAATGCGTATATCTCACACAAGCCTTCATTTAAGGAGACCTTCTTATTATTTCATTGGTTCTCTAAAATTGTCAAAGAAAGAGATGATTAGGAGTCCTATTACGTCATTCTAATTTGATTAGCATCAAAAGGACAATACCATGACTATTGCGTTAAAAATGATGTGTACATCTCACACAAGTCTTTATTTAGGGAGACCTTCTTATTATTTTATCGGTTCTTTCAAATTATCAAAGAAAGTGGTGATTATGAGTCCTATGACTTCGTTCTATTTTGATTAGCATCAAAAGGAGCAATCCTATCACTGGTGCCTTCAAAACGATCCGTACATCTCACACAAGTCTTCATTTGGAGAGTCCTTCTTATTGTTTCATTAGTTCTCTCAAATTATCAAAATATAGGTGATTATGAGTCCTATTACTTCGTTCTAAATTAGCATCAAAAGGAGCAATCCCATCACTCTCGCGTTTAAAACGATGTGTAGATATCACACAAGTCTTTATTTATGGAGCCCTTCTTATTGTTTCATTGGTTCTCTCAAAATATCAAAGAAAGAGGTGATTATGAGTCATATGACTTCGTTCTAGTTTGATTAACATCAAAAGGAGCAATCCTATCAGCAGTGCCTTCAAAACGATTTGTATATCTCACACCAGTCTTTATTTAGGGAGACCTTCTTATTGTTTCATTAGTTCTCTTAAATTGTCAAAATATAGGTGATTATGAGTTCTATTACTTCGTTCTAGTTTAAATTAGCATCAAAAGAAGCAATCCCATCACTATCGCGTCCAAAACGATGCGTAAATCTCACACAAGTCTTCATTTAGGGAGACCTTTATATTATTTTATTGGTTATTTTAAATTTACAAAGAAAGAGGTGATTAAGAGTTGTATTACTTCGTTCTAGTTTGATGAGAGTCAAAAGTAGAAACCCATAACTATCGCGTTCAAAATCATGCGTACATCTCACACAGGTCTTCATTTTGGGAGACATTCTTATTGTTTCATTAGTTCTCTAAAATTATCAAAGAAAGTAGTGATTAGGAGTCTTATAACTTCGTTCTAGTTTGATTAGCATCAAAAGGAGCAATCCTATGATTATCACCTTAAAAATGATGCGTAAATCTCACACAAGTCTTTATTTATGGAGACCTTCTTATTATTTCATTGGTTCTCTCAAATTATAAAAGAAAGAGGTGATTAGGAGTCCTATTATTTCGTTCTAATTTGATTAGCATCAAAAGAACAATCCCATGACTATCGAGTTAAAAATGATGAGTACATCTCACACAAGTCTTTATTTAGGGAGACCTTCTTATTGTTTCTTTGGTTCTCTCAAATTATCAAAGAAAGAGGTGTCTATGAGTCCTATGACTTCGTTCTATTTTGATTAGCATCAAAAGGAGCAATCCTATCACTGGTGCATTCAAAACGATTCGTACATCTCACACAAGTCTTCGTTTAGAGAGACCTTCTTATTATTTCATTAGTTCTCTTAAATTGTCAAAATATAGGTGATTATGAGTCCTATTACATCGTTCTAGTTGAAATTAGCATCAAAAGGAGCAATTCCATCACTATCGCGTTCAAAACGTTGTGTAGAAATCACACAAGTCTTCATTTAGGGACACCTTCATATTGTTTCATTGGTTGTTTCAAATTTAAAATGAAAGAGGTGATTAAGAGTTGTATTACTTCGTTATAGTTTCATTAGCGTCAAAATGAGAAACCTATGACTATCGCGTTTAAAACCATGTGTACAACTCACACACGTCTTCATTTAGGGAGACCTTCTTATTGTTTCATTGGTTCTCTAACATTTTCAAAGAAATACGTGATTAAGAGTTCTATAACTTTATTTTAGTTTGATTAGCATCAAAAGGAGCAATCCCATTACTATGATGTTCAAAACAATGCGTATATATCACACAAGCCTTCATTTAAGGAGACCTTCTTATTATTTCATTGGTTCTCTAAAATTATCAAAGAAAGAGATGATTAGGAGTCCTATTACGTCATTCTAATTTGATTAGCATTAGAAGGACAATCCCATGACTATCGCGTTAAAAATAATGTGTACATCTCACACAAGTCTTTATTTAGGGAGACCTTCTTATTATTTTATCGGTTCTTTCAAATTATCAAAGAAAGTGGTGATTATGAGTCCTATGACTTCGTTCTATTTTGATTAGCATCAAAAGGAGCAATCCTATCACTGGTGCCTTCAAAACGATCCGTACATCTCACACAAGTCTTCATTTAGAGAGATCTTCTTATTGTTTCATTAGTTCTCTCAAATTATCAAAATATAGGTGATTATGAGTCCTATTACTTCGTTCTAAATTAGCATCAAAAGGAGCAATCCCATCACTCTCGCGTTTAAAATAATGTGTAGATATCACACAAGTCTTTATTTATGGAACCCTTCTTATTGTTTCATTGGTTCTCTCAAAATATCAAAGAAAGAGGTAATTATGAGTCATATGACTTCATTCTAGTATGATTAACATCAAAAGGAGCAATCCTATCAGTAGTGCCTTCAAAACGATTTGTATATCTCACACCAGTCTTCATTTAGGGAGACCTTCTTATTGTTTCATTAGTTCTCTTAAATTGTCAAAATATAGGTGATTATGAGTTCTATTGCTTCGTTCTAGTTTAAATTAGCATCAAAAGAAGCAATCTCATCACTATCGCGTCCAAAACGATGCGTAGATCTCACACAAGTCTTTATTTAGGGAGACCTTTATATTGTTTTATTGGTTGTTTTAAATTTACAAAGAAAGAGGTGATTAAGAGTTGTATTACTTCGTTCTAGTTTGATGAGTGTCAAAAGTAGAAACCCATAACTATCGCGTTCAAAACCATGCGTACATCTCACACAGGTCTTCATTTTGGGAGACATTCTTATTGTTTCATTAGTTTTCTAAAATTATCAAAGAAAGTAGTGATTAGGAATCTTATAACTTCATTCTAGTTTGATTAGCATCAAAAGGAGCAATCCTATGATTATCACCTTAAAAATGATGCGTAAATCTCACACAAGTCTTTATTTATGGAGACCTTCTTATTAATTCATTGGTTCTCTCAAATTATAAAAGAAAGAGGTGATTAGGAGTCCTATTATTTCGTTCTAATTTGATTAGCATCAAAAGGACAATCCCATGACTATCGAGTTAAAAATGATGCGTACATCTCACACAAGTCTTTATTTAGGGAGACCTTCTTATTTTTTCTTTGGTTCTCTCAAATTATCAAAGAAAGAGGTGTCTATGAGTCCTATGACTTCGTTCTATTTTGATTAGCATCAAAAGGAGCAATCCTAACACTGGTGCCTTCAAAACGATTCGTACATCTCACACAAGTCTTCGTTTAGAGAGACCTTCTTATTATTTCATTAGTTCTCTCAAATTGTCAAAATATAGGTGATTATGAGTCCTATTACATCGTTCTAGTTCAAATTAGCATCAAAAGGAGCAATTCCATCACTATCGCGTTCAAAACGTTGTGTAGAAATCACACAAGTCTTCATTTAGGGAGACCTTCATATTGTTTCATTGGTTGTTTCAAATTTACAAAGAAAGAGGTGATTAAGAGTTGTATTACTTCATTATAGTTTCATTAGCGTCAAAAGGAGAAACCTATGACTATCGCGTTTAAAACCATGCGTATATCTCACACACGTCTTCATTTAGGGAGACCTTCTTATTGTTTCATTGGTTCTCTAAAATTTTCAAAGAAAGACATGATTAAGAGTTCTATAACTTTATTTTAGTTTGATTAGCATCAAAAGGAGCAATCCCATTACTATAACGTTCAAAACAATTCGTATATCTCACACAAGCCTTCATTTAAGGAGACCTTCTTATTATTTCATTGGTTCTCTAAAATTGTCAAAGAAAGAGATGATTAGGAGTCCTATTACGTCATTCTAATTTGATTAGCATCAAAAGGACAATCCCATGACTATCGCGTTAAAAATGATGTGTACATCTCACACAAGTCTTTATTTAGGGAGACCTTCTTATTATTTTATCGGTTCTTTCAAATTATCAAAGAAAGTGGTGATTATGAGTCCTATGACTTCGTGCTATTTTGATTAGCATCAAAAGGAGCAATCCTATCACTGGTGCCTTCAAAACGATCCGTACATCTCACACAAGTCTTCATTTAGAGAGACCTTCTTATTGTTTCATTAGTTCTCTCAAATTGTCAAAATATAGGTGATTATGAGTCCTATTACTTCGTTCTAAATTAGCATCACAAGGAGCAATCCCATCACTCTCGCGTTTAAAACGATGTGTAGATATCACACAAGTCTTTATTTATGGAGCCCTTCTTATTGTTTCATTGGTTCTCTCAAAATATCAAAGAAAGAGGTGATTATGAGTCATATGACTTCGTTCTAGTTTAATTAACATCAAAAGGAGCAATCCTATCAGTAGTGCCTTCAAAACGATTTGTGTATCTCACACCAGTCTTCATTTAGGGAGACCTTCTTATTGTTTCATTAGTTCTCTTAAATTGTCAAAATATAGGTGATTATGAGTTCTATTACTTCTTTCTAGTTTAAATTAGCATCAAAAGAAGCAATCCCATCACTATCGCGTCCAAAACGATGCGTAGATCTCACACAAGTCTTCATTTAGGGAGACCTTTATATTATTTTATTGGTTGTTTTAAATTTTCAAAGAAAGAGGTGATTAAGAGTTGTATTACTTCGTTCTAGTTTGATGAGAGTCAAAAGTAGAAACCCATAACTATCGCGTTCAAAACCATGCGTACATCTCACACAGGTCTTCATTTTGGGAGACATTCTTATTGTTTCATTAGTTCTCTAAAATTATCAAAGAAAGTAGTGATTAGGAGTCTTATAACTTCGTTCTAGTTTGATTAGAATCAAAAGGAGCAATCCTATGATTATCACCTTAAAAACGATGCGTAAATCTTACACAAGTCTTTATTTATGGAGACCTTCTTATTATTTCATTGGTTCTCTCAAATTATAAAAGAAAGAGGTGATTATGAGTACTATGACTTTGTTTTAGTTTGATTAACATTAAAAGGAGCAATCCTATCACTAGTGCCTTCAAAACGATCCGTACATCTCACACAAGTCTTCATTTAGGGAGACCTTATTATTGTTTCTTTAGTTCTCTCAAATTACCAAAATATAGGTGACTATGAATCCTATTACTTCATTTTCATTTAAATTAGCGTCAAAAGGAGCAATCTCATCACTATCGCATCCAAAATGATACATAGATCGCACACAAGTCATCATTTAGGGAGACCTTCATATAGTTTTATTGGTTGTATTTAATTTACAAAGAACGAGGTGATTAAGAGTTTTATTACTTCATTCTAGTTTAATTTGCGTCAAAAATAGAAACCCATGACTATCGCGTTCAAAACCATGCGTACATCTCACATATGTCTTCATTTAGGGAGACCTTCTTATTGTTTTATTGGTTCTCTGAAATTTTCAAAGAAAGAGGTGATTACGAGTCCTATAACTTCGTTCTAGTTTGATTAGCATCAAAAGTATCAATCCCATTACTATCACGTTCAAAATGATGCGAACAACTCATACAAGTCTTAATTTAAGGAGACCTTCTTATTGTTTCATTGGTTTTCTAAAATTGTCAAAGAAAGATGTGATTAGGAGTCCTATTACTTCGTTCTAATTTGATTAGTATCAAAAGAAGAAATCCCATGACTATCGCTTTAAAAACGATGCGTATATCTCACACAAGTCTTGATTTAAGGAGACCTTCTTATTGTTTCATTGGTTCTCTTAAATTATCAAAGAAAGAGGTGATTATGAGTCCTATAACTTTGTTTTATTTTGATTAGCATCAAAAGGGCAATCATATCACTAGTGCCTTCAAAACGATCCGTACATCTCACACAAGTCTTCATGTAGGGAGACCTTCTTATTGTTTCATTAGTTCACTCAAATTGTCAAAATATAGGTGATTATGAGTCCTATTACTTCGTTCTAGTTGAAATTAGCATCGAAAGGAGCAATCCCATCACTTTAGCGTCCAAAACGATGCGTAGATATCACACAAGTCTTCATTTAGGGAGACCTTCATATTGTTTCATTGGTTGTTTCAAATTTACAAAGAAAGAGTTGATTAAGAGTTGTATTACTTCGTTCTAGTTTGATTAGTGTCAAAAGGAGAAACCATGACTATCGCATTCAAAACCATGCGTACATTTCACACACGTTTTCATTTAGGGAGACCTTCTTATTATTTTATTGGTTCTCTAAAATTTTCAAAGAATGAGGTGATTAGGAGTCCTATAACTTCGTTCTAGTTTGATTAGCATCAAAAAGAGCAATCCCATTACTATCACGTTCAAAACGATGCAAAACTCTCACACAAGTCTTCATTTAAAGAGACCTTCTTATTGTTTCATTGGTTCTCTAAAATTGTCATAGAAAGAGGTGATTAAGAGTTCTATTACTTCGTTCTAATTTGTTTAGCACCGAAAAGAGCAATCCCATGACTATCACATTAAAAACGATGCGTACATCTCACACAGGTCTTGATTTAGGAAGACCTTCTTATTGTTTCATTAGTTCTCTCAAATTATCAAAGAAAGAGTCGATTATGTGTCCTATAACTTCGTTCTATTTTGATTAGCATCTAAACAAACAATCATATCACTAATGCCTTCAAAACGATCTGTACATCTCACACAAGTCTTCAATTAGGAAGACTTTCTTATTGTTTCATTAGTCCTCTCAAATTATCAAAATATAGGTGATTATGAGTCCTATTACTTTGTTCTAGTTGAAATTAGCATCAAAAAGAGCAATCCCATCACTATCACATCTAAAATAATGCATATATCTCACACAAGTCTTCATTTAGGGAGAACTTCATATTGTTTGATTGGTTGTTTCAAATTTTCAAAGAAATAGGTGATTAAGAGTTGTATTACTTCGTTCTAGTTTGGTTAGCGTAAAATGGAGAAACCCATGACTATCGCGTTCAAAACCATGCGTACATCTCACACAAGTCTTCATTTAGGGAGACCTTATTGTTTCATTGGTTCTATAAAATTGTCAAAGAAATAGGTGATTAGAAGTCCTATAACTTCATTCTAGTTTGATTAGCATCAAAAGGAGTGATCCCATTACTATCACGTTCAAAACGATGCATACATCTCACACAAGTTTTGATTTAAGGAGACATTCATATTGTTTCACTGGTTCTACAAAATTGTCAAAGAAAGAGGTGATTAGAAGTCCTATTACTTCGTTCTAATTTGATTAGCATCAAAAGGACCAATCCCATGGCTATCGCCTTAAAAACGATGCGTACATCTCACACAAGTCTTTATTTATGGAGACCTTCTTATTATTTCATTGGTTCTCTCAAATTATCAAAGAAAGTGGTGATTATGAGTCCTATGACTTCGTTTTAGTTTGATTAACATCAAAAGGAGCAATCCTATTAGTAGTGCCTTCAAAATGAATCGTACATCTCACAGAAGTCTTCATTTAGGGAGACCTTCTTATTTTTTCATTAGTTATCTCAAATTATCAAAATATTGGTGATTATGAGTCCAATTACTTCGTTCTAGTTGAAATTAGCATCAAAAAGAGTAATTCCATCACTATCGCATTCAAAATGATGCGAACATCTCACATAAGTCTTCATTTAAAGAGACCTTCTTATTGTTTCATTGGTTCTTTAAAATTGTCAAAGAAAGAGGTGATTAGGAGTCCTATTACTTCGTTCTAATTTGATTAACATCAAAAGCAGCAATCACATGACTATCGCAATGAAACGATGCGTACATCTCACACAAGTTTTCATTTAGGAAGACCTTCATATTGTTTTATTAGTTCTCTCAAATTATCAAAATATACTTTATTATGAGTCATATTATTTCGTTCTAGTTGAAATTAGCAACAAAAGGAGCAATCCCATCACAATCGCGTCCAAAACAATGCATAGATCTCACACAAACCTTCATTTAGGGAGACCTTCGTATTGTTTCATTGGTTGTTTCAAATTTTCAAAGAAAGAGGTGATTAAGAGTTGTATTACTTCATTTTAGTTTGATTAGCGTCAAAAGGAGAAACCCATGACTATCGCATTCAAAATCATGCGTACATCTCACACAATTCTTCATTTAGAGAGACCTTCTTATAGTTTCATTAGTTCTCTCAAATTGTCAAAATATAGGTGATTATGAGTCATATTACTTCGTTCTAGTTGAAATTAGCATCAAAAGAAGCAATCCCATCACTATCGCGTTCAAAATGATGCGTAGATATCACACAAGTCTTTTTTTATGGAGACCTTATTAATTCATTAGTTTTTCAAATTATCAAAGAAAGAGGTGATTATGAGTTCTATGACTTCGTTCTAGTTTTATTAACATCAAAAGGAGCAATCCTATCAGTAGTGCCTTCAAAACGATCCGTACATCTCACACAAATCTTCATTTAGGAAGACCTTCTTATTGTTTCATTAGTTCTCTCAAATTGTCAAAATATAGGTGATTATGAGTCCTATTACTTATTTCTAAATGAAATTAGAATCAAAATGAGAAATACCACCACTATCGCGTCCAAAACGATAAGTAGATCTCACACAAGTCTTCAATTAGGGAGACTTTCTTATTTTTTTCACTGGTTGTTTCAAATTTATAAAGAAAGAGGTGTTTAAGAGTTGTATTACTTCGTTCTAGTTTGATTAGCGTCAAAGGGAGAAACCCATGACAATCGCGTTCAAAACCATGCGTACATCTCACACATTTCTTCATTAAGGGAGACCTTCTTATTGTTTCATTGGTTCTCTAAAATTGTCAAGAAAGAGGTGATTAGGAGTCCTATAACTTCGTTCTAGTTTGATTAACATCAAAAGGAGCAATTCCATTACTATCACATTAAAAACGATGCGAACATCTCACACAAGTCTTCATTTAAGGAGACCTTCTTATTGTTTCATTGGTTCTCTAAAATTGTCAAAGAAAGAGATGATTAGGAGTCATATTACTTTGTTCTAATGTGATTAGCATCAAAAAAAGCAATCCTATGACTATCGCCTTAAAAACAATGCGTACATCTCACACAAGTCTTTATTTATGGAGACCTCCTTATTGCTTCATTGGTTCTCTCAAATTACCAAATAAAGAGGTGATTATGAGTCCTATGACTTCGTTCTAGTTTGATTAGCATCAAAAGGAGCAATCCTATCACTAGTGCCTACAAAACGATCCGTATATCTCATATAAGTCTTCATTTAGGGAGACCTTCTTAATGTTTCATTAGTTCTCTCAAATTATCAAATTATAGGTGATTATGAATCATATTACTTCGTTCTAGTTGAAATTAGCATCAAAAGGAGAAACCCCATCACTATCGCTTCTAAAACGATGCATACATCTCACACAAGTCTTCATTTAGGGAGACATTCATATTATTTTATTGGTTGTTTCAAATTTATATAGAAAGAGGTGATTAAGAGTTGTATTACTTCGTTCTAGTTTGATTAGCGTCAAAAGGAGAAACCCATGACTATCGCGTTTAAAACCATGTGTACATCTCACACACGTCTTCATTTAGGGAGACCTTCTTATTGTTTCATTGGTTCTCTAAATTTTTCAAAGAAAGAGGTGATTAGTAGTCCTAGAACTTCGTTCTAGTTTGATTAGCATCAAAATGAGCAATTCCATTACTATCACGTTCAAAACGATGAGAACATCTCACACAAGTCTTCATTTAAGGAGACCTTCTTATTGTTTCATTGGTTCTCTAAAATTATCAAAGAAAGAGGTGATTAGGAGTCCTATTACTTCGTTCTAATTTGATTAGCATCAAAAGGAGCAATCCCATGACTGTCGTGTTAAAAACGATGCATACATCTCACACAAGTCTTTATTTAGGGAGACCTTCTTATTGTTTCAATGTTACGCCCCCAAATCTAGGTCCCTTGAACCTCGGATCTGGTACGTTACGGTACTTCATCTTCGTATATATTCTATAACTATTTCGGAATAATCATACATACATTATTCATTTTCAAATAATTCTACATTATCTCCCAAGGTTTCTAACCTTAACGTACATACATACCCTTAGATTCAAAAAAGGTTTACATAAATAACTTACATCAGATAACTAAATAGTTAACTTGCATAACACTCTAATCTTGTCCTTTGCTTGTGCCTCTGTCTTTCCTGGAACATTCGTTTTAATATGAAATTTGTTATCATGATATAGCAAGAGTGAGCAACTACTTTGCTCAACAAGTTTAAATATAATGAAGATATATCATGATTGAAAAGAAATAAGTTGTCAAACTTTCAACAATATAATGATTGTGAATGAGCATGAATCAATTTCATGTTTGAATGACTGTATCAATAATGCTGAGTGGTTAACAATGAACATGAATAAATTTAACTGAACCATATGGTAATAAAGGTGATCAACCTTTTATACCTGATGAACATATACAACATGCACAATGTGCGAATCAATAAATCATAGATGTGATATAATCATCAATGATTAACCACGAACATGCTTTGCAATAAAAACTCAAGTTGAGTTAGGAAACTTTCCTGTACCGCTGATTACCGCTAAGAAAACTAATTTAATCTCTTATGAAAGACCTATCATTAAAAGATCGATCTTCCAATTAGCATAACATATCTTTACTTATAATATCATTATATTGTAATAAATTGTATAACATTCAGTCACACAGTAAAATATTAGACATTACCATAAACCCAAATTAATATTATCACCCCTTGATAATATTGTCATCACATACACATCATCTTAAACACTCATTAATCTTTATAATATTTTATTCACTTCTTAGTATTATTAATCAATTAATAATACTTTAATCACTTGTTAATATTATTAATCACTTAATAATATTTTAATCGTCTTCTAATATTATTAATCATTTAATAATACTTTAAATTATTTAATAATCCTTTACTACTTTACTAATATTATTGATTAAATAATATTTTAAGTATCTAATATTATTAATCATTTAATAATATTTAAATCACTTCTTAATATCATTAACCGTGTAATAATATTTAATTCACTTTCAAATATTACTAACCCTTTAATAATATTTTAATCACTTACTAATATTATTAATTATTTAATAATATTTTAATTTAACTTTAATATAATATTATTAATTATTTAATAATATTTTAAATCATTATCTAATATTATTAATTATTTAATAATATTTTAATCTAACATGTTAATCTAATATTAATAATTATTTAATAATATTTTGATAATTTATTAAACTTTCAAATAATTTATTTTAATTGTTTACCCTTTACTAATTACTTTATTTAACAATCCTAAAATGTGATAAATATAACATCTCAATTCTCATCAAAACAGCCTCCATAAATTTGATTACATCCTCTTTAGGGTCTTTTGTCAAAAATATTACATTTTTACCCTTTATAACATTATTTAACTTATTTTATCCATTTATTCCTAACTCAATCATTTATATAAAAAATATCAACTCAACTCCAAAAATATTTCTTTTCTGGGAAATATCAGTACATGGTATCATGATGAACATATAATTTTTCTGAAATTTTTCAGTTTCGTTTATTATGCTTAAAATGGCCAAAATAGTCGAATCTTACAACAATTTTCATGAACTGGGTTTTTGTCCAAAAATTCCTAAACTTTTAGGATATGATTTGGTTATGTATATGTAACTCCTGTAAAAATTTCACAATTTTTCGAGTTACACACTAAGAGTTATTTATGTTTACTTTTAAAAGCACACTTTCTCGTAAAATTCATAACTTTCATTCTACACATCTAAAAATCTCCATATTTTTATTGTAGTCAGTTACCTCATCATATTATCACCCCAAATGTTTCCAGAATTTTAAAACAAAATTTTTGGACAAAAATGCCCCTGCCAGAAAATAGCCCAAAACAGTCCCTTTTTCTCTTTTTCAAAAATCTGGACTTTTTTGCTTAAAACAGCCACTATGGCTTAAGAAATCAATATTTTTTAGTGATACTACTTGGGTTTACTAGTTAACTTACACATCTAGCACCCCTCTTTGACGGATCACAAAAAGGATGTGTAGATTTCAAATGGTAGCTTTTCAAAGTATACTAAAGTTGGGGTTTTCTAACTTTTTAAAAACATAGTTTTCATTTCTTTGATTTTGATTAACATTCTAACACTCAAAATGGTTAGATCCATACATGAAATACTAGGAAACATGTAGATCTAAAGTTTTAAGGTTTGAAATCATCAACTCAAGATTTGATTTAAAATAACCAAAATAATTTACATAAACTAGTTAGAGTTATACATTGATCTTCCTTTTCTTTTCTTTTTCTTTCTTCTTCTCTTCTTCTCCTACTTCCATGGCTACCCCTTCTCTTTCTTCTTCTAGTTTTGGCCGAGTATGTGTGGGAGAGGTGAGAGAAACGAATTGAACTTTTGTTTCTCTCTCTTATCTCTTGTTTCTCTCTAAGTTATATTTTGTTTCTCTTTCCTTCTTATCTCATCAAAATCTTTCCAAATCTTCCTTCTCTCATATCTTTGAAAAAAATAAAAACATGTGCTCAAATCTCCTTAAGAGATCAGGCCATATCTCTCAAAATCTCCCATTTTTGATTTTTTTAAAAATTTACTTAAAAAAGTACCTAAAAGTCCCTCACCAATTGGGCCAAGATTTGGGCTTTCCAATTTGTAGGACTTCTAGACCAAAGGCAAAATGGTCTTTAACCATTACTAGGGAAGGGCAAGATGGTCTTTAAGTAATCTCAAGGAAATTTCTTAGAGGAAATCAATTTTCTTTAAGGACAAAATTGTCATCTAACTATAATTAGAAAAGTTCCAAGAAATTTCCTTCAAGGACGCCATGGTCATTATCAAATTTATCGTGGGGCAAAATGGTCATTCCCCTATTACTAGGAAACTTACTAGCAATTTCCTTCCTAGGGCACATAAGTCATTAATAATTTTCTTTTAGGTGTCACTTCAAGGAAATTTCCTAAGAAATTTCTTAACAATCATCACCCATCATTACTAGTGGGGTCCATCTTATATACCAACACTTTCCTACATTTAACTCAAGTATGGTTAGTTCCTAACCATAGTTATTCTACTAGCACATATTCCATTATTTTGGGTTACAAAATAAATCCTCATTGGGCTAAGATTGGGCTAGGCCTTTAATTTTTTTTGGGCTTCCTAACTAATTGATTGAGCTAGGAAAACTAACATGCCCCCAATGCCTTAATTAGCTTACTAAAGGCCCAGAATGTCCCCTCTCCCATTGGGATAAAGGATTGGGCTTTAAGTAATTTATCTTGGGCTTGCAATAATTATTTTGGGCCTACTAATGGGCTTGGGCCTCCCATAATAAATTAATTGGGCTACTAATATACTTTCCCTATACATCTAATATTGGGCCAGTTTAACAGTTTAGTTGCTCTTAAACCAATTATCTACAAGTCTAATCCTTAAATAATTAATTGGGCTTGTTTAAATCACTTATACTTTTTAGTCCATTAAATTTATTATCTTTTGAGCTAATGCTCATCATTATTGATATTTACATATTCTTATCAATCAATAATGTTATTTTATTTACATAACACAATTAGACTTGCTGTATTCAAGTATATTGAGTTTGTAATTATGGTTTAACAACTTAAATAAATTTCTTGGATTATTAAAATACTTAGGTTAGTCCACCAACTTATTTAACTCATTAGTTAGACTTTCTTTAAATACTCATATCATATTACTCACATAATCACTTAATCACCTAGTCATCTATAATATATTTATTGTGACGTCTCCAAATCCGGGTCCCCAGAACCTCGGACCTGGTACGTTACGATACATCATTTCTATAATTATTGCGGAATATATAAACATAAATTATTTATACAATAACTTTTACAACATAATTCCCAAGATCTGTAACCTTAACTTAATACCTGCATTCAATAACCTACACGACATACAATGTCATTTGTATCCAATACTATTACCATTTTAACCGTATAATAATTCCATCCTGGAACTTGTCTTTGCCTTTGACTGTGTCCAAAGTTTCGTCTTTAATCTAAAATATTTATTATGATATAGCAAGGGTGAGCAACAAGTTTGCCCAGCAAGTTTAAATACAAATGAAGATATATCATGATTGAAAAGAATAAGCTAACAAACTTTCAACAATATAATATTGGTGAAAGAACATGAATCAATTTTCATAACTGAATGACCGAATAAATAATGATGAATGGCCAACAATGAACATGAACAAATTTAACTGAACCAAATGGTAATGAAGGTGATCAACCTTTCATACCTGATGAACATATGCAATATTCACTAAGTGCGAATCAATAATCAGTATAGATGTGATGTAGTCAACAATGATTAATCACGAGCATGCTTTACAATAACAACTCGGGTTCGAGTTAGGAAACTTGCATGTACCGTCGATTACTTCTATGCAATTTAATTTAATCGCTTTATTGTAAAGTCCTATCATTTATAAGATTGATCTTTCAATTAGCATAATATACCTTATAAGTAAACTATCTAACATTTAAACGCATAGTCAAATATTAGATAACCTTAACACTATACATACACAAGTCTAAACATAGCACACATCGAGTCTTTAATAATTTTCAATATAGTATACTGAGTGGTTTCCCACAAACAACTAACAAATTAGTTTCCGTCTCGTTTACACTATTTTTACAGTGAGTTAGATCGGTTACTAATTCGTAGATCCCTTCCCCATATGAAGGAGTCGTTTAGCCCAATTACTATACATCAACCATTAAAGGGTACGACTATACTACCTTAGACTTAACACTACTGTATCATATAACTTGTGAATTAACACGTAGTCTTTCATTTTATAAGTCATTTATAACTTTGTCAGTCGAATACCTAATCTAGCAACCTGGATTCAGATTGAATTTCAATTTAGTAAATTATTTTCCAATTCAGCAGACTGGATTTAACTGTCCCCCAATCTAGCAAGCTTGGATTCATTAATCCTTCAATCCAGCAACCTAGATTATCTAAACAGACCATTCCAGCAACTTGATGCCCAATCCAGCAAACCAGATTGCAATCCAGCAACCTGATGGCCAATCCACCAAGCTGGATTCTCCTTTTTTTTAATCTAATCGTCTTATTATTTTTTATCTTTTGTCCACACGTAAATACATGTATTCCATATACAAAAATAATTTTTCAGAAATTTTTCAATTTCCTCAAGTATTTTTCAAAAATTCATTTCTAGTTAATTCCTTAAGAAATTTGCTACATCACTCTTAACTCCAAAAATTCCCAAATCTTGGCAGAATCTTATACATGTTAACATGAGCCTCCAGTTTAAATTTCATGGTCATCGGAGTTATACAACTCAGGTTATAGCTATTTTTGTCAAAAAAATATAAATATTGAAATAGTCATAACTTGGTCATTTTAAGTCGGAATGAGCTCATTTTTGGACACAAGCTACTTTATCCCATATAGTTTTATTTCCCAAAAGTTTGTAATTTATTTCATAATTTAAGTGGACGAAACTGCCCTTACAATTTCTGGATAGATTGTTTTTCTTCATTTTCAGATTTTACGTCCTTTGCTATTTTCAGTCCACACGAAAATCTATAAATCTTTTTTCAGTGATTCCACTTGAAAACGTTATAAGACTTCTAGATCTAACTCCAAAAATTAACCACACTCAAAAATTCAAAATACAATAGGAGATATGGTCATTTCCGTTTTATGTTACGTTTCCTCAAAAAAATAGTTTTTTTAATCTTTGTGTTTTGTAAGAAATCTTCTTAGATCTCTTGATTAATCAAACATTAAACATCATAAACCATTATAATACATACTAATACCTCAAAGACTCATGGATATATCATGGTCCATGATCTATTGCATCAAACCTTCATCAAATCAAAGCAAATCATAATATATGCTAAGAAAATCATAGTTTTCTAACTTTTTAAAACATAGCTTCCTTTTTCTTGCTTTTGATTTAACTTTTAATTATAAAAAGTGATAGATCTACATATAACACACTTATATACATATAGGTCTAAGATTTTGAAGTTTTAGATCTTCATCCCATAAAAACAAGTTACATAGAATGAGTAACCTAGTTTAAACATTGTTAAATGTTATACCTTTCATGTGCTATCCTTCTTCTTCTTTTTAAGATGGCTATGGAGCTTTGAAATTTTGAACAAAACTCTCTCTTCTCTCCCTCTTACATGGCCGAACATGAACCTTTTCTCTCTCCCTATTGCACGCTTCTTTCTTTTCTTCTTTCCTTCTCTCTTTCTTTCCCTTTCTTTAGTTATTAGGAGATGAAATAATAAGACAAGAAAACTTGTTTAGTAAATATGAGAGGGCAATTTATATTGGGAAAGATATATGCATATATTATATGTATACATATATAAAATCTCCTAACATATCTTGGCATATCACACCGAATCTATCCATATCTACCATATCTTTCCATATCTATCAAATATCTTTCCAAATCTATCCAATATCTTTCCAAATCTATCCCATATCTTATCCACAAGATTTAATTCACATGCTTCCTTTCCTTCCTAGCTTGGGCCGGCCACTTGGGCCTTCTTTTGGCCCAAGTTTTGTTTTTTGTTATTTTAGGAAGTGAGATGAAAGATAAATGAAATGGGTTTTTGTGTGTTAGTAAAAAAAATGAATACTTACATATTCTATAAGCACACAATTCTCCCAACACTCTTCCTTTTTCTCTTACTCATTATTGAAACAATTGCTTGCACACTTGAACAAAATGAGTGGCTTAATAAATGGGTGACACATGTTGGAGTTGGTGGGGAGTTGGTAGAATAATTATTACATACATGCACCTCTCTTTTCTCCTTCCACTTGGGCTGAAATTTGGGCCTATATTCTCCCAACTTGGTTTAATTTTTTGGGTCCTTTACAGTACTATACAATAATTAAAAAGTAAGTACAACATCAGTACATTCACAATATAATTACAAAAATAACACAATAAATTCAAACCATTCAATTTCACATTAATAAGGAAACCTAAAATCAAGGCTGCCATAATTAATAATTCAAATTCAAATATTTGGGATCTAACAACAAAAATAAATTCATAATTCAAAATTCAAATCAAAAGGATCAAAAACAAAAAATTATTTTCTCGTCATCTTCCTCCCTCGTCATCTTCCTCCCTCGTCATCTTCCTCCTCCGCCACCGCGAATTTCCGCCGTGAATCTTAAACTTGCTACAAACAGAATAGAATAGAACAGAACAGTACCTTGGGTGAAATCGTCCAAGGAATTAGCAGGAATGGAGAGAGAGCGACGATTGATGGGATGAAGAAAGAAGGTGGATATTTGATTTTTCATAATTTCTTCATATCCGAAAATTCCAAGTCCAATTTCATGTCAAAAGGAAAATAAGAACACTGTATAGGAAAGAAAGAGATAAGAGAGTGATGTGTAATGTAATGTTGATAACCAAACCTTCATACCAAGGTAACCAAACATGTATACCAAGGTAACCAAACTTTATACCAAGGTAACCAAACCTTTATGCAGTATGAATTAGTTACCTTGTTCTGAAAGTTTGGCAACCAACTGCATGAAGGTTTGGCTACCAACTGCATCACATTCAAAATAAATTGGTAACCTAATAAAACTGAATTGGTTACCTTGGTATGAAGGTTTGGCTACTAACTGCATGAAGGTTTGACTACCAACTGCATCACATTCAAAATAAATTGGTAACCTAATAAAACTGAATTGGTTACCTTTGTATGAAGGTTTTGGTTACCTTGGTATGAAGGTTTGGTTATCTTGGTATGAAGCTTTGGTTACCAACTGCACTATGAAGGTAACCTAATATATAAAATTGAATTGGTAACCTAATAAAACTTAATTGGTTACCTGGTATGAAGGTTTGGTTACCTTGATATGAAGGTTTGGTTACCTTGGGATGAAGGTTTAGTTACCAACTGTATTATGAAAGTAACCTAATAAAACTGAATTGGTTACCTTGGTATGAAGGTTTGGCTACCAACTGCATGAAGGTTTGGCTACCAACTTCATTACATTCAAAATAAATTGGTAACCTAATAAAACTGAATTGGTACCTTTGTATGAAGGTTTGGTTACCAACTGCACTATGAAAAAACTGCAGGTGTGGAGGTGGATTGGTTACCTTGGTATGAAGGTTTGGTTACCTTGGTATGAAAGTTTGGTTACCTTGGTATGAAAGTTTGGTTACCTTGGTATGAAGGTTTGGTTACTTTGATATGAATGTTTGGTTACCTTGATATGAAGGTTTGGTTACTAACTGAACTTGATATTTCAATCGGTACAAAGTGAAAGCCCAATACATACTTTGAATGTAGCCAAAAACTTTATAAACTATTTATAGCTGGGTGACTTTATAAACTTTTTATACTTTGAATGTAGATTCACGTGTAGGACTTGCATGTAGCCAAAGACTTTATAAACTACTTATAGCTGGGTGCCTTTAGTGCCTGCAACCTCGGCTAGCAACCCGATATTCTTTTACTGGATGGTGTCCTCCTTTGGATTTCGGATTGGGTTGTGATGAACTAGACTTCACAAGGAGGTCATTTCCAAGGCCAAGATCAAGAAGGATCTCATACCTGATTACAGTGCATTTTATGTGGAGTTGATGTAAAGGGAAATTTAGCACAAAGATGTCGTGGGTGGGGATGGTCTCTACATGCAACCTGTAATGATGAAGAAGAAGAAGAATATTAAGAACCTATCCCTAAGGAAAATATCACGTGTAGTTGGGTGCCTTTAGATTCACGTGTTATTGGTCGGTCAGCCGGTGGGAGCTTTGCGAGAGAGAAAGAAATAGAAAATGGCGAGAGAGAAATAGAAAATGGCAAGAGAGATATATTAGCGATAGAGATTGAGGATAAGGCAGTTGAGAGAGAAAATGACGTTTGACCCACCTAAATTAAAGGAATCTTAATTGCACTAATTTTGTAAATAAATATGTAAAAATGTGTTACTTTTGTAATTATTTTATCTATGTACTATTTTTGTAATTATTTTTAAAAATGTACTAGAATATGTAATTGATCCTAATTTTTATTGCCTTATCTTGCTTAGTTAAATATCCAACATCCCTTAACAATTGGGCTAAAGTCTTGGGCTCCAAATTAATTCTTTTGGGCTTGCTAATTAAACATATGGGCCATTCTTTTAATTCCTTTGGCTACTAATTAAAATAAACTTGGGCTCCCTTACATAATTAGCCTTGGGCTACTAGTATATTAGATAATTAAATTTAGTATTGGGCTAGTTTACCAATTTAGTTACTCTTAATTGAATTGGCTACAAGTCTCATACTTAAATAAACTATTGAGCTTGTTTAACTCACTTACCCACATTAGTCCATTGAATAAATTATCTCTTACATTATTATTCATTATTATTAATATATACACATTCACATATATCAATAATATTAATTAACTTACATAACCCAATTAGGCTTGCCATAATTAGGTTATAAAATTAATAAATTGAGATAATAAAATAAATCCCTTAGAGTTAGTTAATATTTTCAATATTAATATTCTCCCATGCCATAACCCATAGGTTATTTAATTCCTATACCTAATTTATATATTAGGCTACATTAGTTTCTTTTATTTGCTTATTATATAATAAACAAATATAAGCAATCAAATAATATACATACTCATACCAAATAATTTAATACTTTGAGAAATGTACCACAAATCTCATATTATCTTAATTCTTATCATTCCTTTTTGCTAATATATATATATATATATATATATATATATATATGCACCTATACATATACACATTTTAAGAATTCAAATCAAACCATATAGGTTCTTTAAAAAATTTAACTAAATCCTCAAATTCCCATCTAGGTTTTATTCCTTAACCTTTATTTTAATCATTTAAGATTTTATTAATCTTATAAATTCTCGGGTTGTCACATTCACCCATTCTTCTAAGAATTTCGTTCCCGAAATTACAGCCTACTAACCCCTACTCCTTTTACTCATCAAAACTAGGCTTTCAACTTAACCTTTATCTGATTTCATTCTCATTTAATGAGTACACATGGCTTCCTTCTATGAGGAACTATGCCATCATCACATTCTACCCAGACTTCTCTCCAAGGAGTTAAAAACTTTTCAAATTATGGTGAGGGGTTATATAGACCATGAACACATAGTTTTAACGATATTTATATCGTAAAACAGTAACTACTAAGTATGTTTACAATCACGAAGAAGGTAAACTACTTCTGCAAGTACGTTAGGTGATCAGCCTATCGTACCCTACGTCATGCATAACGTATCAATCATGTCTAGCGAATATTTACGCTACTAGATTGGATTATTTTATCCAATCAACATAGTTCACCTCAGTCTTATCATAGGATTCCGCACCAAAACAATTTGGTTCGGGATAAATTCTCAAAAATACTTTGAATTTTCATAAACATTTGTCCAGCTGAATCAAATAGCTTAGACGTATACTAATAATTCGAATTTCAATCGAAACATGTCTGTCCAAATTCAGTTGGCAATAACTTACCTTTAAAATTCTAAAAATCATTTTATGACGTCATGATACCGCACTGTATTTACAGTCCGTTTGAGGATTCCGTCATTGTGTGACTTTGTCATACTACATCATTCCATAGTGGGTTAACAATCTTTAGATCGCATCCAACTAAGTAATTTCGCATTTATAACTCCATTATTTTATCATCTCTGCACCAGGTTCAATGATGCATTAATGATATATAAAATACATTTTGAAAAAAAAATTCAAATCATTTTTGTCTCGCGAAACAATTAGCATAGACTTTTCTTTTAAACAGTTCAATAACCTTTGAAAATCAGTTTTAGTGTTATCATACCTCAACAGGTAATGATGTGTCAGGGTTTCGAAGTCCACACATACACACTTGTCACCATGTTTTGAGGATAACAAAACTTCATTTTTGGTGTTATTATGCCACAACAGGTAACGTTATGTTAATGGTACGAAACCCACTTCTACACAATTATAACCATGTGTTGCTGATAACAAAAATTCATTTATATTTTTAAAGGCACATCAGTGCGAATTTAGCTTGATGTCAAAAATTTTGAAGTCTAGCATAGCTAGAAGATTTGGAATACCTATGCTTCCACCATCAACTTCAATTTTTCTAATGATCAATTGCTTAATAATTCTATCTATTTCTATTATCCTCAATCCTTCATTCACAATTTTTCTATACCCCCGTATAGTTCATCAAACAACCACACGTTATGAGTTCAGGAACTTACAACAATCATATGGGTTTAGGAACTTATCCTAGTCAGACCAAAGTCGTCCATTCGCTGAAGGGTTCCATCATATGATTATGAGTCACGAACTTACCATAAGTGTGAGTTTAAAGAACTCGCACCTAATCTTATATTCGCTACCTATTCGTTATACACATAAAAAAGAATCACTTTCTCATCATATATATAGCGAATAGCGCGACACCGACATTTCAATGATTATCAATGTGATAAACTAAGTAGTCGTTAGACCAAGCACAAAAGCCCCGCCCATACAAAGGTTTGTACAACTCAGTTATCACATGAGTCCTCAATTGAAATCCCACATAATCATAGTTCCCTCAATACTCGATACAAATTTCATTTAATCCGTATCTACTATTAAAACTCTTTCCTGAGTTTTCATAGTACCATTTCATAGTACAACTGTCGTATAGCAATTCTGCTATAAAGTTTTCAACCATTTGATTGATCATCTGTCCTTTTATAACCTCATCAGATCACATTATAATCTGATATTATAATCGTATTATATTACGATTCTTTTCTATGTTATGATCATTTTGTTTTACGATCTTCTTTTCCTTTATACTTTTAGTCTTTTAGACTCTATCTATTCATTACTACTGCTCATCTTTATCATCAGAGTTAGGTAACTTTGCATCTTTATTACTTGTCAGGATTCTTCTTTGAATCTTATTGACTTATTAATACCTTGCCCAAATTCATCTCTTAGAACTTAAACTCTATTTGAGTTTATTCCTATTCCTTATCTCTGTGGTTATAGCCTAAGGTACCCCTACCTAGGGTTTATAACCTACAGCTCTGATACCAACTGTAACGTCCCCAAATTCGGGTCCCCAGAACCTCGAACCTGGTACGTTACGATACATCATTTCTATAATTATTGCGGAAGATATAAACATAAATTGTTTATACAATAACTTTTACAACATAATTCCCAAGGTCTGTAACCTTAACTTAATACATGCATTCAATATTTTACACGACATACAGTGTCATTTGTATCCAATACTATTACCATTTTAACCGTATAATAATTCCATCTTGGAACTTGTCTTTGCCTTTGACTGTGTTCGAAGTTTCGTCTTTAATCTAAAATGTTTATCATGATATAGCAAGGGTGAGCAACAAGTTTACCCAGCAAGTTTAAATACAAATGAAGATATATCATGATTGAAAAGAATAATAAGCTGAAAAACTTTCAACAATATAATATTGGTGAAAGAACATGAATCAATTTTCATAATTGAATGACCGAATCAATAATGATGAATGGCCAACAATGAACATGAACAAATTTAACTGAACCAAATGGTAATGAAGGTGATCAGCCTTTCATACCTGATGAACATATGCAACATTCACTAAGTGCGAATCAATAATCAGTATAGATGTGATGTAATCAACAACTGATTAATCACGAACATGCTTTACAATAACAACTTGAGTTCGTGTTAGGAAACTTGCCTGTACCGTCGATTACTGCTATGCAATTTAATTTAATCGCTTTATTGTAAAGACCTATCAGTTATAAGATTGATCTTTCAATTAGCATAATATACTTTATAAGTAAACTATCTAACATTTAAACACATAGTCAAATATTAGATAATCTTAACACTATACATACACAAGTCTAAACCTAGCACACATCGAGTCTTTAATAATTTTTAATATAGTATACTGAGTGATTTCCCACAAACAACTAACAAATTAGTTTTCGTCTTGTCTACACTATTTTCACAGTGAGTTAGATCGGTTACTAATTCGTAGATCACTTCCCCATATGAAGGAGTCGTTTAGCCCAGCTACTATACATCAACCATTAAAGGGTACGACTGTAATACCTTAGACTTAACACTACAATATCATATAACTTGTGAATTAACACTTAGTCTTTCATTTTATAAGTCATTTATAACTTTGTCAGTCAAATACCTAATCTAGCAACCTGGATTCAGACTGAATTTCAATTTAGTAAATTATTTTCCAATTCAGCAGACTGAATTTAACTGTCCCCCAATCCAGCAAGCCTGGATTCATTAATCCTTCAATCCAGCAACCTAGATTATCTAAACAGACCATTCCAGCAACTTGATGCCCAATCCAGCAAACCAGATTGCAATCCAGCAGCCTGATGGTCAATCTAGCAAGCTGGATTTCCTTTTCTTTAATCTATTCGTCTTATTATTTTTTTATTTTTTGTCCACACGTAAATACATGTATTCTATATTCAAAAATAATTTTTCAGGAATTTTTCAATTTTCTTAAGTATTTTTCAAAAATCCATTCCTAGTTAATTCCTTAAGAAATTTGCTACATCACGCTTAACTCCAGAAATTCCCAACTCCTGGCGGGATCTTATAAATGTTAACATGACCCTCCAGTTTAAATTTCATGGCCATCGGAGTTATACAACTCTGGTTATAGCGATTTTAGTCAGAAAAATGCAAATATTGAAATAGTCATAACTTGGTCATTTTAAATCGGAATGAGCTCATTTTTGGACACAAGCTACTTTATCCCATATATTTTCATGTCCCAAAAGATTGGAATTTAGTTCATAATTTAAGTAGATGAAAATGCCCTTATAATTTCCAGACAGATTGCTTTTCTTCATTTTTAGATTTTATGTCCTTTGCTATTTTTAGTCCACACAAAAATTTGTAGCTCCTTTTTCAGTGATTCCACTTGGAAACGTTATAAAACTTCTAGATCTAACTTTAGAAATTAACCACACTCAAAAATTCAAAATACAATAGGAGATATGGTCGTTTCCGTTTCATGTTACGTTTTCTCAAAAAAATAGTTTTTCTAATCTTTGTGTTTTGTAAGAAATCTTCTTAGATCTCTTGATTAACCAAACATTAAATATCATAAACCATTATAATACATACTAATACCTCAAAGACTCATGGATCTACCATGATCCATGATCTATTGCATCAAACCTTCATCAAATCAAAGCAAATCATAATCTATGCTAAGAAAATCATAGTTTTCTAACTTTTTAAAACATAGCTTCCGTTTTCTTGCTTTTGATCTAACTTTTGATTATAAAAAGTGATAGATCTACACATAACACACTTATATACATATAGATCTAAGGTTTTGGAGTTTTAGATCTTCATCCCTTAAAAATAAGTTACATAGAATGAGTAACCTAGTTTAAACATAGTTCCATGTTATACATTTCATGTGCTATCCTTCTTCTTCTTTCTAAGATGGCTATGGAGCTTTGAAATTTTAAACAAAACTCTCTCTTCTCTCCCTCCTACATGGCTGAACATGAACCTTTTCTCTCTCCCTATTGCACGCTTCTTTCTTTTCTTCTTTCCTTCTCTCTTTCTTTCCCTTTCTTTAGTTATTAGGAGATGAAATAATAAGACAAGGAAACTTGTTTAGTAAATATGAGAGGGCTATTTATATTGGGAAAGATATATGCACATATCATATGTATACATATATAAAATCTCCTAACATATCTTGGCATATCACACCGAATCTCTCCATATCTACCATATCTTTCCATATCTATCAAATATCTTTCCAAATCTATCCAATATCTTTCCAAATCTATCCCATATCTTATCCACAAGATTTAATTCACATGCTTCCTTTCCTTCCTAGCTTAGGCCGGCCACTTGGGCCTTCTTTAGCCCAAGTTTTGTATTTTGTTATTTTAGGAAGTGAGATGAAAGAGAAATGAAATGGGTTTTTGTGTGTTAGTAACAAAAATGAATACTTGCATATTCTATAAGCACACAATTCTCCCAACACTCTTCCTTTTTTTCTCACTCATTAATGAAACAATTGCTTGCACACTTGAACAAAATGAGTGGCTTAATAAATGGGTGACACATGTTGGAGTTGGTGGGGAGCTGGTAGAATAATTATTACATACACGCACCTCTCTTTTCTCCTTCCACTTGGGCCGAAATTTGGGCCTATATTCTCCCAACTTGGTTTAATTTTTATTGCCTTATCATGCTTACTTAAATATCCGACATCCCTTACAATTGAGCTAAAGTCTTTGGCTCCAAATTAATTCTTTTGGGCTTGCTAATTAAACATATGGGCCATTCTTTTAATTTTTTTGGCTACTAATTAAAATAAACTTGGGCTCCCTTACATAATTAGTCTTGGGCTACTAGTATACTATATAACTAAATCTAGTATTGGACTAGTTTACCAATTTAGTTACTCTTAATTGAATTTGCTACAAGTCACATACTTAAATAAACTATTGAGCTTGTTTAACTCACTTACCCACATTAGTCCATTAAATAAATTATCTCTTGGACTATTATTTATTATTATTAATATATACACATTCACATATATCAATAATATTAATTAACTTACATAACCCAATTAGGCTTGCCATAATTAGGTTACAAAATTAATAAATTGAGATAATAAAATAAATCCCTTAGAGTTAGTTAATATTTTCAATATTAATATTCTCCCATGCCATAACCCATAGGTTATTTAATTCCTATACCTAATTTATATATTAGGCTACATTAGTTTCTTTTATTTGCTTATTATATAATAAATAAATATAAGCAATCAAATAATATACATACTCATACCAAATAATTTAATACTTTGAGAAATATACCACAAATCTCATATTATCTTTATTCTTATCATTCCTCTTGCTAAAATATATATATATATATATATATATATATATATATATATATATACACCTATACATATACACATTTGAAGAATTCAAATCAAACCATATAGGTTCTTTAAAATTTTTAACTAAATTCTCAAATTCCCATCTAGGTTTTTTTCTTTAACCTTTATTTTAATCACTTAAGATTTTATTAATCTTATAAATTCTCGGGTTGTCACATTTATCCTTGTCATCTTACATATTCATAACTCTATACTCAGCACAGATCGAGTCTCTAACAGTGTTCAATATAGTAAGCTGAGTGGTTTTTCACAAACTCTATACTCAGCACAGATCGAGTCTCTATATCCCCATTTTTTGGGGTTGTTTAACTCAGACTTAGCATCAAAATCCGTACCATAACAATTTGGTTCGGGATAAATTCTCAAATAGATACTTGGATTTTCATAAACATTGGTCTAGCTGAATCAATTAGCTTAGACGTATACCAATAATTCGAACATCAATCGAAACATGTGTCTGGTCAAATTCAATTGGCACTTAACTTTTCTTTAAAATTCTAAAAATTATTTTATGATGTAATGATACCGCACTGCATTTACAGTCCGTTTGAGGATTTCGTCATTTTGTGACTTTGTCATACTAGCATCATACCATAGTGGGCTGACGATCCTTAGATCACATCCAACACTAGGTAATTCTGCATTGATAACTCTATCATTTTTATCATCTTTGCACCAAGTTAAATGATGCATTAATGATATATAAAATACATTTTGATATCTCAAATCATTTTGGTCTAGCTGAAATAATTAGCATAGACTCTTCTTTAAACAGTTCAAAATAATTAAAAAATCATTTTTTGTGTTATTATGTCGTAACAGGTAACGATGTGTTAATGGTTCGAAGCCCACTTCTACACACTTGTAACCATATGTTGCTGATAAAAAAAAATTCATTTATATCTTTAAAGACACATCAGTGCGAATTTAGCTTGATGTCAAAAAATTTAAAGTCTAGCATAACTAGAAGATTTGGAAAACTTATGTTTCCACCATCAACTCAAATTTCTCCAATCTTCTATTACTTAATAATTCTATCTATTCTATCACCATTAAAAATTAACAATCCACAATTCTTCATCCATAACTCTTCTATACCCTAGTATAGTTCATCAAATATACCACACGTTATGAGTTCAAGAACTGTCCACAATAATATGAGTTTAGGAACTTGACCTAGCAATACGTAGTTCAAGAACCAATCAAGAACTGTCCATACGCTTAGGGGTTTAAAAACATACCATATGATTATGAGTCATAACTTACCATAGGTATGAGTTTTAAGAACTCGCACCTAATCTTATATTCTATAACTATCACATATAAATATGAGAAAAGAATCATCTTTTCATCATAGGTATATCGATAGCGTGACACTAACATTTCAATGATTATCAATGTGATAAACTAAGTAATCGTTAGACCAAGGACAAAACCCCAGCCCATACAAAAGTTTGTACAACTCAGCTATCAAATGAGTCCTCAGTTGAAATCCCTTATAATTTTAGCATTCTCTTTACTCAATACGAATTTTATTTAATTCGTATCTCATCATCCTTTTCAACTCTTTTGAGTTTAACTCGTACTATTTCATAGTACCATTTTGTATAGCAATTCTGCTACAAAGTTTTCAATCAATCGATTGATCATCTGTCCTCCTATGACCTCATCAAATCACGTTGTGATCTCTTCTTATAATCGTGTTATATTACGATTAATTTTTTATTTTATGATCATTTTATTTTACGATCTTCTTGTATTTTCCTTTAATCATATTACATTATGATTTTAGACTTTTCATCTTATAGACCTTGCCTATTTATTATTACTTTTCATCTTTATTAATTCTTGGAGTCAGGTAACTCCGAATTCTTATCTTTATAACTTTTCAATATTATTTTTTGAATCTTATTTATCTTATTCTTATCTTTAATGATGAATTTCCTGAATTCATCTCTTCGCACTTAAACTCTATTTCAGTTTATTCCTTATCCTCATCTCTGCGGTTATTGCAATAATCCAATATTTTTGATATAATTAAATAAGAAATTTTACGTATAAATTTTTATTATTATTATTTCTATCAAAATAAGGGTGGAAATATGTGCAAGGTAAAGAATATGTATATATGTGATAAATATATATTTATTTATTGCATGAATGATTTTAAATAAATTTTTCAATAAAGGAATGGTTGATTGTTATAAATTATATTCTTATAATAAATTAATTTTGATAGTAAAAATATTTTGTTATTTATTTTGTATGAAAATATGATTAATATATTATTTAAATCATATAAGAAAGGATTCTTAGAATTATTATAATAATAATTTTATTATATAAATTTATTAAGATTAATTAAGTTAATTATTTTAACTTAATTAATAATAGTATATAAGGTAAAGTGTGATTATAGATCAAAACCCTAATTTTTGATCTATGATATGGAATTTCATGAATTAATACAATTATTATATAATTGTATTTAAAAGGAAAGTATGTTTATGTTATGAATAATAAGAAATTATTTTCTTAAGAGATTTAAATATTAAATGTGATTATTAATTGTATTTGTATTCAAATATATGTAAGTATATTAATACATATTATGATTACGAATTTTATATATAATTATGATAATTAACATAATTATATGAATATATATTAAGAATTTATTTGTTTTTAGAATTTAAATATTAAACATAATAATTGATTATGTTGTATTTAAGTGAAAGTGTGTATATTATGTGATTAAGGATAATAATTAGAAAATCCTAATTCATAAATTTGGGAACCCTAATTATAGCAAGAAATCCTAATTTTTTTTTAAAAAAAACCCTAATTTCTATTAAAACCCCTAATTTTTAAATTAGTGTGTTTTAAATAAATGTTTATTAAATTCCTAAGTAATTTTCTAAACCCTAGGAATTATTTGGCAAACCCTAAGGGTTAAACCCTAGAATCATCCACCATGGACAAGATTGCCCTTAAATTATTTTGTTAGTTTACAAAAATAACATTTTTGAATTTATTTAATTGAGCTAGCTTGCAAATCTTGCCAAAATATTTGGACTCACCAACTCTAGATTCACCACATGCTCAAAATCTACTCTATTAGCCATTACATGACACCTAGCCAAATCAGATTCAATGAATCAAAAGATAGCAATTAAAGAAAGAGAAAGTAAAGAAATTTCAATTATTTTCTCAAACACACAAGCCAAGTTCTTTCTCTCTCTAAGACTGACGAAAATTACTCAAAAGATCAGTTTCTAACAAGCCCAAAATATCCCATACACAACCCAAGAACAGATCCAAGGAACAGAAATCAAAGATTTAGAAAGAAAAGGTATAAAACCCTAACCAAGTTAGATCTTTAATTTTTTGTTAGATGTTATGATTAAGTGTTAAAATATGTTCTATGATATGTTAATAAGTGATCTGGGTTGAGAAATAACATTTCTATAACATCTAAATTCATGAAAAATAAAAATTTTCAAAACTTCATGAACCCTAAAAAGTTGTCTGACAGCCCAAAGTCGGGGCTTATATTTCTCAATCATTTAATCATATGTCATGTTTAAGTGTTTGAAAGTGTACTATGTCATGTTGTTAGTATTCTGAAAGTGAAATCATGATCATAGCATGTGTAGATTGAAAGTTATTCACGGTCAAAGTGCGTTGACCGAACACAAAATTGAGTTTTCTGGGTAACCCAGAAAACTGAAGAACGTGTTCTGGCAATGACTTTGATCGGCTTGGATCTTGTAACTGGAAGGCTGTTAGAATGTAAACTTTTGTTTAGCTTGTACTTTGACATGAGGACTACAAGTCCAGAGCACTTTCGAATCTTAGAAAACAACGGATCGGAAGTGGTAGACGGTCAAACGTGGTTGACCGTTCAGATTTATTTTTTGGGTAACCCAGAATTTTTGAACAGCGTCCTGACTAGTTTTTGTAAAACCTAGATCTTTCTTTGTGTTGATATATAAACTTTATAAGTGCTCGATTCATGTAGCTTGGTAGTTGTACTACAAAGCCCGACGTATAGACCACCAAAACATGAACAGATTAAAAGATATAAGGCTGGGAATAACGTTGACCGGCCATGACTTTATGTTTCTGGGCTGCCCAGAAAATGGAGAACAGCTCTGACAGCTTGTTCAACGGCTTATATCTTCTTGTTGTGATGTAGTTTGGCCATGAAACTTGTTTGTGATTGTAGTATTACATCAATACTACAACACTAATATACTTACATGCCCAGAAACTGATCATGCTGTCAGTAAATTTCGGTCAAACTAGGACCCTTGGCATTGACCGGACTGTTCTTGAGTTGCTCAAGAACACCTATAGCGACAGTTTTCGTCGCTCTAGCCCTTTAGCGACGTTTTTTAATTAAAATTAATTATATTAATTAAAATAAAAAGAAATTAATAGAAATTAATTATTAAAAATTCATAAAATTATTTTAAGTTATAAAAATTAACTTTTGAAATTTTGACATAAAATTCATTAATAATTTAATATTAATGATAATAAATTTATTTAATAATTATATTAAATAAATTATTTAAAAATAATTTAAATGTTTTATAAATCATGTAAAGGTGAAATAAATGTAATAAAAATATTTTAAGTTATAATAAATAACTTTAAATATTTTGATATGAATAACATTAATATTTTAATATTAATGGTAAGTACTTAAAAATGATTTTAATACTTTAAAAATCTTTTAAAAGTAATATTAATGTTTTAAAAATGTTTTAAGTTATAATAAATAACTTTTAATATTTGGAAATAAAATACATTAATATTTAATATTAATGGTAATTATTTAAAAAATGATTTTAATATCTTAAAAATTATTTAAAGGTAATATTAAGGTTTTAAAAATATTTTCAGGTTATAATAAATAGCTTTTAAAGTGTTGACATGAACTTCATTAATATTTTAAATTATTTAAATATTAATGATAATGATATTAATTGATAATTAAATCATTAAAAATGATATAAGTGTTTGAAAAATCATTATAAATGATTTTAATGTTTGGAAAAATATTATAAATGATAATTAAATTATCTATTATAATATTTAAGTTCTTGAACAAAGTTTCATTAAAAATAAATTCGTTAATTATCTAATGCAATCAGGATGCCGAAACGATACCGAACTCAAACCAAATCGACATAGTTTGACTAGGTATACATTCTTATGTGTTGTAATGACTGACATAAATATGTGACGACATGTTTAAGTAGTATTATGTGTTAAGTTGTATTATTCAAATTAAAAGAATAATTCTATTGATGATAGGACTTCATATTAAAGATAAAAGCGTAAGCTATACTACGTAGTAGTAATCAGTTATCAAGGCAAGTATCTGAACTATTCTCTTTCATTGTGCAAGGACTCTAACCTTACTCAAAATTCAATATTGAGCAAGTATTCAATACAGGCATGTTCATGAATAATTATTGTAAATTATTCATATCCATAATGATAATTCATGATTCGTTTATGAAATTTTATTCAATTCGGTTATTATTTATTAATATCACAATATTATTTTTTATCATACAAGTGTCCCCACTTGTATAAACTACTGTATTCAAACAAGAACTCTTGAACATGAAATTCTTTGATATGACAAACCCTGTTACATACTATCAAACTTCAGTAGGTATTTATGACTGTCTAAGCTATTTAACTTGGCTAGACATAGTTCGAACTGTATTGTTGAATAGTATTGGTTATGATAAGGTCATCCAACTGAATTGCTTAGTTAGGATTCCAGACTGAGTATGAACAACCCTTAATGGGGAAATTGTTTATGTGCCCAAGGCGAACAGAGTGAACGAATTATCATTCAAACAGATAGTATTGATCAATATAGGACATAACGGGCTGATCACCCTACATGTCCATATGACCAGAGCGGTTTGCAGATGAATTTCTGTTTAAACCTTTTCGAAAATGAAAAATAAAAGTTCATGGTCCATTGATCGCTCAGCATATATAGTCACTACGTCATTTCAAAATTTTAAATAATTTGATATGTTATTAAGATATGTTTCGAAAGACTTCACAACTATTGACTCGTTGTAGAAGTATATCTCAAAGAAAACATTTACATTTTTCAGCTAAAGTTTATTACCTGCTATTACTTGCTAAGCAATTGAATGCTCATTCTTGCTTTAAATTAAATATTTTCAGCTAAGTGTGATCAACCAGAAGGTTCTGGAAAAAACAAAGGGAAAGGAAGCTGTAAGAATAAGTTTTATGGTATTTTGTGTAATAGTTAGACTTTATTAAGACAATAATATTTACTATTTATCATATAATGAATATTTTAAAGGTCGTGTACCTAGGATTAAATAACTCTGATATGTAAATTAAGTTTGTTTATTTATATTATATTATTATTCCGCTCAAAGAAATGATATCGTGTAGCACCAAGTTCGAGTTTCAAGTACCTGAATTTGGGAGCGTCACAGGTTGGTATCAGAGCTTTAGGTTAGAAATCATAGGTGGGGGATACTTTAGGCTATAACCTTAAGCTAGATAGAAACGTTGAAAAATAAATAACTCAAATAGAGTTTAATGGAGATGAATTAAGGAAATTCATCATAAAATAAAATAAAAGTAACTTAAATAAACTATTATTTGTTATGTGTATATATATTATGTACTAATCAAGATAATTGTGTATAGATGTCAGGAAGAAAAGGATTAGAAGACTCTCATGTCGTAAAGAAGGAGCAAATCACTCCGCCTGAATACAACCAAAATGAAGTCATCATTTTGGAAAACATAGAACCAGAACCAAAAACTGTATTATTAACAGATAGTGATTCAGACATTGAAGTTTGAGCTGGCCAAGCATCAACGAAAGTGCAGAATCTAAAGAACAAGCTGTTATGTTTGGAAAGGTTGTTGGAAATAGAAAGGCTATTAAACAGCCAGTTGCAAAAGGCGTTAATTAAAACAATGGAAGAACAAGATAAGTTGAATGTTCAAATTGAACAGATGGGAGCCAAATACAGCAAATCGTATGCAGCTCCAAGCCAGAAAGGAAAAAGAAAAATGAATGACCGTGACTTAGGAAATTTTGATTTTAATCAAGGGAAATTCAAGAAAGTAGGAACGTGTACGAACACGAAAGAAATAATACCCCTTACCTTAGTAGATGTTTGGATACTGCAATAGTATAGCAGCAGAATACTCTTCTTATTTCTCTCTTATTCTCTCTCTAAAGCGTTTCTCTGTATAACTTTGTGAATTGGTGGTGAGAAATAATGAAGAATTGAACTTCTATTTATAGAAGAACTGAAAGTGGCCCTTGGGTTTAACGAATGTCCAAAATGACTCCTGGTAATATTGAAGAGGCAACTACTATTTGCGAAGAGGCAAATAACTCTTGCAAAAACGAAGAGGCAAGTAACTCTTGGAAAAACAAAGAGGTAAATTACTATTTGAGTTACTATTTACGAAAGTGACTCTTAGATGATGACCTATGGGTCCCAACTTACCAAATACCACATATCACCATAACTTCCTTCGAGTTTCAGCAACTTCCTCTAATGGTTATGTTACTCATCACACAATTAATCAACGCTTTTTAATCCTTCCAAATTCCCAACCGAAAATGGCCGAAATCCACAAAATAGATATTTTCTTATCATATAAATTAATAATTAATTATTCACAAATAATATTATAGAACTATAATATTGACAACCAGGTCGTTCCCAGGAAAGAGGGGGCCTTCCGATAAGAATTTTTCCTTACTGGCGCGCAATTAAATAATCCCTCCTAGACAGAACTTCCTTAGACATTGTCAATAATGCTATCTAATAATATTATTCAAATAATATGAATTATTGAGTTGATAATGTGAAATATTGTGCAGTGACAATTATTGAATCAATAATACAAAATATCAACGGTAGCAATTATTGAATCAATCATAGCAACGTAGCAATTATTGATATAAAATATCAACGTAGAAATTATTGAACCAATAAAATATCATGTAATTATTGAATCAATAATATAAAATATTGAACAGTAATTACTGTAACAATTATTGAGTAAGTGACTTCTGACGTAAGAATCAATAATTCGAAATACTGTGCAATACCGTGTGCTACTGTGCAACACCGCGTATTACTGTATTTTAACCACCGGGTATTTCAACAGTACTAACGGTAACAACTACGCCGTTATTTTATAAAAAGGTTATTTCTGTCGCTTTCTATATCCGACAGTAATTCCGTTGTGGGGCACACAAATAGCTGCGCCGTCGTACGAATATTCCCCGACAACAAGAATATTCCACGACCAAACGAATATTCCCCGACAACAATGAATATTTATAACCACTTGCTTATTTTGAAATATTTGTACATTTCACCCATAACCTTTCACATTTATCAAATCAACACCTTACTATTTCAAAATAATATATAAAGAAAATTAAATCTTTATTTATAAAAGTTGGGGTTTTACAACCTCCCCTCCTTATGAAATTTCGTCCTCAAAATTGACGTACGTACCTGGTATGTCGAAAAGGTAAGGATACCTCGCTTTCATTTCCGATTCCAACTCCCAGGTCATTTCTTCAATAGCATGGTTTCTGCACAAAACTTTAACTTGAGGTATAATTTTTGAGCGTAGGACATGCTCCTTCCTATCCAAGATCTTGGCAGGTACCTCCTCGTACGTTAAATCTTCGACTATCTCATCTGGTTCTAACTCAATAATGCAGTTTGGATCTTTCACATATTTACGCAACACGGATATGTGGAAAACATTATGAACACGAGACATGCTTGGAGGTAAAGCGAGTCTATAGGCCACTTTTCCTACTCGAACAAGGATCTCAAATGGACCAATAAATCGTGGATTGAGCTTTCCTCTCTTTCCAAATCTCGTAACTCCCTTCCACGGAGCAACACGTAATAACACATAGTCCCCAACATTAAATTCCACTTCTTTTCGATGAAGATCCGCATAACTCTTTTGTCGATCTTGTGCGGTTTGTATCCGTTGTCGGATCATTTGGATCTTTTCCATAGTCATACGTACTAACTCCGGTCCTAACAATGCTGCTTCACCCACCTCATTCCAGCATACTGGAGAACGACACTTTCGTCCATACAACGCTTCGAATGGAGCCAAGCCTATACTTTCCTGATAACTATTGTTGTAGGAGAATTCCACCAATGGTAAATACTTATCCCAACTCCCTTTGAAGTCTAGAACACAGAGTCTCAATAGATCTTCAAGAGTTTGAATAGTCCTTTCCGATTGTCCGTCTATTTGAGGATGATAAGCCGAACTGAATCGTAAATCCGTACCCATAGCTTTTTGCAAACTGATCCAAAATCATGAAGTAAATCTAGGGTCACGATCCAAAACTATGGATACTGGCATGCCATGCAATCTCACAATCTCATTCACGTACATATGAGCAAGATGTTCAAGGGAATAAGTCTCTCGTATTGGCAAGAAATGAGCAGACTTGATTAATCTATCAACAATAACCCAAATCGCATCTATGCCTTGAGAAACTTTGGGAAGACCCGTAACGAAATCCATGGTAATATGTTCCCACTTCCACTTCAAAATCTCAAGTGGTGTCAATGGACCCTTTGGCACTTGATGCTCCGCCTTGACACGTTGACACGTTAAACACCTCGAGATAAACTCCGCGATCTCTCTCTTCATATTGCTCCACCAAAATGTATGTCGAAGATCACGATACATTTTGGTACTCCCAGGATGGATTGCAAACGGTGTGTTGTGTGTTTCCATCATGATTCTATACTTTAAATCAGAATCGTTAGGACACAAAGTCTAGAGTTGACTCGAAGTATTCCTTCTTCATCGATTCTTGCTTATGGAATAACACCTTCTTACACCTTCTTTCTCATCTTCATCAGCTCCGGATCTGTAGCTTGAGCAGCTTTAACTTTATCAATCAAAGCTGGTTCTACGCGTATACTTGACATCATCGCACTCATTCCCGCATATGATCTTTTACTCAAGGCGTCAGCTACCACGTTCGTTTTTCCAGGATGGTATTGGATGGTATGATCGTAATCTTTCAACAACTCAAGCCAACGTCGTTGCCGCATGTTGAGTTCCTTCTGAGTGAAGAAATATTTAAGGCTCTTATGATCCGTATAAATCTCCACTTTTTCCCCGTACAGGTAATGTCTCCAGATCTTCAACGCGAAAACAACAGCTGCCAACTCTAGATCATGTGTAAGATAATTCCTCTCATATTCTTAAAGTTATCGCGAGGCATAGGCTATGACTTTCCCATGTTGCATCAGAACACATCCTAACCCTTTGCCCGAAGCGTCGTTGTAAATGACAAATCCATCCGAACCAGATGGTATCGTCAGAACAGGTGCCGAAATAAGTCTTCTCTTGAGCTCTTGGAAGCTCTTCTCGCATTCCTCGCTCCAAACAAATTTTGTATCTTTCCGAGTCAACTGAGTTATTGGAGTAGCAATTCTAGAAAATCCCTCTATGAATCTCTGATAATAACCAGCTAAGTCCAGAAAGCTTCGTACTTCGGTCACCGACTTAGGTTGCTCCCAGCCTTGTATTGCTTCAATCTTCGTCGGGTCAATAGATAATCCACGTTTCGATACCACAAGCCCAATGAATGCTACTTCCTCAAGCCAGAACTCGCATTTCTTCAACTTGGCATATAGGTTGTTCTCACGAAGCTTTTGAAGTACCAACTTCAAGTAGTGCTCATGATCTTCACGGCTTTTAGAATAGATGAGGATGTCATCAATAAAGACAACAACGAATTGATCCAAATACTCCTTGAATACACGGTTCATCATATCCATGAAAGCAGCAGGAGCATTAGTCAATCCAAAAGACATGACTAAGAACTCATAATGCCCGTACCGAGTTCTGAAGGCAGTCTTCAGAATATCCTCAGTTTTAATCTTCAGCTGATGATATCCAGAACGAAGATCGATCTTTGAAAAGAATTATGCTCCTTGCAACTGGTCGAACTGGTCATCAATACGAGGTAGCGGATACCTATTCTTGATGGTGACATGGTTCAACTCCCGATAGTCAATACAAAGTCGCATACTCCCATCTTTCTTCTTTACGAATAAAACAGGAACACCCCAAGGAGACGTACTAGGACGAATAAAACTGATGTCTAACAAATCTTGTAATTGGACCTTTAACTCCTGGAGTTCAATAGGAGCCATTCGATATGGGGTTTTAGAAATGGGTTTTGTACCGGGCTCAAGATCAATAAAGAATTCAACTTCACGTTTTGAGGGTAGACCGGGAAGTTCTTCAGGAAATACATCAGGAAACTCATTAACAACAGAAATATTATTTAAATCTGACGTATTCTGGTTTAGATCAGTGACATGAGCGAAGAAAGTTTAACATTCATTTTTCAATAAACGAATAGCTTTGTGACTTGAAATGATATTGACTGATTTTAGTGGTTTGGTGGTTTGGATTCGCACAACAGGTTGATTAGGAATATGAAAACTAACAACCTTACGAAAACAATTAATTTTGGCGTGGTAAGTGGTTAACCAGTCAATTCCTAAAATCACGTCAAATGCAAGTATTTTCAAAGATATAAGATCAACAAGTAAGGTAAGGGTACCAATCTGAATCAAGCAAGATTTGTAAACTGTAGATGTACTGAAGGTTTCTCCTAACGGAGTTTCAACAGATAAGTCAAAGTCTAACTTCTCAGGTGTCAAATTTAATCGTTGAGCACAAGCAGGTGAAATAAAAGAATGGGTAGCACCGGTATCTAACAAGGTATAAACTTCGCAAGAGTTTATGATTAGCTCACCCGTAATCACCTCGTGCGGGTTCCTCGCGTTTTGGGCTGTCACGACAAACGCTCTTCCATGAATCACTGACTTTGACTTGTCCGAAACTACCTTTGGAATCACCACCCCCGCTGGACTTGGTTTCGCTATAGGACAATCTCGAGCTATATGTCCTTCTTTTCCACAGTTATAGCATGCTTTGAATTGTTGTGAGCAGTTTTAGCTGATGTGTCCCTCTTTCTCGCATTTATAGCATACGGCCGGTGGTCATTCTCCTCCCCTAGAAACAGTTGATGCTGGTGCTGATGTTGACGTCTTCACGTTCTCTTTGTTGTACCTTCTCTTCTTAAAATCTCCTCCCGATTCTCTTTTTCTACTATCATAGCCACGATTACCACCGGAGTGGTTACCGCTTCTATCATACTTTCCTCCCCGCTGGTTGTCATTGCTCCGATGACTGCTGCCACCAGTACGACCCTGGTTGTGGTCCCTCGGTTGAACATAATCACTATCTCGTTCTAATAATTAGGCCCTATTCACTACATCCGAATGTAGAGAAAATTTATGAGAAATGAGGTATTGACGTATTTCGGGTTTCAAACCTCTCAGAAACATCCGCGTCATACGTTCCTCATTCTCCACCAAATGAGGTGCAAACCTGGACAACTCCGCGAACTTAGCCTCGTACTGGGACACCGTCATGTTGTTTTGTTCCAGTCTGATAAACTCTACCTCCTTCATATGACGAATGCTTTCAGGAAAGTACTTGTCATTGAACAGTTTCTGGAATGCTTCCCAAGACATCTTGAGTGCGGCAGGCTGGGCACGCTTCACGGATTCCCACCAGTAATCTGCCTCTCCACGGAACATAAATGTGGCGAATGGAACCTTCTGTTCCTCCGTACACCTAAGACATCAAATATCTTGGTAATTTGCTTAACCCACGTCCCCGCCTTGATCGGATCCGACTTTCCCAAAAACTCTGGTGGTCCCAACTCTTTGAACTGCTTGGCAGTGACCAGCCGCGAGTTGTTATTATCTCCACCTGTATTTTGCACACGAGTTTCCCTCGTCTGGTTTTGAATTAACTGCAAAAAACTTCTAAACATCTCATTGTTTATCGTCTGATCAGCGTTGTTTTCAGGATGAACATTGCCTTCCTGTTGCACGTTCTCCTGGTTAGTGATTAAAGGTGTCTCCACGGTCTCATTCACTTCGTTGTTAACATTCTCAGCTGCCATTCTCAAATACTGCCATAAAACAAGGGTTAATTAAACAAATTAACATATCACATATTAACCCTATGCTCCGACTGACCAATTAAATACCACATAAGCTTAGGTAGGACATACTAGTGAAGGATTTACTCGTCTCTCCCCTCCTAGTTCTATTCCCTGATCTCCGCCAGAGATCATATCCCTAAGCTCTGATACCAATTGTGACTCATGTTCCTACCTTGGACAGCACCTCACAATGATACCTATCAGTTTGCCACCGCAGAACGGCGTCCCCTACGGAGAGTCTGGCTTTGGTGCATCCCCCATAAACAGGAAGTCACCAGATAGAGGCTCGGGGCTCTTTACTTATGGCTCTGATACAAACTGTGACGCCCCCAGAATAGGTCCAGTCCACCCAACCCATCCTGAGTCGCCAAATACATGGTACAGAATTCAAATACAATCTTTATATCACACGGTCGTGCAAAATACGACCACACAACTGTGAGTATCAATACAAATATGTACAAAATATTAACATTCAAACTAAGTCCTCATTACAATTATTCTCACACTATTTATTAGAAATAATGAGAACTACTACTGCTCTAACTCGGACCATCACTCTGTCCCCCGACTAGTTCCCGCAACATTCTCATTTCCTAAAGAGAACAATAGATAAAAAGGATGAGCTCAACTAGCCCAGTAAAGAATATTATGACTAAGATAATGGAAAATAAATTATCGTTAGTCTTCAGCAGTTCAGATAAAATATTATGGACACAAGTTTTAGATCAATATTCACAGCGAAAATAACAATTCATTAAAAGAGTTAAGTAGAGAATGAAGTCTACTATCTTCTACGATTTAAAAGTCCATCATCAATATTTTATCCCTGTAACATCAATCAATATACATCTCGAATCAAATATTCATTTTTGCACTACAGGCCAAAGATATTCATTTGTATCACCAGTTGGTCATGTTCATCTCAACACCTATCATCTTTGCACTACGGCCAAAGATATTCATCAGGTAATCATTCATCTTTGCTCTACAGGCCAAAGATATTCAGTTATATCACCATTTAGGACTGAGGATGATGAAAAATATTATAATTAACGAATCCAGTGAGATAAAGGACAAAGATTAAAAATTCGCATTTTAATTTATCCAAATTCAAAAATACTCCATAATAATACTTTGTGGAGCAAAATTCAAGAATAGAGCTCAAAACTTGGATCTAATTAAAGATAGGAACCTTAACAAGCAACTTGGACAAATAGAAAAAAATTTAATTTTTTCGTGAATAGTGCCGTATACGTGAATAGTGTCGTACACGTGAATAGTAACCCCGACGGAAAAAAGTAAGCATTTCATAATAACATCCATGACAATATTTTGGTATAATGATATGGAAAAGAATAACATCATTTACGAAAGAAAATAACATCCCTTACAAACACGAAAGAAATAATACCCCTTACCTTAGTAGAAGTTTGGATACTGCAATAGTATAGCAGTAGAATACTCTTCTTCTTTCTCTCTTATTCTCTCTCTAAAGCTTCTCTCTATATGACTTTGAGAATTAGTGGTGAGAAATAATGAAGAATTGAACTTCTATTTATAGAAGAACTGAAAGTGGCCCTTAGCTTTAACGAATGTCCAAAATGACTCCTGGTAATATTGAAGAGGCAAATAACTCTTGAAAAAATGAAAAGGCAAGTAACTCTTAGGAAAAACAAAGAGGCAAGTTACTATTTGAGTTACTATTTACGAAAGTGACTCTTAGATGATGACCTATGGGTCCCAACTTACCAAATGCCACATATCACCATAACTTCCTTCGAGTGTCGGCAACTTCCTCTAATGGTTATGTTACTCATCACATAATTAATCAACGCTTTTTAATCCTTACAAATTCCTAACCGAAAATGGCCGAAATCCACAAAATAAATATTTTCTTATCATATAAATCAATAATTAATTATTCACAAATAATATTACAGAACTACAATATTGACAACCAGGTCCTTCCCAAGAAAGAGGGGGCCTTCCGATAAGGATTTTTCCTTACTGGCGCGTAATTAAATTACCCCTCCTAGACAGAACTTCCTTAGACATTGTCAATAATGCTATCTAATAATATTATTCAAATAATATGAATTATTGAGTTGATAATGTGAAATACTGTGCAGTGACAATTATTGAATCAATAATACAAAATATCAACGGTAGTAATTATTGAATCAATCATAGCAACGTAGCAATTATTGATATAAAATATCAACGTAGAAATTATTAAACCAATAAAATATCATGCAATTATTGAATCAATAATATAAAATATTGAACAGTAATTACTGTAACAATTATTGAGTAAGTGACTTCCGTAAGGATCAATAATTTGAAATACTGTGCAATACCGTGTGCTACTGTGCAACACCGCGTATTACTGTATTTTAACCACCGGATATTTCAACAGTACTAACGATAACAACTACGCCGTTATTTTATAAAAAAGTTATTTCTATCGCTTTCTATATCCCACAGTAATTCCGTTGTGGGGCCCACAAATAGCTGCGCCGTCGTACGAATATTCCCTGACAACAAAAATATTCCACGACCAAACGAATATTCCCCGACAATAATGAATATTTATAACCACTTGCTTATTTTGAAATTGTTGCACATTTCACCCATAACCTTTCACATTTATCAAATCAACACCTTACTATTTCAAAATAATATATAAAGAAAATTAAATCTTTATTTATAAAAGTTGGGGTCTTACAACAATAGTAATATCTCGTGCAACAGAAATAAACATACGAATAGATTATATTTTTTTAATATAACCATTCATGTCCCAATGTTTCGTAACTTAAACATCTCTTATATTTTAAACATAGCTTAAGCATATATAAACTTAACTAATACATAATAGAATAAAAACTTATTACAATCATAATAGTTCTAATCAAGTACAAGCTACTCCATAGGTCGGGTTACCATCAGTTGAGGATGAGAGATGAGGACGTCTCTAAGACAGCTTTTTGTACTCGCTATGGGCATTACGAGTTTTTGGTGATGCCATTCGGGTGAACTAACGCTCTGGCAGTGTTTATGGATTTGATGAATCGGGTGTTCAAGGAGTACCTGGACCAATATATTATTGTCTTTATTGATGACATTTTAGTTTACTCCAAGTCTAGGGAGGAGCATGAGGAGTATCTTCGAACAGTGTTGGGAATTTTGCAGAAAGAGAAATTGTATGCTAAATTCTCTAAATGCGAGTTTTGGTTGGAGCAAGTTGCATTTTTGGGCCACGTTGTTTCTGCTGAAGGCATTAAGGTGGATCCTGCGAAGGTTGAGGCTATCACTAAATGGCCGAGACCTACTACGGTGACAAGATTAGGAGTTTCTTGGGTTTGGCAGGGTACTATAGGAGATTTGTGGAAGGATTCTCTTTGCTTGCTTTGCTATTAACTCAGTTGATGAAAAAGGGCACGAAGTTTGTGTGGAATGAGGAGCGTGAGAAAAGTTTCGAGGAGTTAAAGAAACGGCTGGTGACAGCTCCTATACTTATATTATCGTCGGGAATAGGAGGTTACCAGATTTATAGTGATGCTTCTACGAAGGGCTTGGGGTGTGTTTTAATGCAACACGATAAGGTGATTGCTTATGCTTCTAGGCAACTTAAACCTTACGAGGTGAATTACCCCACTCACGATTTAGAGTTGGCAGCGGTGATCTTTGCTTTAAAGATTTGGAGGCACTATTTGTATGGAGAGACTTGTGATATCTTCACCGATCACAAAAGTCTTAAATACATTTTCACTCAAAATGAGCTTAACATGAGGCAGATGCGTTGGTTGGAGCTTCTAAAAGATTATGATGAGAGGATTCAGTATCACCCGGGGAAGGCAAATGTGGTTGTAGATGCTCTTAGCCGAAAGAGTTTAGGAAGTGTAGCAGCTCTTATTACACAACCTCAGCTTGTTTCGGATATGGAGAGGCTAGAGTTGGAGTTGTATGTGTAAGGTTCAGAAGGGCACTTGGCAGGTATGATAGTGGAGCCCCATCTTATTTCGAGGGTAAAAGAAGCTCAAAAGGAAGATGGGAAATTGTGGGGTATGACTCAAAATCTGGAGGAGGGAAAATAGCCTGAGTTTTGTATTGATGACCATGGTGTCATTTGGTTGGGTGAGCGGTTGTGTGTACCGTCTGATCCAATCATTCGGGAGGCATTTTTGGCGGAGGCTCATAGTTCGCCAATTTCTATTCATCCAGGTTCTACAAAAATGTACAGGGATTTGAAAGAAAAATTTTGGTGGAATGTGATGAAGCGAGATGTTGCTGAATATGTTGGGAAGTGCCTTACTTGTCAACAAGTGAAGATATAACATCAACGAGCTAGTGGCTTGTTACAACAGTTAGACATTCCAGTGTGGAAGTGGGAGGATATCACGATGGATTTTGTGACTGGTTTGTCGAAGACTTTAGGGAAGAATGATGCCATTTGGGTTGTGGTGGACCGGTTGACTAAATCAGCACACTTTTTGGCAATCTACGAGGGTTACTCGGTGGATAGATTGGCACAGATCTTTCAGCAGGAGAATGTTAGACTTCATGGTACTCCGGTGTCTATTGTTTCAATTCGGGACCTACGATTCATTTCACTGTTCTGGAAAAGGTTTCAACGAGCTTGGGGCACTCGGCTCAACTTTAGTACTTCTTTCCATCCACAGACCGATGGATAGTTCGAGCGAAATATCCGCATCTTTTTGATAACTAGGTTCGTTCTTTTCTTTTGATTCCAGAGACGGAATCCTTTTTAAGGGGTAGGTGATGTAATACCCAAAAAATAAATAAATAAATAAATGACATTTTAAAATTTTTGTTTAAATATTTTAATTGGGCTTTTCTTGTATTTGGGTCAAATTGTATTTAATTATGTTGACTACATTAATTGGGCCTTAAAATTAATTTGATCAAATTTATATTTATTTAATATTAAAATCCTATTAAATTTTGTAGAGTTATTAAGATATATTAATAATAAGGAAAACCTAACTACTACATTACATCTTATACGAATTGGGAGCAGCCGCTGCTACAGAGAAAAGAAAAAAGAGGGATCGAATATTATTTGTGTGAGATCAAGAAACAAAGATTGATATTTTCTGATACAAGTAAGTTATTAATGTGTATGTATGTATGTGTCTCTTTTACAACTTAAAGATAATTGCTACTGTGGGTTATCCGAAGTTCTGTTTTCAAGTTCCATCAAAAGTTGTTCACTCATATGTATAGTAATAGTTTACTGGTTATATTTCAAAGGTGTAAATCAATCATATGTGTCATGTATGGTTCTAACACTTGGTAAATATTATATTTGCATATTAATTTATTGTACGGTATTAAATTGTTAGGCATATTGGTGGTGTGAAGGAGTTGATTATTATTATTAATAATAAAATATTAGTAAAACCAACAAGAACTTGAGAATATTGTTATATATCTGTACTGTATGTATTTAATACTTTGTGGAATTGACATGCGGTAAAAGGGTAATAAAATGGCTTTAACTAACTTGAAAGTTATATCAATATATATGTATATGTAATATTTGTACTAACATGGGTACAGTATAAAATTGGTGTTTGCAAGTATTTTGTTAATAACTATTGAAATGGCTAGTATTTTTGTACAACAGTAAGCTATATATATATATATGCTTCAAAAACTTTTATGTTAGAACGGAAGTAAAAAAAAAACTTGTTTACTTTTGGAGTCTTTGAAATTGAATGATGTATTAAATGTGTTTGATGTACTTATCATGTAATCTTCTGCCATGTTCTTGTTAGCACAAATTAATAAATAATATTTTATAATATTATAGTATACAAGTGTGAATTAACGAACAAATTGTTATAATAATAATAATAATAATAATAATAATAATATGAGTTAATTAACGAGTTAAAGATGAAAGAAATATTTTGCAAACATATTTATATTTATTTATTCTTTTTGTTTAGTTCGAACGGAAGGAGTTTAACGAATAATTTTTAGAATATAATTTCGGATATTACATTGCTTAATCCAGGTACGGATTTCGTACTCCTTTAGCGATAATCCTTTTATTTTTGATTTGTTCGTTTTATCTTTCGTTTAGAAGTTAGTTATTGGTTCACATGATTGTTTGTTCACAAATTCATGTGATCAGTTCATTTTAATATTGATCCTTAGAACTCGTGTTTGTACCCTTGATCTAGTGTATCATATTTAATATTTATGTCGATATTTGTAGAAGGTACATGTTAATATACTTTGGAGACTGTGTGTTGATAATTCGTTTCAATTTAACATGTACGTATTAGAACCATTTGTGTTGATATTATGTCGCATGTGTTGTGACATGATATTTTATTAGAATATACCGTAGGGTATACCTGAGCTATAACCACCTATGGGGGTATCACAGGCATGTCCTCTTGGCACCGAGGCATGACACCTTCCGTGGCAGTGTGATCAGTCCACGGCGTCTCCGTTTTGTGCTCCGGTGGGAGTTGGCCATTTGGTGTTTTGTTGTGGGAGGCGTATGGGTCGACCCTAGTTTTCTGTTCTGTTCTGCGGAGTGGCGATGTTTGTGCCAAACACGCCTTCCGATTTGCATACATCTGGATCCGGCCGGTCCGATGTATGTTGTGCCTGTGTGGCACTATTTTGATTGCCTGTGTGGCATTATTTGACTTTCCTGTGTGGCAAGATATATTTCTGTGAGCTCGGTATGAAATAACACCCAGCCATTTGATTCAGCCTAATATTTCGTTGTGTTAGTTTTGTTCGTTTCGGTTCAGTTTAGTTCATTTTATTGAGTTAGTTATTTTGTTTCATTATTCTTGTATTCTATATCCGTACTGGGCATTTGGCTCATACTGTGTTTTTCTTCCGGCAGGTAATCTGGGGAATCAAGGGCAAGTATGATGAGAGCTCCATTCGATCCAATGATTTAGATATTCTATTTAGGATTGATAGATTGATTTATTTGGAGTTGTAATAAATACCTTAGATTGTCTGTTGGGCCAGTTTGGCATTTATTATGGCTGAATTGTGGTATATATCAAATATTAAGACTATTCTTTTGTGGCTTTGAGCCTTTCTATTAAATTCATTTGTTTTGTTGTGTTTTGAGTAACCACTCTTTCTATTTCGGAAAGGGGGTGTTACAAAAGCCACATGAATGATCTCAAATGGTCAGAAATCACAAGTCAACATTATCGGTCAAATTTACTTTGAAAGTCTTAAATTTCTTATTTTTGAAATTGTCTCAACCCTTGATCAAGTACGCTAATGTACGATTAACACTTTAGACTTAGTGCTCATGTCCATTTAGACCATACGGACGGTTCTAAAAATCAGAATACACATACATGATATGTCCATAACAAGTTCACTTTAGAAATTTCTAAGTTCATTTGTAAACATTAACTCCTTTTCATCATTTGAGTGTACTAACATGATTATACATACTTATACTATGTCTACATACCTATATATATATATATATATATATATATATATAGATTAATCATGTATACATGCTTTCCAAATAAGGTACTATAGGTCGGCACATAACAGCTTAGCAACAGAACTCAAAATCTCTGGTTCAGGCCCGGCGCAGCTGCGCCGCTGGCCAGTGTAATACTGGCGCAGCTGCGCAGGCTGGCGGCCAAACCAGGAGCTTTGCAGTTTCGGCAGTTCTTAGCCCAAACCTAGAAATTCCATACCACAATCAATTCAGTCATGCTACAATGTATTTCTAACATGCTTAAAATCTTTACACAACACTTCATAACCAATTCTCCAATTAATCAACATCCAATTCCAATGAAATCAATAACTTTGGAAATTTACAGAGAACAAGAATGAAGAGCATAAATAATAGGAATTATACCTCTGATAAGAAATGGACTTGCTGCTATCTCTCACTCTCTCAATTCACAGACTCTCACTATAATGTATACTCACTCAAGCCTTGCTTGATAGAATTTTCAGCAATTGCAATAAGAAGAAGAGAAGAACTCTTATATAGGAAATTCATTACACGGTCCATGTTTTTGCTCTCCAATTCAATTCAATGGATTGTTCAATAGCATGGAAGTTAACAGAGAGTGGGTGAATCAAATCATGAAATCCACATCCCTTATAATCATAAGCTAGGATTGCTGAATTTGAGAAGAGAGTAGGCTAGTGTAGGCTTGTGGTTATTCACGTGAAGGAGAGGAAATTGAGGATGGAACTCTAATTATGGGACAACCACTAATCTCAGCAATCTTGCAATGTGTGTATAATATATGCCCATACTTAGGCTATATAATATAATACACTTAGGTTATATGATATATATATATATATATACACATAGTATATACTTAAGCTACATGTATCCATTCCATATATATTTAAATGGGTGTTACCATGTTATTTCAAATAGCAATTAATAAAGAATAGGTACACAACATATAATCCATGTACATTTTCCTTAATACCGAATGTAATTTAATTGGGTATTATCATTGTTCATTATCATAACAGTTATTATTACAATTATAATAACTTTATAGAATTCAATATTAATTAACAATTGAACTTACTATATGTCAATAGGGTATACATTAAGGTCACGTCATATTACATAAGCGAAATATTATATAACTTACACAATAAAATTAATCTTACTATATAGTCTATATGTATAATACATAGCCATATTAATGTGCACATTGCACTTTATATAATATATAAAGGTAGCTACCTTATACCAAAGGTTTAATATAACATATACTTGCATATAACAATTAATCAATTAACCAAGTAAATATAATATTATTATATTTATTAATCTCTTACTCATTAATTATTATTTATTCATAATAATAATTAATCAAGACATAATCAATTAAGTACTCCCAATTTATTAATTATTATTCATAATAATTATAAATCAACAACAATAATAATTTCATACGTTATCGATTAATTACACCAATATCAATTAATCAATCACGATTAACTCTCTACACTATATTCAAGTAAATATGAATATATAATTACTAACACTTTTATCAATATTCTGATATAAAAGTCTCAGGGTTAATCTACTAATTTAAATAACCATTAGTGATTCCCTTCAATAAAAATCCTAGCATTTATTCGCATAGGTTAAATCACATAAGCACATAACCACATAAGGTTTAAATAAGTTTAAAAAAATTAACTCCTAAAAATTTTAAATCACAGATCAAATTAATAAGGAGCTTAAAATTCCTGGTCGTTACATCCCTCCCCCTTATAAAAATTCCGTCCTCGGAATTGCAAAAATAAGGTCACTCCAATAAAAACAGATAATTCGCTCTTATCAATTAGATAATCTCTACCGTCTGCTGTACCACTTCTGGTCTCAACAGTCAACGTTCACCTACTTTATCCCAACACAACGGTGTTTGACACTATCTCCCATAAAATGCTTCTAGCAAAATCTCTTCTCTTAGTTCTGGTACTAACGGTACCCAAATTCGTCCTTCAAATCTTAGCAGTTCAGTGCTATCAATCTTAAATTTCAACTCATCACCTTCAGCTAATCGCTTCTTGATGTTATCATAAACTTCATCCTTCTCTTGTGCCTCCTTAACCTTATCTAATAACGTCGGGCTTATTGACACTGTAATTAATCTCTCTTGGTCTCCATCGGATACTTAACCTCTAAGTTTAGTCTTTCGAAAACTCTCACTAATCCCTCTTGAATGGTCAATCTCGATAATTTCTCTCTGCCTTTCCTACTCAAGGCATCTGCCACTACATTTGCTTTGCCTGGATGGTATAGAATTTCACAATCATAATCTTTGATCAATTCTAGCCATCGGCGCTGCCTCATGTTTAATTCCTTCTGCGTGAAGATATACTTCAGACTGTGTATATCTCACACTTCTCGCCATACAAATAATGCTTCCAAAACTCCAAGGCAAAAACTATTGCTGCTAAATCTCGTTTTGGAAGACACCCACTAATTCCCTTCAAATCGGTATAACAGTTCCTATGAATGTATTCTACGGGGATAACTTCATTGTTTGCTACTCCTACTCCCATAGGGTGTTCTAATTTCTCACGGGGTAAGTCTAACTGTTTAACAAATTCTTCAGAAATAAAAGAGCAGGTGGCACCCGAATCGAATAACACATATGCATCTATATAATTGATCAGGATGATACCTGACACTACATCCTTGTTGTTGCGGTTGCCGCTAGCTGCAACGCCCTTTCTCTTCGGGCAGTCCTTGATTTGATGGTCTGTGGCTCTACACGCGAAACATCCTCCTTTTGACTTATTCGAACATTGAGGAGCCATGTGCCCCGGTTGTCCACAATGATAACATGCGTTCTTCCCCTTCAAGCATTCCCCCGAGTGGTTCCTTCCACAGTTGTTGCACTTTAAACTTTTCTTAGCCTTTCCCCCGGATTTGCCACTTCCGGATGATTGGCTCTCCATCCATTTACGCTTATTGGGGTTGCTGCCTCCGCCGCTTCCCCTCTTCTGTCCTTCCTGACCGGTCTTCTTAACTTGCTTAAATTGCGCTATAGCTTCATTACCTCCTTCGGTAATGATAGCCCTTTCCAAAAGATCAAAAAAAGTTTGACCCAAGTTTACTTCCGACTCAATTTCAAAAGAGGCAGAATCTTCAGAGCTTAGCTCAATAGCAATAAGAATAGGCCCGACTCCACCATGTCATCAGGAATAATGACCGTCAAGACCGAGAGAGGGATGGCCTCATAATCCACCATATCATCACTACTAAGAACTAAAGGGGAAGTAAGAGAAGGTGAATTAGGGTTTGAAACCCCAAAATTCGTGAATAAGTCCAGAGACGCCGAGCTGAGCGAATTGCCAGCAGAGAGATGAGAATGATCAACCATGATGGAAGGATGAAAGGAAACCAGAAGGGAACAAAGAAGGCAGGTGAAACAAGAAAGAAGTGGCAAGATTAGCGAAGGAGAAAAGGAAAGGAAAGGATTTAGAAGGAAGTGAAGGCAGAGCAAAATCCTAGAGAGAGAGCCATACAAGATTTTTATAATTTATTTTAAATATTTATTGAATTAAATAAATATTTTTATTTATTTATTTATTGAGCAAAATAAATATTTAATGGAATTGTGGTAGATTAATTTAATTAAATATGTTACATTGATTAAATTAATGTGGAATAATTTTATAGTTCAAAGTGTGAATTTAATTGAGATTATTAAAATAAATGAGTTGTTTAATAATTATAATTTCATTCTAATTAATTAGAGATTTAATGATTTGTCATAATTAATAAATGACAATTTTAATTATGTGATGATTTAATTTAATGTGTAATATTGGCTTTTATTTAATTGAATTTAAATAATATTATTTGATTAATTAAAATGTGACAAATAAACTATATAATAAACAAGTTAATTAAATTAAACTAAAAAGGAGTTATTTTGGACCAAACCAAACATGGCCTTAAGAACATGGGAGTAGTTAAGGCCATGTGGCACTTAACCGCTACCCATGTTGTGCCAGTTTATATTATACGTATAGTTATATCAGAGTTATGCCAGTCTTTATAAAATACAAGTTAGAAACTTAGAGAGAAAAGAGAGAAAAACTTGAGAGATTTTGAGATTGAAGAAGGAGTTTGGAGAATTAGAGAAGTTTCTATCAATCTAAACAAACAATCAAGGGTAATTTCTTAATCCCAAGTTTAATTTATGTTTTTAAATTTTCTCCATGAACGTTTATTTTAAGTTCTCTGTTAATTGAGTTTTCTGATTAAATTGTTGAAAAGTTGTTTGTAATCATTAATATACATGTATAATCTACTACATGATGGTTATAAACTATTTTAGAGTAATTAATCCATAAAATTATGTTTAAATTGGAGTTTTGTAGTTACGTAGAAATAACATATGAATATGGCTTTTATGTACAAAAAATTATGCTTCAATTGTATGCTAAATAATAAATTGATGATTGATTATGTTTATACATGTGAAAACGAAAAGAGCGAAACTTAAACGGACTGATTTGGTAGAAAAACGAGTTCATGATAGTTGATTTCGTTAAGAATGTCAAAAATAGAGTTTTTCACAAAAATAGTTAATTTATGGGTCTTAATTTGGTTGTTTAAGTTGCCTAAGATGTTAAAATCATGCCATGATTGTTGTTAAATGTTTCTTTTAAGTCTATAACTTATGGGTAGTGTTAAATTTGTTTTTTGAACAAAGTTTTGGCATAAATTGGCTCTTTTTGTGTTCTTCGCGAGCTCTGTCTGCGTCTCACTGTGTCGTGGCGCCGCAGCGCCGATTCTGTGAAGGAACAGAGCACTGCAGCTCCAGGCTCAATGCTGGCAAACGTGTCACGGCACCACAGCGCCGGTTCTATAAAGAAACCGAGCGCTGTAGCGCCAGGCCAGTGACCTGCTGACGTGGCTCGGCGCCGCAGCGCTGGTCCCTAGTTCGAACTGGGCGCTGTAGCGCCGGTTAGTAGAATGGCCCATAAAATTTTATTGAAGTGTTCAAGTCTAGAAATGCGATTTAAAACCTAATCTAATGAACATGAACATGTGTTAATCATATATTGAGATGTTAAAACAGATTATTAACATGTTCAATGATGTTTTACGTGATTAAGTGATAAGTCGAATACGTGTTTTAAACTCGTTGTTCATGAAGTCTAATAATGTGTTTAAGAGTTAACATTTGTTGATCCGATTAATATAATCAGATTCAGAATTAAGATAGTACTCATTGTGACAGCCCCAAATCCGGGTCCTCTGACCCCGGTCCGGTCGTCACGATCTAACATAAGCATCCACCTCTAAACAACATACGATAACTAAAATGCGGAATATAATAAACATACGTCGTTCATTCAAAAGGTGTTACTAGTCCCAAGATTCGATAACCTTAATACAAAATACAAACATACCCTAGAATAGTCAATAGGGTTCATATTACATAACAGTAAATTAATTAAACATAAAGATAAAGTCTGCCCCTTGCAAACTAATCCTACATCTTCCCTTTACCCTTGTCCTTCTCTGACGTCTCGGGCTTAACTGCAATATATAAGTCATGATATAGCAAGAATGAGCAACAAGCTTGCTTAGCAAGTTTAAATACAACAATAAAGGATATATCATGATGAATAGATATCTGACAATGAATTCAACAATATGAATATCGAAAGCAAGAATAATGATTGCTTTTAGAATAACTGATAGTCAAGTAGACTTTTGAACTATAAAACTCCAATGGATTCAATAGCTGATTGACCCTTTGGTTACTGGCTATAGAATAAGTACTTGAGGGGATCAGCCTCGCATACGCCATGTATATGCATAACATTCAACTCTTATGTTTGTATCTTATAATAGATACCTGTTACTCCCTTATAATATAAGGGTGTTCTTTCAGTGTAAGAATCCTTACCATCAATTGGTTTAGATAGCTTCTATAAAATTTTATACAATTGTCTGACCGAGCAAGGGTTCAGACTCTAACTGACACAGTTCAAGAATTGTAGAACTTTAAATGATGTACAAGTCCAAGACAGTACGAACTCAAGTGCACCAAGTGCGAATAACAATAATATCGATGTGGAATAATTGTAAAGTAATTAAACCACCTAATAGCATGCTTGGAAATAAAGTTCAAGCTTTAAATAATTAACTGCCAATACGATAGTAACCTACTCAATACAATATGAGAAGGATATGAACTTGCACAATAAGAATTAACGAACTTGCACAACCAAAGAGTGAAATTCGGAGACTTGCTTACACGATTCATTGAATAAGGTAGTGCAAGAATTTAGAATACTTGCATTCAATATAACAATTAAATGAAGTTAGGAAACTTGCCTGTTTGCTCAGCTACAAATAAGTTTTAGCTTTAATTAACTTGTGTCGAAACGACCTAACATTAATATGCCGGCCTTTAAATTAGCATTATAAACTAATATGATTCTACATTAGCAAGAATCTAATCATCATATAAATTTATCATGTAATTCACATAAGTCAATCACTTTGACTAGGTCTATAAATAATTAACTCTGACCTTGATTTAGTAATGCTAGAATATCTAGTTTCTATACATCAACATAGGTTTGAACATTTAGCATTTCAAATAATCATGCTTCAAGAATATACTTTCAAGTTTGAATCCTAGCATGCTCACCCTATTCAATTCAAAATCATATGTCTTCATGCCGGTAATTCACATACCTTAAGTTAATCAATTTCATGTTACGAGGGTTAGCTACATAGTCATATTACCACATCACGGTCTAACCATACTTAGTAAGCATGCTTGTGCGTATATTACTCATATATACTTAAATCACATAGGTTATGCCTTATAAATTTATTTTCTATGAATATGCGTGCACTGATAGTAGTGTGCATACAAGCCAATCATGTATGATGATAAAGCACGTACTTTGTAAACAATCTTATTTATTTATTAATAAAATATTCATTTATTAAAGGCATTTAATTATCTACATATTGCTGTTTTTATAATATGTAAATAACCCATAGTTTTAAACAAAGCTTTTAGAATCATGATGATGATCATGCTAATGAGATCTAAATTCTTAGAAAGTTTTAAAACTAAAATAGTTCCCAATCGTGGGATTACTAAAAAGGGGATTAGTAAATCCGGATAGATTGGTACATATGTTGCTTGCTCATTGGATGAGGATGATTGATCTCATGATCATTTGTGTGGAGACACTAAAGCAAGTATGTAGGTGCTTATTGGAGAATAAGTTCACTGAACGTGATTCGCTATGGAATACCTAATGGAGTTTTACTCGCATGTCAATAGAAATTCCTAATGTGATAGTAGTACAAGTGATCCTTGGACTTGAGATCATCATAGTATCTTGTATGTAACAAATTATACTTTGACTTATTCCTTAAGACCTTTTAAGGCATATATAGGGTATGCTTGGGTATAATGAGTTACATATGGAGATAATTAATGATCAATAAAGAATCTACCACCTCTAGTAAAAGAGGAGATATGTCCTATGTGATTCGTTAAATGACAACCCAGGAATCCTTGGCCAAGGTGAAATGAAATTAGAAAGGAGTTTTTAATTTGCATTATTTGGAGTTGTGCATTTTCTAATCGAAATACATATAATTAAATAAAATAAGACTTGACAGTAAATCCATGTCTTATATTTAATTGGGACATTGTATGGTGGAAGGATTGAATTGTATGGTAACTATTAACTCACAGGTTCTTTTATGATTAATGTTGAAATCTATATTATCTGGAAAGTCGTTGATCGCTAGGGAGGCTTATCCCTATTGTAGAATAAATATTATTTATTTAAATAGATTATTAGTTTAATTTATTTATTTAAATAAGATTAAAATTATTTTAATTGATTTATTCACAACCGGTTTAATATGGAGAACCTAAAGGGTCACACCATAAAAGGAAGAATAATTATTTAAGAAGGTAATGGCATAATCGTAATAATGCATTAAGTATAATTAATTTAATCTATGGTGATAGAATAAATTAAATAGCTTAATGTTTATTATTTAATATTTTGGAAATATTAAATATAAATTAATAAGAGGAGTCTTATTAATATTATTACAATTATTATTATTTTAATTTCTAAAGGAGTTTAGTAATTAATTTAATATTTAGTACTCTCATTTATTCCTAATAAGATTAGGAGACAAATTAATTAAATGAATTTAATTAATTATTCCCATGTGGTGGGAAGCCTAAATTAATTAAAGGAGTTTAATTAATTAAAAGAAATCCCATGTCTAATAGGATTAGAAGGGTTGACCAATGTCTATATAAGAGAAGTCTTATAATAGATATTAGATGATGCAATTCCAATTGTTGGAGAGTACTCCTTTTCTATAGAGGATAGAACACTAAGCCAAACACCCTCCTTCTTGATAATTTCTCTTCCTTGGTGGATCACCTCTAGAGGCCAAACACTTGGGTGGCTAACGTTGATCAAAGAAAGGAATCTAACCCGGAAATTCAAGGAGATCACGAAGAACAAGGAGTTGAACTAGTACCTGTGGAAGCTTCGTTCTACAAGGGTATGATTCCATAACTTCTTATTTATCGTTTTAAATTAATAATTTGCATAAAGGATGATCCGGGTAATGGTTTTGTAGAAAATTTTTTAAACTCTGATATACCATGCTTCCGCTAATTTTTGCAATTTGATTGCGTCACGATTTCGTACAAACCCAACAGTGGCATCAGAGCCAAATCTTTATGCAATTATTAATTTATTTTTGATTTCATATACATATGGGTATGTATTTAAAATAATTTATTGGGCATAATTTTATTGTATAAAATTATTTTTTTTAAGAAAAAAAAATTGACTTTTTTTTTGGGACGGATCACAATTTTTTTTTGGGTGCTAATCTTGAATTCTGCAAAGAAAAGGTGTTGTCTCTTTCTTACTCCAATAAGAAGGTGACCCATCAGGAAAGGATTTTTTTTAATAAACCTGCAGGACTCTTTTAATAAAAGAAGGTGACATCTTTTAAAAAAAAATATGATATATTTATATATTATATTCTAAATAATTTTATAATTAAAATAAAGAGTTTATTTTAATCTTGAAATTGGATTTCATGCAATTTAAAATTGCCCATTAAATGATACTCATATATATATGGAATTTTTTAATTCATGAGATGAATATTTATTTATTGATATATATGGTGATATGTATGATAATAAATGGGGATTGATTATGGACTATCTGACCAATGTGATTGGATTTTATTTTAGTTGAATGCTTGAATGAATGGGTTTTATTAAATGGGGTCTGTGTACCTCGTCTTCTCTAATTTTTTTTTTCTTGATGTAAAATTCTATCTTCCTCCTATGTATTTCCCCTTGACTGCTGATCAAGGTTTCTATTTAAATTAAATAGTTTAATGTAATAGAAATAGTTAGAATTATCTTGAAGAAATTAGAGACCAAGGAGCAAGGAGCGCGTGAAGACCTGTTTGTATGGAGCCCGGGTTTAAATGTAATAGTTATATTTAAATTTAAATTCTTGCACTCCTAGGTTTGACCTTTTGGTTCACTTGGTGGCTCTAGTGAACCAAACTAGAATAAAAGTCCATAATCAATCCGGGTAGAATATAATATTCTATATTGCATGCTAAATATTATATATATTATATTTTATGCAAACATGCTTCGCATGTTTAATAAAATGACGCGTATTTTATATATATGTGTGCATGCGCGCTAAACAAGATGAGACAAATAATAACAAACCCCTCAAAGAAATAATATTAAGTCCGAAGCGTTCAAATGATATTTGGAATATCGAACGTCGCCTTCTAGCATGATAAATTAATAGAGTATTAAATATTTAATATGAGCTTGTTGTGCTATCCACAAGGCGAGTATTGCGTATTTAAGATGTTAATTAATCACATTTGATGCTTATCAAGAAAATTGAACGATCTAGTCTTGTTGTGCTATCCACAAGGACGAACATTTTTCTTTTTTGAATTTATGGAAGTGCTAGGCTGGACTTAACTTAAATCATTTTAGTTCGGATGTGCACACACTTGACCATTATGATTTAAGAGGCAAAATAAAAGGAATTACATGGTGATGTAATTGACAAGAGTTGTCTACCTATTTATTTGTATATCGCTTGTTGTGCTATCCACAAGGTTATATACATTTGAAATGGGATCCTTATTCTCACTAGCAAATCTTTAATTAGATGTTGCCGAACTATATAAGTGAGGGTAATATAGTTTGATGAAAATAGTGGGAGATACCAATTTAAAATAAAGACCTAAATTTATTTTGGTATGCAAAATTAATAAAATGAATGTTTGCTAAAATGTTGTTTTTCACAGGTAGAATTTTAAAAATGTCAAAATCACTAATTTCACTGCGAAGCATACTTGATGCTAATAAGCTTACCGGGCCGAATTATACGGACTGGCTAAGAAATCTGAGAATAGTTCTCACTGCTGAAAAGATTTTTTATGTCCTAAACTCACCTGTCCCTGGAACTGTTTCAGAAACAGCCTCTGAGGAAGAGATTGCCACCATTGTAAAGTGGCAAGATGATGCATCTGTGGCTCAATGCATCATGCTCGCATCCATGAATAACGAGCTTCAGCGTCAGCACGAAAATATGGATGCTCCTACTATGTTGATTCACCTCAAGGAATTGTATAGTGAACAAAGTAGGACTGCTAGATATGAGATATCTAAGGAGCTCTTCCGATCTCGAATGACCAAGGGCAAAGCGAACATAAAGGAACAAAAGAAATCTGATCCAGCTAGCAAAGGAATGTGCTTCCATTGCAACGAGCCGGGTCATTGGAAGAGGAACTGCAAGAAGTTTCTGGCAAAGAAGAAGCTTGGAGAAGCTTTGACTTCCAATCAAGGTTTGTTCATGATTGAAATTAATTTTTCAGAAAGTCAAAATTCTACTTGGGTATTGGATACCGGCTGTGGTTCTCACATATGTAATAATGTGAAGGGACTGGTCAGAAGTAGAAAGCTGAACAATGATGAGGTGATCCTACGAGTGGGGAATGGAGCAAAGGTTGCTGCATTAGCTGTAGGAACTTATTATTTAACAATGCCTTCGGGCAAGTCCATTTATCTTAATAATTGTTATTATGTTCCGAATATTATTAAAAATATTATTTCAATTTCTGTATTGGATATTGAAGGATTTAACGTTGTTATAAAGAACAATAGTTGTTCTATTTATAAAGACGATGTTTTATATGGTGTTGGAAATTTGCGAAATGGACTTTATACACTTGACTTACAAGAAAATATTTTTCAAATTGAACAAACTAAGAAAAGGAAAAGAGATGATATTAATTATACCTACATGTGGCACTGTAGACTAGGTCATATCAATGAAACAAGATTATCCAAGTTGCATAAAGATGGGCCCCTCGAGCTATCTGATTATGAATCATATCCAACTTGTGAATCTTGTCTCATGGGTAAAATGACTAAATCTCCTTTTAGTGGAAAAGGAGAAAGAGTTACAGAGTTGTTGGCATTGATTCACACAGACGTTTGTGGACCTATGACAACAAGTGCACGGGGTGGGTATTCTTATTTTATTACTTTCACTGATGATCACTCAAGATTTGGATATGTGTATTTAATGAAATACAAGTCAGAATCATTTGAAAAGTTCAAAGAGTTCAGAAGTGAAGTAGAGAAACAAACGGGCAAGAGTATAAAGATACTTCGATCAGATCGAGGTGGAGAATACTTAAGCGGTGAGTTTCTCAATTGTCTCAAAGAAAATGGTATAATCTCACAATGGACTCCTCCAGGTACACCACAGTTAAATGGAGTATCTGAAAGGAGAAATCGAACACTGTTAGACATGGTTCGATCCATGATGAGTTTTACCGACCTTCCAATTTCCTTCTGGGGATATGCCCTAGAAACGGCTGCATACCTACTTAACAAGGTACCTACCAAATCCGCCCCAAAGACTCCATATGAGATGTGGAAGGGGAGGAAACCAAATCTTAAGCATGTTAAGACTTGGGGTTGTCCAGCTTATGTCAAAAAGTTTGAACATGATAAGCTATAGACTAAATCCGAAAAGTGTAGATTTGTGGGATACCCTAAAGAAACTGTAGGGTATTATTTCTATCATCTAACTGATCAAAAGGTGTTTGTTGCGAAACATGCTGCCTTCTTGGAAAAGGAGTTTATCCATGAAGGGGTCAGCGGGAGTAAGATATATCTTGAAGAAGTTCAAGAACCACAAATTACCACGGATCAAAGTCAGGTACCTGACCAAGTAGAAGAACCTACTATACCACACCCTGTTCGTAAATCTGGGAGAGTACCGAAGATACCTGAGAGGTATGGATTCGTTATAGAGGATGACGATGAGGTACACATCATGAATGATGATGATCCATTGAATTACGAACAGGCCATGAGTAATAAAGACTCAGGGAAATGGCTTGAAGTCATGAAATCCGAAATGGACTCCATGTATGAAAACAAAGTATGGACTTTGGTTTCACCACCTGAAGGCATTATGCCTATTGGGTGTAAATGGGTCTTTAAAAGAAAGACTGGAGCGGACGGCAAGGTGGAGACCTATAAGGCCCGACTGGTTGCAAAAGGTTTCAAACAAAGACAAGGAGTTGATTATGATGAAACCTTTTCACCAGTAGCTATGCTCAAGTCCATTCTGATTTTGCTTGCGATTGCAGCTTATAACGACTATGAGATCTGGTAGATGGACGTGAAAACGGCCTTCCTCAATGGAAAACTTGAGGAGGATGTGTATATGACACAGCCAGAGGGATTTGTTTCAAAGGTTGGAATAAATCAAGTCTGTAAGCTGCAACGATCCATTTATGGATTGAAGCAAGCTTCTCGTAGATGGAACATTCGTTTTGATGAGACAATCAAAGAGTTTGATTTTATCAAAAATGACGATGAACCATGTGTGTACAAGAAGGTTAGTGGGAGCGCTGTTTCATTCCATGTATTATATGTTGATGATATATTACTGATAGGGAATGAAATTTCTATGCTAAAATCGATCAAAATAAAGTTGTCTAAACATTCCTCCATGAATGATTTGGGTAGAACATCCCACATTGGGGATATAAATCTGTATTAATAGATTTAAAAGGATGTTCGGCTTAACCCATGGAAACGTATATTCATTAGATGCTAAAGGCGTTTAGCATGGCAACTCCAAAAGGTGCCTCATGATGATGAGCCATGGAGTGAATCTCTCTAAAATTATCCTCAGTAAAAGAGAGATCGCATAAGTAACTATTATGTATGCAATGAAATATACAAGACTTGATGTTGATCAGTCATATTCTGGAGAAGATCTCTGTGAGACAGTGATAAACATCTCAAAGTACTTAACTGACACTAAGGATGTCATCATGACACATGATGGGTCTGAATTAAACTAGAAGACTAAACAGACTCAAGTTTTCAGACTGACCAAGACGACAGCAAAATCCACTTTATGGTAAGTCGTTACCTTAAAAGGTGGTGCAGTAAATTGGAAAGGTTTCAAACAGCAAAAGTTGCTGGGTTAGTGACAAAGACAAAGTATATAACTGTAAGTGAAGCTGCAAGTTGATGTTTCGGATGAAAAGTTCATTACAGAACTAGGAATAGTTCCTAAGTCTCATCTTGAATCTAAACATGTGTTGCGGCACTTTGATTAAAAAAAAATCATTGAAAGAGGAGAGTGTAGACTCTCAAGACAACATTGCAGATCCATTTACTAAAGCTTTAACACAACAGCAGTTTGATCGTCACTTAGAGAAGATGGGTATGAGATACCATGGCGATTGGCTTTAGTGCAAGTGGGAGATTGATAGTAGTGTGCATACAAGCCAATCATGTATGATGATAAAGCACGTACTTTGTAAACAATCTTATTTATTTATTAATAAAATATTCATTTATTAAAGGCATTTAATTATCTACATGTTGCTGTTTTTATAATATGTAAATAACCCATAGTTTTAAACAAAGCTTTTAGAATCATGATGATGATCATGCTAATGAGATCTAAATTCTTAGAAAGTTTTAAAACTAAAATAGTTCCCAATCGTGGGATTACTAAAAAGGGGATTAGTAAATCCGGATAGATTGGTACATATGTTGCTTGCTCATTGGATGAGGATGATTGATCTCATGATCATTTGTGTGGAGACACTAAAGCAAGTATGTAGGTGCTTATTGGAGAATAAGTTCACTGAACGTGATTCGCTATGGAATACCTAATGGAGTTTTACTCGCATGTCAATAGAAATTCCTAATGTGATAGTAGTACAAGTGATCCTTGGACTTGAGATCATCATAGTATCTTGTATGTAACAAATTATACTTTGACTTATTCCTTAAGACCTTTTAAGGCATATATAGGGTATGCTTGGGTATAATGAGTTACATATGGAGATAATTAATGATCAATAAAGAATCTACCACCTCTAGTAAAAGAGGAGATATGTCCTATGTGATTCGTTAAATGACAACCCAGGAATCCTTGGCCAAGGTGAAATGAAATTAGAAAGGAGTTTTTAATTTGCATTATTTGGAGTTGTGCATTTTCTAATCGAAATACATATAATTAAATAAAATAAGACTTGACAGTAAATCCATGTCTTATATTTAATTGGGACATTGTATGGTGGAAGGATTGAATTGTATGGTAACTATTAACTCACAGGTTCTTTTATGATTAATGTTGAAATCTATATTATCTGGAAAGTCGTTGATCGCTAGGGAGGCTTATCCCTATTGTAGAATAAATATTATTTATTTAAATAGATTATTAGTTTAATTTATTTATTTAAATAAGATTAAAATTGTTTTAATTGATTTATTCACAACCGGTTTAATATGGAGAACCTAAAGGGTCACACCATAAAAGGAAGAATAATTATTTAAGAAGGTAATGGCATAATCGTAATAATGCATTAAGTATAATTAATTTAATCTATGGTGATAGAATAAATTAAATAGCTTAATGTTTATTATTTAATATTTTGGAAATATTAAATATAAATTAATAAGAGGAGTCTTATTAATATTATTACAATTATTATTATTTTAATTTCTAAAGGAGTTTAGTAATTAATTTAATATTTAGTACTCTCATTTATTCCTAATAAGATTAGGAGACAAATTAATTAAATGAATTTAATTAATTATTCCCATGTGGTGGGAAGCCTAAATTAATTAAAGGAGTTTAATTAATTAAAAGAAATCCCATGTCTAATAGGATTAGAAGGGTTGACCAATGTCTATATAAGAGAAGTCTTATAATAGATATTAGATGATGCAATTCCAATTGTTGGAGAGTACTCCTTTTCTATAGAGGATAGAACACTAAGCCAAACACCCTCCTTCTTGATAATTTCTCTTCCTTGGTGGATCACCTCTAGAGGCCAAACACTTGGGTGGCTAACGTTGATCAAAGAAAGGAATCTAACCCGGAAATTCAAGGAGATCACGAAGAACAAGGAGTTGAACTAGTACCTGTGGAAGCTTCGTTCTACAAGGGTATGATTCCATAACTTCTTATTTATCGTTTTAAATTAATAATTTGCATAAAGGATGATCCGGGTAATGGTTTTGTAGAAATTTTTTTTAAACTCTGATATACCATGCTTCCGCTAATTTTTGCAATTTGATTGCGTCACGATTTCGTACAAACCCAACATGCACATGCTAAATCCATGTATAAACAAATGAGGTCCATATTAATATGTCTATAGACATAATGAACTCTAATATACACGCTTGCATGATCAATACGTAATCCACATGGTGATCGATGCTATTTAGTTTTTCTCATTGAAAGTCACACTAAGTCAACAAGGTATCATAATACATTGCTAAATCCATGTATAAACAAATGAGGTCCATATTAATATGTCTATAGGCATAATGAACTCTAATATACACGCTTGCATGATCAATACGTAATCCACATGGTGATCGATGCTATTTAGTTTTTCTCATTGAAAGTCACACTAAGTCAACAAGGTATCATAATACATTGTTAAGTGCCTTGTGCTCATAACTCGTATGTCGTAGAACTCATATATAAACCACATATACGTTCTCAAATGGTCAGAATCTAAAAGACATTAAGTCTTGGTCAAGTTTGTTTTCAAAAGTCTTAGGTTTCTCATTTCGAAATCGTCCGAATCTTGCAATCACGTATGCTAGTGTGTGAACACACTTTAGACTCGTATTTTATGACAATATAAACCACACTATTGTGTTTACAAAATCAGAATGTTCACGTGATACGTCCATGACAAGGTTTACATTTGAAATTACAAGTTTCCCTTTATATAACATATGGTTATGGCATATACATGTAGCATCAACGAATACATACTTATATCATGTCGTTATACTAATATCTACATTTAAATCATGCTCACAAGCTTGTTTCAAAGGTACATCACATGTTAGTATATCACAGCAGCTTAACAGAAGCAGAAATAGTTTACAGGAATCTGCGCAGCTATCAAGCTTAAACCCGGCGCAGCTGCGCCGGTGTCTGGCCAAAGATAGAACCTGAACTGCTTCGGCAGAACTAGAAACCCATCTCAGAAATTTCATACGAATTCCTTTCTAGACATGCTACATTAAAGAGCTAATATGCATAGCAACTTATATAAGACTCAACAAACATACATCAAATAAATTATCTACTAATACTTGCTTAACTCAAAAATCAAGGATTTAGAAATTTATCAGAAAATGAAGAACATGATATACCTCTGTAATTGGTTTTCTTGAATTAACAAATCTCCCTCACTGATATCTCACTCACTATCAACTCTACACTTACATGAAAATCTCAGCAAGTGTAAATGAGAAGGAGGGAGCTCATTATATAGATAATTCAATAACCAGTCAATGCAATTCTCCTTCAAAATAAATCAAAGGATTGCAAGAATGTACAATAGATAAAAAAGAATTGGTGAGGGTTGGTGATTCCACTCATGAATCCCACTCCCCATCTCATGATTATGGCTATGTTTGTTGAATTTGAGATGAATGTAGAGTGTAGCTAGCTTATTGTTTGTTCACGTGTGGGAGAAGTGAAGAGGAAATAGACTCTTATTTAGGGACAATGTAATAACTCAGCACTTGCTAATACACTAAGTTGTATAATATATATACACATAGTATATATTTAAGTTATCTAATTAAATGGGTGCTACAATGCTACTTTAATTAATAACACAATGTATCAAATAGGGGTACACCACATATAATCCATGTACATTTTCCTTAATACCGAATGTAAAGCAATTGGGTATTATTATTACTCATTATTATAATCATTATAATATAATTATAATAACTCAATAAAATCATTATTAATTAATCATTGATCTTATTATATGACAATAGGGTATACATGAATGTCCACATAGTGTCACATACCTTCAATTTATCTCATCTTACTATATAGTCCATACATGCAATATTCACCACATTAATATGCCACATTGCATTATGCATAATATAGATAACTACCATATAGTAAAGGTTTACTATCGCATGCTTGTATAAAAAAGTTAATCAAGTAAATATAATTACATATTATATTCATTACTTCATTGTTCATTAATATATTATTTCCAACAATAATAATTTCATACGTTATCGATTAATTACCCAATATTGAAATTAATCACTATGTTCAATTCATGCCACTATATTCAAATAAGTTGAATATTTAATTATTAATAATCTCATCAATTCTCTGATATTAATTGGTATTGTGACTGTAATTGTATGTATGATTAATTGGGGAATGTGAATTATAAATTATAGCTTACGCACGAGGTAAGTTTCTAAACCTTACTTTTACATTACGCAAGTTTATAAATCCTATTCTTAAATTAAGCAAGTTGTTACTCTTGTTTATTCAAGTTCATGATTCTAAATGAGATGTTCTAATTCTTTTAAAGTAATACTTTGGTTATACAATGCTTCTTCAATTATATACCTTTGAGATTCATTGTTTTACTTAAGTGTCAATTATATTATTGAACCTTGAATGACCAGCGAACCCTTCTTGATTCGACTAGTCCATAGTTGATGAGCGTTCTAAATTTTAGAACTGTTATTGAGGCTTATCCAAATCAAATTTTCTTTGGAGCGGACTCTGATGTCAAACTGAGATGAACAACCCTTTATAGGGGATTATTTACGCGTTAGCGTTGAGATGTTGTGCACATACATGGTACTAAGGGTTGATCCCCCGAAGTACGAGAAGTAAGGTCCATATAGTCTTACGACTATTAAAGGTTAAAGGTAAAAATACTTGATAACCTGAGACATAGTTCTTGGTCTTGCGACCCTCAGATGTACTTTTGATTCTTGTTTTCTATCTTGGTTCAAAAGCTGAGCTTTCTATTATCCAGTATCCATTATTTACTCGCATGTTATCATTATTATTATTGTTATACTTGTGGGCAATTGTTGCTCATTTTTGCATAATAACATTGCAGCTAAGGTTGAAAGGGTTGATGAGCCATCTACCAGTAAAGGCAAGGGCAAAATAAACAAGAGATGAAGACTTGTTTATTATTATTGCATAATGTTTTGTTTAAGACTTATTGTGTTATGTTTAAGACTTAATTGTGATGTTATTTTCGCAGTGATGTTTTAAGGTTAGATAACCTGGGGATTGATTATTTATGATGTTGTAACCCATTAAGGGGAGAATTTCTATTTTTAATTATAAGTTTCATTTCTTATGGGTAGACAGATGTGTTATTATTGGACAGTGAACACCAAATCCTGTGGAATTGAATTACCCGAATTTGGGGGTGTTTCAAGTTGGTGTCAGAGCTGTAGGTTAAGAACCTTAGGTGGGGAAACCGTAGGTAGTAGCCTTTTAAGAGATCAAAAACATAGTGGTGATAAACTCTTATCGAGTTCTAAGAAATGAATTAAGGAATTCATTAAAGATTATAAAAGACTTTATGTGCTTATGTGATATACTTATGTGCTCGGGAGTATCGATTAGTATCACATAGTAACTAAAAACTTAAAATTTTGATTGTCAGAATGTCGGATGTTGGAGGATCTAGTCATCCTAGGGAGGTTGAGCCCCGAGTAGCTAAAGAGGAGGAGCCCTGAGACATTTATACAGTCTGGGAGCAGTTGGTTAGTAGAGAGTCATCTCCGTTGGTCACTGTTGTGGGTCAGAAGCATGAGCCTGTGTTTGATTCAGAGGAGGACTCTGAGGATATAAAAGTAGAGGATGAGGCTGAGGAGGAGGATGAGGACCCTGATGAGTTTTCACCAAACTCTATCAGTGCTATGATGTACAAGGAGATATATGACTATAACATAGAGTTATAGGATCGAGTTGAGGAGTTAGAAGAGATGACAGAGGGATAACGAGCCGCTATAGAGCAGAAGGATGCCAAGATCGAGAATCTTGATATATGTCTTGGAGACGTGGAGTGGAAACTGGTTCATGTAGAGAGCCAAAATGAAGAGATGTCAGCTGAGATAGAGAAACTGAAGAGTGACCTGAGGAGGAGTCAGCACAACATGCTAGAGCAGAGGACGCTTGGATGAAGGCTTCACGACGTCGCTGAAGATAACAATCGGGAAAAGAAGGCAAAGATTGAGGAGATGGACTACACATTTCAGACAGCGATTGATAGGGCCCAGGATCAAGTTGTCTACTATCCAGTTCAGTTTGAGGACTTACCTTGGTACATGCTGGATCGTAGGACGATGTTCCATATCATGGAAGAAGAACGCCGATAAGTTGTTCGATGTCTTAGTAGGCCGTGATAAGAATAGTATAAGTTATGTGAATATTCTATGGTAGTTAATAATGTAAATTCCACTGTGGTTATAAACAATGAAATATGATGATTTAAATCCTGAAGATTCTTTATCTCGGGATAGTTGATGTAAATTGCAGTGAAGTTATCTTGTTTATGTTTAGAACTTTTGAATGAATAAAATATCAGAGTTTATTTGAGATGATATGTGTTAAGTGATAATCTTAAAATGTTTAAGCTAAGTCTTAAGTACTTAAAAAATTGAGTAACGATCTAATAAACGTATATCTTAAATAAAAAGATGCCGCCAAGAAGACGCCCAACCCGTCAACCAGCTCAGGAAAGGTCGACCAATAACAATAACAACAACGCCGATGTCAACGCTAATCCTGTTCAGCAGTTGGTGAACTTGTTAACGGGAGCACTTGCAAATCAGTCACAAACTCCATAAACCACGTTGTTTAAGGACTTCAAGGCGGTAGGACCGCTAGATGTTAAGGGATCCATGAACCCAATCGAAGCTCAGACCTGGGTAATGGAGATGGAGAAGGTGTTTGATGTTGTGAGGGTCAACGACGACCAGAAGACTACCTTCGCAACATTTATGCTGAAGTCAGAAGCCAGCTACTGGTGGCAGGCGAACAAGGTTAGAGGAGGACAGGGCGTGATCACATGGGATAAGTTCAAGGAGATGTTCTTTGAGATGTACTTCCCAACGAGCTCTCAGAACTAGATGGAGGTTCAATTTCTTGAATTGAAACAGGGTAACATGTCTGTGTCAGATTATGCCGCGAAATTTAATGAGTTGGATAGGTTTGAAACTTATCAGGTGAATACAGATGAGAGGAAGGCAAGGAAGTTTCAACAAGGGCTGAAGCCATGGTTGTACAACAAGGTGTCAATGTTCCAATTGAACACTTTTGCAGGAGTGTTGGAGAAGGCAATTATTGCAGAAGGTGGAAGCGATGCTCTGACCAGGTACAATCAAGAACTAAAGAAGAAGAAGAATGAAGGTGAAAATAACAAAGCTAGTGGCAGCAATAGTGGTAGTGGAAATAGTCAAAAAAGGATGTGGAATGACAGTGCGTCTACCGGGAACCATCAAGGAAATCAGAAATAGAGGGTGGAGGCTTGTCCTACCTGCGGGAATAATCACCTGGGGGTATCTATGAAAGGAAAGAGGGTCTGCTACAATTATGGTCAGAAAGGCCACATAGAACCAAATTGCCCTAATCTTAAGAAGGGAGCCTGCTTCACTTGTGGGTCGAGGGATCATCTGGATAGAGATTGTCCCAAGAAGGCATCAGGGGGAGCAGGAGCAGGTGGAAGTAGAGGAACCAGCGGTGGTAACACTCTTACCACCACTGGATCGACGCCAACCAACCGACCTACTGCCAGGACTTTCAACATGAATGTGCAAGATGCTGTGCAGTCACGTGATGTGGTGTCAGGTATCATTCTGATCAATAATATAAATGCTTACGTGTTATTTGATTCGGGTGCTACTTTCTCATTTATATCCGATGACTTTGCTAAGAATCTAGAATTGCCGAAGGACGAATTAGATTACCCTAAGAACATAGAAATTACAAATATGGAACTGATTTCTGTTAGGTTAGTACACAAGAACTGTAGTGTGGACATTAAGGGAAACGTGATGATCGTAGATCTTATCCCGATTAAACTTGGGGAATTCGACATTATTTTGGGAATGGATTGGCTATTCAATTATGGGGGGATAATCGATTACCAAAAGAAGTGTATTAACCTTATGACCCCGTCAAAGGTTGTGTTTTATGACAGCAAGTCGCCTAGACAAGCGAGTTGTTTGACGATGATGCAGGCCAAGAAGTTATTGAGACAAGGTTGTGTAGGATATTTAGCCTACATAGTCGATAGTCGCAAAGAGAGTCCGAAGTTAGAGGAGATACCTGTTATGAGAGACTTTGTAAACGTATTTCCAGATGATTTTCTAGGACTTCCGCCAGATATGGAAGTAGAATTCGTGATCGATTTGGCGCCAGGAACTGCCCCAATAGCGAAGGCCCCGTACCGTATAACTCCGGTGGAGATGAAGGAATTAATAGTGCAGCTGCAAAAGCTATTGGACAAGAAGTATATTCAGCTGAGCGTATCGTCGTGGGGAGTGCCGGTGTTGTTCATTAAGAAGAATGATGATCAATGCGGCTCTGCATTGATTACAGAGAGTTAAACAAGGTCACGATTAAGAATAAGTATCAATTGCCAAAGATCGACGACTTGTTTGACCAGTTGAAGAGAGCTAAGTATTTCTCAAAGATAGACTTGATAAGTGGTTACCATCAATTGAAAGTGAGGAAAGAAGATGTCCCGAAGACAGCGTTCAGGGCTCGATATGGTCACTACGAGTTTGTGGTTATGTCATTTGGTCTAACGAATGCTCCTGCAGCATTTATGGACTTAATAAACAGGGTGTCTAAGCCTTTTTTGGATAAATTTGTGGTGGTGTTCATCGACGATATTCTGGTGTATTCTAAAACTAAGGAGGAGCATGTAAAACATCTGAATGTGACATTAGAGGCATTGAGAAGAGAGAAGTTGTATGCCAAGTTAGAGCTGGTGCAATATCTTGGGCATGTGATTGATAAAGACGAAATTTCGGTAGATCCCTCAAAGGTTGAAGTGGTACTAAACTTGGATCAGCTGAAGACACCGTCGAAAGTAAGGAGTTTTCTCGGATTGGCAGGATATTACAGAAGGTTCATTCAGGACTTTTCCAAAATCGCGACTCCGCTGACGAATTTGACTAGGAAATCTGTGAAATTCGTTTGGATGAAGAAGTGTGAGGAAAGCTTCCAAGAGCTGAAGAAGAGGTTGAGAACTATTGTTGTAACAAACGAGATTTTTGTATTTTAATTTTAATATTTATTAAATTAAATAAATATTTTAGTTGATTTATTTATTGAGTTGAATAAATAATGAAAGTAGTATGCATACATGCCAATCATGTATGATGATAAAGCATCTACTTTGGAGACGATCTTATTTATTTATTAATAAAAGTATTCATTTTTTAAAGGCATTGAATTATCTACATGATGCTATTTTTATAATATGTAAATAACTCATAGTTTTAAGCAATGCTTTTAGAATCATGATGTTGATCATGCTAATGAGATCTAAATTCTTAGAAAGCTTAAAACTAAAATAGTTCCCAATCGTTGGATTACTAAAAAAGGGATTAATAAATTCGGATAGATTGATACATATGTTGCTTGCTCATTGAATGAGTATGATTGATCTCATGATCATTTGTGTGGAGACACTAAAGCAAGTATGTAGGTGCTTATTGGAGAATAAGTTCACTGAACGTGACTCGTTATGGAATACCTAATGAAGTTTTACTTGCCTGCCAATAGAAATTCCTAATGTGATAGTAGTACAAGTGATCCTTGGACTTGAGATCATCATAGTATCTTGTAAGTAATGAATTATACTTTGACTTATTCTTTAAAAACCCTTAGAGTATATCAAAGGGTATGTTTGGGTGTAATAAGTTACATATGAAGATAATGAATGGTCAATAAAGAATCTACCACTTCTAGTAAAAGAAGAGATATGTCTTATGTGATTCGTTAAATGACAACCCAATAGTCCTTGGCCAAGGCAGAATAAAATTAGAAAGGAGTTTCTAATTTGCATTATTTGGAGTTGTGTATTTTCTAATCGAAATATATATAATTAAATAAAATAAGACTTGACAGTAATTCCATGTCTTATATTTAATTGGAACATTGTATGGTGAAAGGATTGAATTGTACGGTAACTATTTACTCACAAGTTCTTTTATGATTAATGTTGAAATCTATATTATCTAAAAAGTCGTTGATCGCTAGGGAGGCTTATCCCTATTGTAGAATTAATATTATTTATTTAAATAGATTATTAGTTTAATTTATTTATTTAAATAAGATTAGAATTGTTCTAATTGATTTATTCACAACCGGTTTAATATGGAGAACCTAAAGGGTCACACCATAAAAGGAAGAATAATTATTTAAGAAGGTAATGACATAATCGTAATAATGCATTAAGTATAATTAATTTAATCTATGGTGATAGAATAAATTAAATAGCTTAATGTTTATTATTTAATATTTTGAAAATATTAAATATAAATTAATAAGAGGAGTCTTATTAATATTATTACAATTATTATTATTTTAATTTCTAAAGGAGTTTAGGAATTAATTTAATATTAGTACTCTCACATATTCCTAATAAGATTAGGAGGCAAATTAATTAAAGGAATTTAATTAATAAATCCCAATATATTGGGAAGCCTAATTAATTAAAAGAGTTTAATTAATTAAATGAAACTTTATTTCTAATAGGATTGGAAGGGTTGACCAATATCTATATAAGAAGAGTCTTATGTTAGATATCAGTTCATGCAATTCCAATTGTTGGAGAGTACTCCTTTTCTATGGAGGATAGAAAACTAGGGTTTAGCCAACCACCCTCCTTCTTGATAATTCATCTTCCTTGGTGGATCACCTCTAGAGGCCAAACACCTGGGTGGCTAACTTGATCAAATGAAGGAATCTAACCCGGATAATTCAAGGAGATCGCGAAGAACAAGGAGTTGAACTTGTACCTGTGGAAGCTTCGTTCTACAAGGGTATGAATTCCATAACTTCTTATTTATCGTTCTAAATTTATAATTTTCATAAAGGATGATCCGGGTAATGGTTTTGTAAAAAAATTTAAACTCTGATATACCATACTTCCGCTTATTTTGTAATTTGATTGCATCACGATTTCGTACAAACCCAACAATGGCATCAGAGCCAAACCTTTATACAATATTAATTGTTTTGATTCTATATTATATGGGTATGTATTTAGAATAATTTATTGGGCATAATTAATTGTATAAAATTATTATTAAAAAAACGAAAAGCGTCTTTTAATTCCGAACTGAAAAAAAAAGCGCAAAAGCATTTTTTTTGGAGTGAACCGCGTTACTGGGGAATTTATTTTTATTTTTTTTTGTATATAACCCAACTAGTTATATATATATAAAGTAAAGTAGCAAGATTCAAAAGGAAAACTTTCAAGTACCATAATTATTATAGATTAAGAATCATATATATATATATATATATATATATATATTATATTCTTAATAATTTTATAATTAAAATAAAGAGTTTATTTTAATCTTGAAATTGGATTTCATGTAATTTAAAATTGCCCATTAAATGATACTTATATATATATAGAATGATTTTAATTCATGAGGTAAATGTTAATTTATTGATGCATATGATGATATGCATGAAAATAAATGGGGATTGATTATGGACTATTAACCAATGTGATTGGATTTTATTTTAGTTGAATGATTGAATGAATGAGTTTTATTAAATGGGGTCTGCGTACCTCGTCTTCTCAGTTTTTTCTTGATGTAAAATTCTATCTCCCTCCTATGTACTACCCATTGACTGTTGATCAAGATTTTTATTTAATTTAAATAGTTTATGTAATAAGATTAGTTAGAATTATCTTGAAGAATTGGAGACCAAGGAACAAGGAGCGCTTGTAAACTCGTTTGTATGGAGCCCGAGTTTAAATGTAATAGTTACGTTTAAATTTAAATTATTGCACTTCTAGGTTTGACCTTTTGGTTCACTTGGTGGCTCTAGTTGTAACGAATGAGAATTTTATATACGAATTTTAATATTTATTAAATTAAATAAATATTTTAATTTATTTATTTATTGAGTTAAATAAATAATTTATGTAATTGTTGTGGAGTAATTTAATTAAGTGCAATATGTTAATTAAATGAATTTAAATTTAATTGATGTGTAATGATTTTATGGTATAGTTTAATTTAATTGAGATAATTAAATTAAATGAATTTTATGTGATAATTGTTACATGAGATTATGATTAGCGAGTAATTGTAATTGTTATGTGACAAAAATTATTTGGTTAAGTGATGCTAGCTTTAATTTAATTAAATTAGAATATTAAGATTTAATTAATTTAAAGTGTAACATTGAAAGTTATGTGTTAAAAGAATTAAAAAAGGGTTTTTAAATTAGTTTTACCAAACAAGTCCCTTAAAACTATTTTTAAAGAGTTTTGCCACACAAGACCCTTGCACCTATTTTAATTTTGTTTTACCAAACATTGCCTTAAGTTCAAAAATCTGTTTTTTTAAATAAAAGGGTTTTGCCAAACAAGCTTTATGGCTTTTAAATTTTAAAATATTATAACTAATGTAATTTATTATGGGATTAATTGATAATTATTATATTTATTATATGATTGTCAGTTATATATGTATGTATATGTATATTTTATATTATACGTTAGTTAGAGAGTTAGAGTTTTATCAGAGTTAGAACAAAAGAGAAAACAAAGAAGTAGAAAAAAATTATAGAGAAAAGTTAGAGAGAAAGGAGGAGGAATCCTTTGCTAAGCCAACAATCATCATCTTCTTCTTCACTTCAATTAGCTTAAGGGTATAATCTCAATTCCTTATTTTTAAAATATGTTTTTATGTTCTTCATGAGTTTAGTTCTCTTTGTATGTGAATTAACATAAAATTGATGTAAACATGATGTGTGTGTGTGTGTGTATATATATATATATATATATATATATATATATATATATTGTGTTTATAAATTGTTATATATGAATTATATGATGATTTTAGTAGTTTAATTCATGTAAACATGATGAATATGAAAAATTTATGTTCATCAAAAGTTACAGTGAAATAATTTTTCTAATTGGCTTCTTTCAAATCAAAATTTATGTTTGATTGTATATTGTTGTGTAAATTGATTATCGATTGTGTTAATATGATGAGAAACAAATTTAATATGTTTAGAATCATGTGAATTGGTTTAAAAACAAACTCACAATGTTCAATTTCATCAAAAACACTGAAAATTATCTTTTTTCCAAATTTTACAAAATTTAGTGTTTTAAATGATGTGTTTTGATGTCTTTATATGTTTGAACATGCTAGAATCATAAACTGATAATTTTACAATAGTTTATGTTTGTTATGGGGTCTGAATTCAAAATTTGATGTAGAGAAATAAGCCAAATTAACTTTTTCTCTACAAAGTTCGCGAACTGTCAGACTTGTCTGCTCAGTGGCGCTGCCGCGCTGGTCCTACAGATTGGGCAGAAACCTATTTTTAATTATACAATTTTATGAGATTAATAATGTAATAAATTCTAAAGCATGTTAATAAAATTAAAATGCTAAATAGACAGTAATGAATTATATTGTTAAAATAGAATATATAATTTTAATTTGATTAATTATAATTAATGTAAATGTTAATTTAAATTATAATTTATTTGATTATAATTTAATAAGTGCATGATGTAATTTAATTAATTATAATCAGTAAATGTTTAATTTAAATTATAATTTTTTTAATTATAATTTAATTAATATAAAATATAATTATAATTTGATTAATTATAATTAAAGTGAATGTTTAATATTAAATTATAATAATAATTAATTTGAGTATATAATTATTAATTGATTAATTATGTGATAATTAACTATTAACTTAATAAATAAAGAGGAATAAGTTAACCTAAATGAGTTAACTAATTATGTGAATTAGTTATGTGATAACTAATTTAGATTATTATTGTTAATTATATATATGTAGGGTTAATTAAAGAACGTGAGTATAACTTGTAGCTTGCGCTTGAGGCAAGTTCTCTATCCCTAAACTTGTGATTTATATGCAAGTGTTTTAAATTCAAATCTTAATTGTATTTGAGCATGTCATTTTATTTCTGCAATGGACAAGTAATTATTTAAAGTTCACGATTTAATTAAAGTGGCCTTGACTTAATTGTTTAAGTAAGGTCTTTTTTTTTTGAATGTTTTAAGTTTATTTCTAAAGCATAAGTTATTTCATAATTCTTTATTGTAGAATTATTCTAGATTATTGTAAGTCGATTCAACTATTCCTTAGTTGATGGTAGTTGAACTCTAAATTTCCCTTGAAGCTTATCCAAACCAAACTTTCTTTGGTGCGGATTTGTATCAAATACTGAGATGAACAACCCTATTTATTAGGAGATTACCATGAAAAAGCGTTAAGATGTTTGTGCACAATACATGGTACGAAGGGCTAATCCCCCTAAGTATGAGTTAAAAGTCCATATAGTCTAATGACTGTTAAGAAATGTTTATAACCTAGGACATAGTTCAAGGTCTTATGACTCTCAGATGATTTCTATATTCGAAATTCTAAATGTTGGTGAAAGAATTATTATTCAATTCTTTATTATTGGTGAAAGAAAAGTTATTCAAATCTTTTGAATTTATTCAGTTATGTTATCGTTATTATTATTGTTATTCCAAGTGAGCTTTCGTTTGCTTACTCTTGCAATTAAATAACCATTGCAGCTAAAGTCGAGAACGTTGACGTTACCGTCAACAAGTAAAGGAAAAAGCAAGATGAACAAGTGAAGACTTGTTGTGTTTTGATTATGTTGTAATAAAACTTTATGATGTTATGTTTTATTTTCCGCACTTATGTATAGATGTTAAGGTTAGATAAACCCTGGGATATTTTGATTAAGGTTGTAATCCTTTATAAGAAAGATTTTTATTTAATTATAAGGTTGTAATTTATTTTGTATTCCTTATTATTGGGCAGTAGTTGTATTTTAGTTATACAGTGAACACCAAATCATGTGAAAATGAAGTACCCGAATTTGGGGGTGTCACTGTTGGTATCAAAGCTTTAGGTTATGAACCTTAGGTGGGGGAAACCTTAGGTAGTAGCCTTGTAGGAGATCGAAAAGATAGTGATGATAGTAAAGATAATAAGCCACCTTATGTGCTATGTGTTTTATTTATGTACGCGAAGAGTATCGATCGATATCACGTAATAGGTAAACTTTAAAACTTTGTTGTCAAGATGACGAACGTTGGAGAGTCCAGTCAGGCTAGGAGGAGTTACCCCAGATGCCTAGAGACAAGGAGCCCCGAGACATCCATGTTGTCTGGGAGCAGTTGGTTCAGAGAGAGTCATCTCCATTGATCACCGTAGCTGGTCAAGAGCATGAGCCAGTATCTGACCGAGATGATGAGGATGAGTCAGAGGAGGAGGAGGAGGATCCTGAAGAGGAGTTTCCACCTCACTCGACTAGTGCTGAGATGTACGAGGAGATCTACGACCATAGCGTGGAGCTTCATGGACGAGTCAGAGAACTCGAGGAACTGGTGGACAAGGGTCGAACTACCATACAGCAGCGGGACGAGACCATTAAAGAGCTAGACAGTGAGCCTGGAAATGCCAAGTGGGGTCTAGTTCACGCAGAGAGTGACAGAGACGATGCCCTAGCTGAGCTAGCAAAGCTGAAGAACGACATCCAAGAGGAGTCAGCGAAGCGCGTCAAAGCAGAGGAGACAAGCTTGAGGGCTACTCAACGTGCAGATCGAGTTGAAGACGAGGTTCAAGTAAAGAAGGCCAAGCTGAGGGAGACAAACTATGCCTTCCATACAGCTATAGATAGGGCCCAGGATCGTATATTCTATTACCCAGCTTAGTTCAAAGATATACCGTGGTACATGGTGGATCGCAGAACAGTGTTCCGGGTGATGGAAGAAGAACTTAGAGAGGCTGTGCGACGTCTTAACATGCCTAGATAGTAGAGTCTTTAATTATGTGTTTCTTTATATATAAATAAATGTAAATCCTATAATCTGAGATAATAATGGGATAAGATAATAATGTGATCCTGTAACCTTTTTAGTTCAGGAAAGATGATGTAAATAGCAAAGATGCTATCTATTCTATGTTTTTAAAACTATGAATCAATAAAATAAAGAAGTTATTTGACGTGCTATGTGTTCAAGTGTGAATTGAGTTAATTTAAATATTTAAATTGAACTTGAATATCTAAGAAATGAGTAAAAGATCTAATAAAAGTATTTTTTAACAGAAAGATGCCTCCTAGAAGAAGACCTACATGTCTACACCCCGAGGGTTCGACGAACAACAACAACAACAATGATGGGACGAATCCCAATTCAGTTCAACAATTAGTGAACCTGCTGACAGGAGCGCTTGCAAATCAGCCGCAAGTGCAGGGTACAACGTTTAAAGAGTTTAAGGCAGTAGGACCGTCGAAGTTTCAGGGATCGGTAAATCCGATAGAGGCTCAGACGTGGGTTATGGAAATGGAGAAGGTCTTCGACGTGGCTAGGGTTAGCGAGGACTAGAAGACGGCTTTCGTGACTTTCATGAAGAAGTCGAAGGCTAGCTTTTGGTGGTAGGCCAACAAGACTAGGGAAGGGGAAAGAGTGATAGCATGGGAACATTTCAAGGAAATGTTCTTTGAAATGTACTTCCCCGTGAGCTCGCAGAACCAGATGGAGGTTCAATTTCTGGAGCTTAAACAGGGAAGGATGACGGTGCTGAAATACGCCGCGAAGTTCAAAGAGTTGGCCAGGTTCGCTACGTACCAGGTCAGTACCGACGAGAGGAAGGCGAGAAGGTTTGAGCAGGGACTGAAGCCGTGGCTCTACAGTAAGGTCTCCATGTTCCAGCTAAGAACGTTTGCAGTTGTGCTGGAAAAGGTCATCCTCGCTGAATGGGGAAGCGACGCAGTGACCAAGTACAATCAAGACCAAAAGAAGAAGAAAAATGAGACGGAGAACAAGGCTGGTGGTAGCGGGGCTATCAACTAGAAAAGGAAGTGGAACGATAACACCTCTGCTGGGAGTCAACAGGGAAACCAGCATAAGAAGAGGATTAAAGCATGTGTGACATGCGATAAAAATCACACTGGAATGTGTCTGAGGGGGAAGCGGGTATGCTTCAACTGTGGTCAGGAAGGCCACATTGCGCCAAATTACCCGAACCCAAAGAAGGGAGCTTGCTACACATATGGATCTAAGGATCACATGGCCCATAGTTGCTCGAGGAAGCCAGCTAGAGGGTAGGAAATGGAGGCAATGGCAGTGGCAGCACTCTGACTATCGCTGGACCCCTGCAGGCAGTTCGAGCCACTGTCAAATTGTTCAACATGACGGTACAGGATGCTGTGCAGTCAAAAGATGTGGTGTCAGGTATTATTCCGGTCAATAGTATAAATGCTTATGTATTATTTGATTCGGGTGCTACTTGTTCATTTATATCTGATAATTTTGCTAAGACCATAGACTTACCTAAAGAGGAATTAGTTTACCCCATGAACATAGAGATTGCGAATAGGGAGGTTATTTCTGTTAGGTTTGTTTACAAGAACTATAGATTGGACATTATGGGTCATGAATTGAGGGTAGATTTAATTCCAATAAGACTTGGGGAATTCGATGTTATTTTGGGTATGGATTGGTTGTTCAACCATGGGGCGATAATCGATTGTCAGAAGAAGTCTGTAAACCTTACGTCTCCGTCAAAGGTAGTGTTTTATAGTAGAAAATTGCCTAGACAAGCGAGTTGTCTGAAGATTATGCAAGCCAAGAAGTTGTTGAATCAAGGCTATGTAGGGTACTTAGCCTACACAGTGGATACTCGTAAGGAGAGCCCGAAGATAGAAGAGATATCAGTGGTTAGGGAGTTTGTGGACGTATTTCTGAGAGATTTGCCAGGACTTCCGCCAGATAGAGAAATAGAGTTCGTGATCGACTTAGCACCGAGAACTTCTCCGATTTCGAAAGCTCCGTACAGAATGGCTCCAGTCGAGATGAAGGAATTGATGGATCAACTACAAGAATTAATGGATAAGAAGTATATTCAACCGAGCGTTTCACAGTGGGGAGTGCCAGTTTTGTTCGTGAAAAAGAAGGATGGATCAATGAGACTATGCATTGATTATAGGGAGTTGAACAAAGTTACGATCAAAAATATGTATCCTTTACCTAGGATCGATGACTTGTTCGATCAACTGAAGGGTGATAGATACTTCTCGAAAATAGATTTGAGAAGTGGGTATTATCAGTTGAAGGTATGAAGAGAAGATATACCGAAGACGGCTTTCAGAACTTGGTATGGACATTACGAGTTCTTAGTGATGTCATTTGGTCTAACAAATGCACCAACTGCATTTATGGACTTAATGAATAAGGTATTTATGCCATTCCTAGATAAGTTTGTAATAGTGTTCATAGATGACATTTTGGTTTATTCCAAACTGAGGAGGAAGACACTGAACATTTACGGCTAACATTAGAATCGCTAAGATGGGAGAAGCTATACGCGAAATTCTAGAAATGCCAATTCTGGTTAGAACGTGTGCAATTTCTTGTCCACGTGATTGACAAGGATGGGATTTCGGTAAATCCATCAAAAGTTGAAGCTGTGATGAATTGGGATCAGCCGAAGATATCGTCTGAAGTGAGGAGTTTCTTGGGATTGACAGGTTATTACAGAAGATTTATCCAAGACTTTTCCAAGATTGCAACTCCGTTAACGAATTTGACTCGTAAAATAGTTAAATTTATTTGGACGAAAAAGTGTGCGGAGAGATTTCAGGAACTGAAGAAGAGGTTGAGTACTGCTCCGGTGTTGTCATTGTCGGATAGTATAGGAAATTTTATAGTATACAGTGATGCCTCACATAAGGGATTAGGCTGTGTACTGATGCAGAGCGGCAAGGTTATTGCATATGCGTCACACCAACTGAAGGACTATGAGAAAGGGTATCCGACCCATGACTTAGAATTGGCGGCAGTAGTGTTTGCTCTGAAGATCTGGAGACACTATCTTTTGATAGTAGTGTGTATACAAGCCAATCATGTATGATGATAAAGCACGTACTTTGTAAACAATCTTATTTATTTATTAATAAAATATTCATTTATTAAAGGCATTTAATTATCTACATGTTGCTGTTTTTATAATATGTAAATAACCCATAGTTTTAAGCAATGCTTTTAGAATCATGATGATGATCATGCTAATGAGATCTAAATTCTTAGAAAGTTTTAAAACTAAAATAGTTCCCAATCGTGGGATTACTAAAAAGGGGATTAGTAAATCCGGATAGATTGGTACATATGTTGCTTGCTCATTGGATGAGGATGATTGATCTCATGATCATTTGTGTGGAGACACTAAAGCAAGTATGTAGGTGCTTATTGGAGAATAAGTTCACTGAACGTGATTCGCTATGGAATACCTAATGGAGATTTACTCGCCTGTCAATAGGAATTCCTAATGTGATAGTAGTACAAGTAATCCTTGGACTTGAGATCATCATAGTATCTTGTATGTAACAAATTATACTTTGACTTATTCCTTAAGACCTTTTAAGGCATATATAGGGTATGCTTGGGTATAATGAGTTACATATGGAGATAATGAATGATCAATAAAGAATCTACCACCTCTAGTAAAAGAGGAGATATGTCCTATGTGATTCGTTAAATGACAACCCAGGAATCCTTGGCCAAGGTGAAATGAAATTAGAAAGGAGTTTCTAATTTGCATTATTTGGAGTTGTGCATTTTCTAATCGAAATACATATAATTAAATAAAATAAGACTTGACAGTAAATCCATGTCTTATATTTAATTGGGACATTGTATGGTGGAAGGATTGAATTGTACGGTAACTATTTACTCACAGGTTCTTTTTGATTAATGTTGAAATCTATATTATCTGGAAAATCGTTGATCGCTAGGGAGGCTTATCCCTATTGTAGAATAAATATTATTTATTTAAATAAATTATTAGTTTAATTTATTTATTTAAATAAGATTAAAATTGTTTTAATTGATTTATTCACAACCGGTTTAATATGGAGAACCTAAAGGGTCACACCATAAAAGGAAGAATAATTATTTAAGAAGGTAATGGCATAATCGTAATAATGCATTAAGTATAATTAATTTAATCTATGGTGATAGAATAAATTAAATAGCTTAATGTTTATTATTTAATATTTTGGAAATATTAAATATAAATTAATAAGAGGAGTCTTATTAATATTATTACAATTATTATTATTTTAATTTCTAAAGGAGTTTAGTAATTAATTTAATATTTAGTGCTCTCATTTATTCCTAATAAGATTAGGAGACAAATTAATTAAATGAATTTAATTAATTATTCCCATGTGATGGGAAGCCTAAATTAATTAAAGGAGTTTAATTAATTAAAAGAAATCCCATGTCTAATAGGATTAGAAGGGTTGACCAATATCTATATAAGAGAAGTCTTATAATAGATATTAGATTGATGTAATTCCAATTGTTGGAGAGTACTCCTTTTCTATAGAGGATAGAAAACTAAGGTTAAGCCAAACACCCTCCTTCTTGATAATTCATCTTCCTTGGTGGATCACCTCTAGAGGCCAAACACTTGGGTGGCTAACGTTGATCAAAGAAAGGAATCTAACCCGAAAATTCAAGGAGATCACGAAGAACAAGGAGTTGAACTAGTACCTGTGGAAGCTTCGTTCTACAAGGGTATGATTCCATAACTTCTTATTTATCGTTTTAAATTAATAATTTGCATAAAGGATGATCCGGGTAATGGTTTTGTAGAAATTTTTTAAACTCTGATATACCATGCTTCCGCTAATTTTTGCAATTTGATTGCGTCACGATTTCGTACAAACCCAACAGTGGCATCAGAGCCAAATCTTTATGCAATTATTAATTTATTTTTGATTTCATATACATATGGGTATGTATTTAAAATAATTTATTGGGCATAATTTTATTGTATAAAATTATATTTATTTTTTTTATAAAAAAAAAAAAAAAAAAAAAAAAAAAAGATTTTTTTGGGATGAATCACAATTTTTTTTGTGCTAATCTTGAATTCTGCAAAGAAAAGGTGTTGTCTCTTTCTTACTCCAAAAAGAAGGTGACCCATCAGGAAAGGACTTTTTTAATAAACCTGCAGGACTCTTTTAATAAAAGAAGGTGACTTCTTTTTAAAAAATAAATATGATATATTTATATATTATATTCTAAATAATTTTATAATTAAAATAAAGAGTTTATTTTAATCTTGAAATTGGATTTCATGCAATTTAAAATTTCCCATTAAATGATACTCATATATATATGGAATGTTTTAATTCATGAGATGAATATTTATTTATTGATATATATGGTGATATGTATGAAAATAAATGGGGATTGATTATGGACTATTTGACCAATGTGATTGGATTTTATTTTAGTTGAATGCTTGAATGAATGGGTTTTATTAAATGGGGTCTGCGTACCTCGTCTTCTCTAATTTTTTTTTCTTGATGTAAAATTCTATATCCTTCCTATGTACTTCCCCTTGACTGTTGATCAAGGTTTCTATTTAAATTAAATAGTTTAATGTAATAAGAATAGTTAGAATTATCTTGAAGAAATTGGAGACCAAGGAGCAAGGAGCGCGTGAAGACCCGTTTGTATGGAGCCCGAGTTTAAATGTAATAGTTATATTTAAATTTAAATTCTTACACTCCTAGGTTTGACCTTTTGGTTCACTTGGTGGCTCTAGTGAACCAAACTAGAATAAAAGTCCATAATCAATCCGGGTAGAATATAATATTCTATATTGCATGCTAAATATTATATATATTATATTTTATGCAAACATGTTTCGCATGTTTAATAAAATGACGCGTATTTTATATATATATGTGCATGCGCGCTAAACAAAGATGAGACTAATAATAACAAACCCCTCAAAGAAATAATATTAAGTCCGAAGCGTTCAAATGATATTTGGAATATCGAACGTCGCCTTCTAGCATGATAAATTAATAGAGTATTAAATATTTAATATGAGCTTGTTGTGCTATCCACAAGGCGAGTATTGCGTATTTAAGATGTTAATTAATCACATTTGATGCTTATCAAGAAAATTGAACGATCTAGTCTTGTTGTGCTATCCACAAGGACGAACATTTTTCTTTTTTGAATTTATGGAAGTGCTAGGCTGGACTTAACTTAAATCATTTTAGTTCGGATGTGCACACACTTGACCATTATGATTTAAGAGGCAAAATAAAAGGAGTTATATAGTGTTGTAATTGACAAGAGTTGTCTACCTATTTATTTGTATATCGCTTGTTGTGCTATCCACAAGGTTATATACATTTGAAATGGGATCCTTATTCTCACTAGCAAATCTTTAATTAGATGTTGCCGAACTATATAAGTGAGGGTAATATAGTTTGATGAAAATAGTGGGAGATACCAATTTAAAATAAAGACCTAAATTTATTTTGGTATGCAAAATTAATAAAATGAATGTTTGCTAAAATGTTATTTTTCACATGCAGAATTTTAAAAATGTCTAAATCACTAATTTCACTGCGAAGCATACTTGATGCTAATAAGCTTACCGGGCCGAATTATACGGACTAACTAAGAAATCTGAGAATAGTTCTCACTGTTGAAAAGATTTCTTATGTCCTAAACTCACCTGTCCCTGGAACTGTTCCAGAAACAGTCTCTGAGGAAGAGATTGCCACCATTATAAGTGGCAAGATGATGCATCTGTGGCTCAATGCATCATGCTCGCATCCATGAATAACGAGCTTCAGCGTCAGCACGAAAAAATGGATGCTCCTGCTATGCTGCTTCACCTCAAGGAGTTGTATGGTGAACAGAGTAGGACTGCTAGATATGAGATATCTAAGGAGCTCTTCCGATCTCGGATGACCGAGGGTACTGCCGTCGAGACTCATGTCCTGAAAGTGATCAATTTGATTGAACGCCTTGGACAGCTTGGGTTCGTCATGGATGGGGAGTTGAGTCAAGACTTGGTCTTGCAGTCACTCCCTGAGACCTTCTCGCAGTTTGTGGTTAATTTTCACATGAATAAGCTAGATGTCAGCTTGCCTGAGCTGCTTAACATGCTGAAAACTGCAGAAGGTCACTTCCCATCCAAGAAGAACCATATCTTGATGGTGGATTCTTCCAATAAAAGGAATAGACCTAAGGTATCTTCTGAAAAGAAGAAATCCAAGAAGGCTAAGGGAAAGGGGAAAGAAAAGGAACAAAAGAAACCTGAACCAGCTAAAGGAATGTGCTTTCATTGCAACAAGCCGGGTCATTGGAAGAAAAACTGCAAGAAGTTTCTAGCAGACAAGAAGCTTGGAGAAGCTTCGACTTCCAATCAAGGTTTGTTCATGATTGAAATTAATTTTTCAGAAAGTCAAAATTCTACTTGGGTATTGGATATCGGCTGTGGTTCTCACATATGTAATAATGTGAAGGGACTGGTCAGAAGTAGAAAGCTGAACAATGATGAGGTGATCCTACGAGTAGGGAATGGAGCAAAGGTTGCTGCATTAGCTGTAGAAACTTATTATTTAGTAATGCCTTCGGGCAAGTCCATTTATCTTAATAATTGTTATTATGTTCCGAATATTAGTAAAAACATTATTTCAATTTCTGTATTGGATATGGAAGGATTTAACGTTGTTATAAAGAACAATAGTTGTTCTATTTATAAAGACGATGTTTTATATGGTATTGAAAATTTGCGAAATGGACTTTATACACTTGACTTACAAGAAAATATATTTCAAATTGAACAAACTAAGAAAAGGAAAAGAGATGATATTAATTATACCTACATGTGGCACTGTAGACTCGGTCATATCAATGAAACAAGATTATCCAAGTTGCATAAAGATGGGCCCCTCGAGCTATCCGATTATGAATCATATCCAACTTGTGAATCTTGTCTCATGGGTAAAATGACTAAATCTCCTTTTAGTGGAAGAGGAGAAAGAGTTACAGAGTTGTTGACATTGATTCACACAGACGTTTGTGGGCCTATGACAACAAGTGCACGGGGTGGGTATTCTTATTTTATTACTTTCACTGATGATCACTCAAGATTTGGATATGTGTATTTAATGAAATACAAGTCAGAATCATTTGAAAAGTTCAAAGAGTTCAGAAGTGAAGTAGAGAAACAAACGGGCAAGAGTATAAAGATACTTCGATCAGATCGAGGTGGAGAATACTTAAGCGGTGAGTTTCATTATTGTCTCAAAGAAAATGGTATAATCTCACAATGGACTCCTCCAGGTACACCACAGTTAAATGGAGTATCTGAAAGGAGAAATCGAACACTGTTGGACATGGTTCGATCCATGATGAGTTTTATCGTCCTTCCAATTTCCTTCTGGGGATATGCCCTAGAAACGGCTGCATACCTACTTAACAAGGTACCTACCAAATCCGCCCCAAAGACTCCATATGAGATGTGGAAGGGGAGGAAACCAAATCTTAAGCATGTTAAGACTTGGGGTTGTCCAGCTTATGTCAAAAAGTTTGAACATGATAAGCTACAGACTAAATTCGAAAAGTGTAGATTTGTGGGATACCCTAAAGAAACTGTAGGGTATTATTTCTATCATCTAACTGATCAAAAAGTGTTTGTTGCGAAACATGCTGCCTTCTTGGAAAAGGAGTTTATCCATGAAGGGGTCAGTGGGAGTAAGATATATCTTGAAGAAGCTCAAGAACCACAAATTACTACGGATCAAAGTCAGGTACCTGACCAAGTAGAAGAACCTACTATACCACACCCTGTTCGTAAATCTGGAAGAGTACCGAAGATACCTAAGAGGTATGGATTCGTTGTAGAGGATGACGATGAGGTACGTATCATGAATGATGATGATCCATTGAATTACGAACAGGCCATGAGTAATAAAGACTCAGGGAAATGGCTTGAAGCCATGAAATCCGAAATGGACTCTATGTATGAAAACAAAGTATGGACTTTGGTTTCACCACCTGAAGGCATTAAGCCTATTGGGTGTAAATGGGTCTTTAAAAGAAAGACTGGAGCGGACGGCAAGGTGGAGACCTATAAGGCCCGACTGGTTGCAAAAGGTTTCAAACAAAGACAAGGAGTTGATTATGATGAAACCTTTTCACCAGTAGCTATGCTCAAGTCCATTCGGATTTTGCTTGCGATTGCAGCTTATAACGACTATGAGATCTGGCAGATGGACATGAAAACGGCCTTCCTCAATGGGAAACTTGAGGAGGATGTGTATATGACACAGCCAGAGGGATTTGTTTCAAAGGTTGGAATAAATTAAGTCTGTAAGCTGCAACGATCCATTTATGGATTGAAGCAAGCTTCTCGTAGATGGAACATTCGTTTTGATGAGACAATCAAAGAGTTTGATTTTATCAAAAATGACGATGAACCATGTGTGTACAAGAAGGTTAGTGGGAGCGCAGTTTCATTCCTTGTATTATATGTTGATGATATATTACTGATAGGGAATGACATTCCTATGCTACAATCAATTAAAATCTGGTTATCTAAACACTTCTCCATGAAGGACTTGGGAGAAGCATCCTATATTTTGGGGATAAAGATCTATAGAGATAGATCTAAAAGGATGCTTGGTTTATCCCAAGGAACGTACATTGATGCAATGCTAAAGAGATTTAGCATGGAAGATTCCAAAAGAGGACTCATGCCGATGAGCCATGGAATACATCTCTCCAAGAAACAGGCCCCAAAGACACCTGAGGAGAGAGACCGTATGAGTAAGATCCCTTATGCTTCTGCAATAGGATCTATCATGTACGGTATGATATGTACTAGACCGGATGTTGCTCATGCACTTAGTGTAACGAGCAGATACCAGTCGAATCCTGAGAAGAGCACTGGAAGGCAGTGAAGAATATCCTAAAGTACTTGAGAAGGACTAAAGATATTTTTCTTGTCTACGGTGGGTCTGAATTAAAACTCGAGGGCTTCACAGACTCAAGTTTTCAAATGGACCAAGATGACAGTAAATCTGTTTCGGGGTATGTTGTTACCTTGAACGGAGGCGTAGTGAGTTGGAAGAGTTCCAAGCAGCAAACAGTTGCTGATTCAGTGACAGAGGCAGAGTATATAGCTGCAAGTGAAGCTGCAAAGGAAGCTGTTTGGATGAAGAAGTTCATTACTGAACTTGGTGTGGTTCCTAGCATTGGAGAAGCAGTTCCCGTTTACTGTGACAACACAGGAGCAGTTGCACAGGCTAAGGAACCCAGGTCTCATCAGAAATCTAAACACGTGTTGCGGCGATTTCACTTGATCAGGGAGATCATTGAAAGAGGAGACGTCACCTTGGAGCGTGTAGACTCTCAAGATAACATTGCAGATCCATTTACTAAAGCTTTAACACAACAGCAGTTTGATCGTCACTTAGAGAAGATGGGTATGAGATACCATGGCGATTGGCTTTAGTGCAAGTGGGAGATTGATAGTAGTGTGCATACAAGCCAATCATGTATAATGATAAAGCACGTACTTTGTAAACAATCTTATTTATTTATTAATAAAATATTCATTTATTAAAGGCATTTAATTATCTACATGTTGCTGTTTTTATAATATGTAAATAACCCATAGTTTTAAGCAATGCTTTTAGAATCATGATGATGATCATGCTAATGAGATCTAAATTCTTAGAAAGTTTTAAAACTAAAATAGTTCCCAATCGTGGGATTACTAAAAAGGGGATTAGTAAATCCGGATAGATTGGTACATATGTTGCTTGCTCATTGGATGAGGATGATTGATCTCATGATCATTTGTGTGGAGACACTAAAGCAAGTATGTAGGTGCTTATTGGAGAATAAGTTCACTGAACGTGATTCGCTATGGAATACCTAATGGAGATTTACTCGCCTGTCAATAGGAATTCCTAATGTGATAGTAGTACAAGTAATACTTGGACTTGAGATCATCATAGTATCTTGTATGTAACAAATTATACTTTGACTTATTCCTTAAGACCTTTTAAGGCATATATAGGGTATGCTTGGGTATAATGAGTTACATATGGAGATAATGAATGATCAATAAAGAATCTACCACCTCTAGTAAAAGAGGAGATATGTCCTATGTGATTCGTTAAATGACAACCCAGGAATCCTTGGCCAAGGTGAAATGAAATTAGAAAGGAGTTTCTAATTTGCATTATTTGGAGTTGTGCATTTTCTAATCGAAATACATATAATTAAATAAAATAAGACTTGACAGTAAATCCATGTCTTATATTTAATTGGGACATTGTATGGTGGAAGGATTGAATTGTACGGTAACTATTTACTCACAGGTTCTTTTTGATTAATGTTGAAATCTATATTATCTGGAAAGTCGTTGATCGCTAGGGAGGCTTATCCCTATTGTAGAATAAATATTATTTATTTAAATAAATTATTAGTTTAATTTATTTATTTAAATAAGATTAAAATTGTTTTAATTGATTTATTCACAACCGGTTTAATATGGAGAACCTAAAGGGTCACACCATAAAAGGAAGAATAATTATTTAAGAAGGTAATGGCATAATCGTAATAATGCATTAAGTATAATTAATTTAATCTATGGTGATAGAATAAATTAAATAGCTTAATGTTTATTATTTAATATTTTGGAAATATTAAATATAAATTAATAAGAGGAGTCTTATTAATATTATTACAATTATTATTATTTTAATTTCTAAAGGAGTTTAGTAATTAATTTAATATTTAGTACTCTCATTTATTCCTAATAAGATTAGGAGACAAATTAATTAAATGAATTTAATTAATTATTCTCATGTGATGGGAAGCCTAAATTAATTAAAGGAGTTTAATTAATTAAAAGAAATTCCATGTCTAATAGGATTAGAAGGGTTGACCAATGTCTATATAAGAGAAGTCTTATAATAGATATTAGATGATGCAATTCCAATTGTTGGAGAGTACTCCTTTTCTATAGAGGATAGAACACTAAGCCAAACACCCTCCTTCTTGATAATTTCTCTTCCTTGGTGGATCACCTCTAGAGGCCAAACACTTGGGTGGCTAACGTTGATCAAAGAAAGGAATCTAACCCGAAAATTCAAGGAGATCACGAAGAACAAGGAGTTGAACTAGTACCTGTGGAAGCTTCGTTCTACAAGGGTATGATTCCATAACTTCTTATTTATCGTTTTAAATTAATAATTTGCATAAAGGATGATCCGGATAATGGTTTTGTAGAAATTTTTTAAACTCTGATATACCATGCTTCCGCTAATTTTTGCAATTTGATTGCGTCACGATTTCGTACAAACCCAACAGTATGGAGAAAAGTGTGAGATATTCACAGATCACAAGAGTCTAAAGTATATCTTTACACAGAAAGATTTGAACATGCGCCAAAGGAAATGGTTGGAACTTATCAAAGACTACGACTGCGAGATTCTTTACCATCCGGGTAAAGCTAACGTTGTTGCCGACGCTTTGAGCAGGAAGGGTCGGGAGAAGTTAAATATGTTAACTGATCAGGATCAGTTGATAGTAGTATGGCTAAGTTAGAGCTGGAAGTAAAGTATCCGAAGGAATCAGATGAGAAGCTGTTTCAAGTAACTACTGGTTCTACTCTGGTAGACATGGGCGAAAGAGGCACAACTTCACGATGAGGAGTGCGAGAAGATCCGGAAGAGAATAACCGATGATGAAGAAATCAATTTCAGAATCGATAATGAAGGACTGCTACAATTTGAAGGGAGAATCTGGGTACCACCAGTACCAGACGTCAAAGAGGAAACTTTGTCCGAGGCTCATAGTTCGAGATATTCGATTCACCCTGGGAGTACGAAGATGTACAAGGATCTCAGACAGCATTTTTGGTGGTCGAATATGAAGAGAGACGTAGCTGAATGCGTTGCGAGATGTCTGACGTGCCAGAAAGTCAAAGTAGAACACCAGCGATTGACTGGATTGCTACAACCACTAGAGATTCCGGAATGGAAGTGGGAGCATATCACGATGGATTTCGTGGTTGGTCTTCCAGCGACACAAAAGGGTTTCGATGCAATACAGGTTATAGTGGATCGACTGATGAAGTCAACGCATTTCTTACCGATCAAGATTAAGTTCAACTTGGAATAGTTAGCGAAGTTGTACGTGAACGAAATTATCTCTAGACACTGTGTTCCAGTGTCGATTGTGTCAGACAGAGATCCGCGTTTCATGTCAAATTTCTGGAAGCGACTACAAGAGTGCTTGGGAACGCAATTGCGAATGAGTACGGTGTACCATCCTCAGATTGATGGACAGAGCGAGAGAACGATTCAGACGCTAGAAGACATGCTGAGAGCTTGCGTTATGGACTTCAAAGGAAGCTGGGATGATATCAACCGTTAGTGGAGTTCGCCTACAATAATAGTTACCATGCAAGTATTGGCATGCCGCCTTACGAAGCATTGTATGGCAGAAAATGCAGAACTCCATTGTGCTCGGATAAGGTTGGTGAACATCAAATGTTGGGACCGAAACTGGTACAACAAACCGCCAAAATCGTGAAGCTGATCATATTGAGATTGGTTGCTACTCAAAACAGACAGAAGAAGTACGTCGATCAACATCGATAAAATAGAGAATTTACAACAGGAAGCTTCGTTTTCCTGAAAGTATCTCCTTGGAAGGGAAAGATTAGATTTGGCAAGAAAGGGAAGCTGAGTCCCCGATTTATTGGACCTTTCGAGATACTACGAATGGTGGGCGAAGTGGCTTACGAGGTTGCATTACCTCCGGAGCTAGATAATATACACAACGTTTTCCATATTTCCGTGTTGCGACCGTACAAACACGACTACAAACATGTAACAGAGTATGAACCTTTACAGTTTGATAAAGACTTAACTTATGAAGAGGTTTCTGTTCAAATAGTTTATAAAAAAGAACAAGTACTTATAAATAAAGTGATACCTTCTGTTAAGGTAATCTGGAGGAACCACAGTGCTGAAGAAGCTACGTGGGAACTCGAAGATATAATGATAAAGACGTATCCCCAATTATTTGCTTAATTATTTATGTAACCCCTTATATATCGATTCTGGGGACAGAATCTTTTTAAGGGGCGAATAATGTAACAGATGAGTTTTTTTATTGTGATTCTGGAGACAGAATCCTTTTAAGGAGGGAAGATTGTATCGAATGAGAATTTTATATATGAATTTTAATATTTATTGAATTAAATAAATATTTTAATTGATTTATTTATTGAGTTAAATAAATAATTTATATAATTGTTGTGGAGTAATTTAATTAAGTGCAATATGTTAATTAAATGACTTTTAATTTAATTGATGTGTAATGATTTTATGGTATAGTTTAATTTAATTGAGATAATTAAATTAAATAATTTTATGTGATAAGTGTTACATGAGATTATGATTAGCGAGTAATTGTAATTGTCATGTGACAAAAAATATTTGGTTAAGTGATGCTAGCTTTAATTTAATTAAATTAGAATGTTAAAATTTAATTAATTTAAAGTGTAACATTGAAAGTTATGTGTTAAAAGAATTAAAAAAGGGTTTTTAAATTAGTTTTACCAAACAAGGCCCTTAAAACTGTTTTTAAAGAGTTTTGCCAAATAAGGCCCTTCCACCTATTTTAATCATGTTTTACCAAACATGGCCTTAAGTTCAAAAATCTATTTTTTTTAAATAAAAGGGTTTTGCCAAACAAGCCTTATGGCTTTTAAATTTCAAAATATTATAACTGATGTAATTTATTATGGGATTAATTGATAATTATTATATTTATTATATGATTGTCAGTTATATATGTATGTATATGTATATTTTATATTATACGTTAGTTAGAGAGTTAGAACAAAAGAGAAAACAAAGAAGAGAAAAAACAATACAGAGAAAAGTTAGAGAGAAGGGAGAGAAGAAGAAGGAGGAGGAGGAGGAGGAATCCTTTGCTAAGCCAACAATCATCATCTTCTTCTTCACTTCAATTAGCTTAAGGGTATAATCTCAATTCCTTATTTTTAAATTATGTTTTTATGTTCTTCATGAGTTTAGTTCTCTTTGTATATGAATTAACATGAAATTGATGTAAACATGATGTGTATATATATATATATATATATATATATATATTGTGTTTATAAATTGTTATATATGAATTATATGATGATTTTAGTAGTTTAATTCATGTAAACATGATGAACATGAAGAATTTATGTTCATCAAAAGTTACAGTGAAATAGTTTTTATAATTGGCTTTTTTCAAATCAAAATTTATGTTTGATTGTATATTTTTGTGTAAATTGATTATCGATTGTATTAATATGATGAGAAACAAATTTAATATGTTTAGAATCATGTGAATTAGTTTAAAAACAAACTCACAGCGTTCAATTTTATCAAGAACACTGAAAATCATCTTTTTTCAAATTTTACAAAATTTAGTATTTTAAATGATGTGTTTTGATGTCTTTATGTGTTAGATTATGCTAGAATCATAAACTGGTAATATTACAATAGTTTATGTTTGTTATGGGGTCTGAATTCGGAATTTGATGTAGAAAAATAAGCCAAATTGGCTTTTTCTCTACAAAGTTCGCGAACTGTTAGACTTGTCTGCGCAGTGGCGCGTCTGCGCCGCTCCCAAGGCATAATGGAGCGCGGTCGCGCTGGTCCTGCAGATTGGGCAGAAAACTATTTTTAATTGTACAATTTTATGAGATTAATAATGTGATAAATTATAAAGCATGTTAATAAAATTAAAATGCCAAATGGACAGTAATGAATTATATTGTTAAAATATAATATATAATTATAATTTGATTAATTATAATTAAAGTAAATGTTAATTTAAATTATAATTTGTTTGATTATAATTTAATGAATGCATTATGTAATTTGATTAATTATAATCAGTAAATATTTAATTTAAATTATAATTTATTTAATTATAATTTAATTAATATAAATATAAATATAATTATAATTAAAGTGAATGTTTAATATTAAATTATAATAATAATTAATTTGAGTACATAATTATTAATTGATTAATTATGTGATAATTAATTATTAACTTAATAAATAAATAGGAATGAGTTAACCTAAATGGGTTAACTACTTATGTGAATTAGTTATGTGATAACTAATTAAGATTATTATTGTTAATTTTATATATATATAGGGTTAATTAAGGAACGTGAGTATAACTTGTAGCTTGCGCTTGAGGCAAGTTCTCTATCCCTAAACTTATGATTTATATGCAAGTGTTTTAAATTCAAATCTTAATTGTATTTGAGCCTGTCCTTTTATTTCTGCAATGGACAAGTAATTATTTAAAGTTCATGATTTAATTAAAGTGACCTTGACTTAATTGTTCAAGTAAGGTCTATTTTATCTTTTGAATATTTTAAGTTTAATTATAAAGCTTAAGTTATTTCATAATTCTTTATTGTTGAATTATTCTAGATTATTGTAAGTCGATTCAACTATTCCTTAGTTGATGGTAGTTGAACTCTAAATTTTCCTTGAAGCTTATCCAAATAAAACTTACTTTGGTTCGGACTTGTATCAAATACTGAGATGGACAACCCTATTTATTAGGGGATTACCATGCGAAAGCATTAAGATGTTTGTGCACAATACATAGTACGAATGGCTGATCCTCCTAAGTACGAGTTAAGAGTCTGTATAGTCTGATGATTATTAAAGGTTTTAAATAGAAATGTTTATAACCTAGGACATAGTTCAAGGTCTTATGACCCTCAGATGATTTCTATATTCGAAATTCTAAATGCTGATGAAAGAATTATTATTCAATTCTTTATTATTGGTGAAAGAAAAGTTATTCAAATCCTTTGAAGTTATTCAGTTATGTTATCGTTATTATTATTGTTATTCCAAGTGAGCTTTCGTTTGCTTACTCTTGCAATTAAATAACCATTGCAGCTAAAGTCGAGAGCGTTGACTTACCTTCAACAAGTAAAGGAAAAAGCAAGATGAACAAGTGAAGACTTGTTGTGTTTTGATTATGTTGTAAAAAGACTTTATGATGTTATGTATTATTTTCCTCACTTATGTATTGATGTTAAGGTTAGATAAACCTTGGGATATTTTGATTAAGGTTGTAATCCTTTATAAGGAAGATTTTTATTTAATTATAAGGTTATAATTTATTTTGCATTACTTATTATTGGGCCGTAATTGTATTTTAGTTATACAGTGAACAGCAAATCACGTGGAAACGAAGTACCCGGATTTGGGGGTGTCACACTAGTGAACTAAACTAGAATAAAAGTCCATAATCAATCCTGATAGAATATAGTATTCTATATGTGCATGCTAAGTATTATATATATTATATTTTATGCAAAACATGCTTCTCATATTTAATAAAATGACGCGTATTTTATATATATATGTGCATGCGCGCTAAACAAGATGAGACAAATAATAACAAACCCTCAAAGAAATTATATTAAGTCTAAAGCATTCAATGATATTTGGAATATCGAACGTCGCTGTCGACGTTGGAAAATTTAAGAACCCGGAGGGTCTGTTCGTAACCCGGGTTTCCTCAAATCGATCTTCCTAAGTTCTCTCTACCCCCACTCTTTTTATTTAGGAAAAAGGTTTTGAAGGATTTTTTAAGAAAGAGGCCAGTATGTATTTATGTCGACGATTTGAATGTTTTAATAGAGTCGCCAGTTGAAAGATTTGGAAATGGTTGTACCAACTCAACCGAATTTGATTTGAAAAGAGGCCCAATTACTGGACACTGTCGAAACTTGATCTTTGAAATCGGATTTTTGAGTTCGGGAGCTTGGTTAAGTGTGGGGAAAGTGTTAGGCACCCCACGACTCCCGTGTAAACACGATACCGCATCTTTTCAATATTTTCCTTAAAACTGTGAATGCGTGAGTGAATGCTATTTGAAAATTGGGCCTTTTGATTTGATTGATTGAAAGCTTTGACAGACTTCGTTGAGCCTATATACGAAGGGTTTGATTTGATTTGAAAATCATTCTTTGATTTGATTTGCAAAAGCATTTAATTTAATTTATAAAAGCTTTTCTTTTGATTGAAAATGATGTTTTGAAAACTGGTTTATCAAACCCTTACGCTGCCATAGGAATTGAAGCGTATCTCTACTTTCAAATTTTTTTATCTTTATAAACTTAAGGCTGCATGTGAATGGTCATTTGCCGGGCTGCGAAGCATCATCGACCACAGGAATAGACAAGTGTCGGTCTCCTTTATGGGTATGAAAATCATCGGAGGGACACTGACATGACAATTGACATTTCACTATGATGAGACCTTAAATTCGGATAACCGTTTTAAGGTCTGTGTATGTACATTTTACAGAAAAACTGGCAGGGTACATCTGTAAACTAGAGTTTGTCCATCATGGGAATCAGATCCCGATCGATTTGATCGTGAATCCCACGATTCCTAGGCTCATATATGAGTAGCCCATAAACCTACACAATTCAAATTTGCACAGAAATGGATATATATACATCATCACGTCGCAATAGAACCAAAAATTCAACAATAAATCCTGGCTGCAAGTGGATAAAGCGTTCCGTTCTCACTAGATAGTGATCTAAGGGACGCGAGTTTGCTTTCAAAGTTGAAACTATAAAAATAACTAGATTTAAAGAAATCTCAGTCCTTATAGCTTCCAGGTTCTGTCGGAACCTGTTTAAACCGTTGAAAGCTAGAATTGGCAAGATTTGGATAGATCTAGTCCGCTTGTAGATATGTCAGTGCAGATTCATATACAAATGAATACTAAATGCAATAGTTGAATAAATTGAGTAAAGCAATATATATATATATATATATATATATATATATATAATTATATATACAAAAGCTGTGAAAGGGCGATGGGTTTTCACTCGCAAGCCCGGACTGGAATTGAAATATATATATATATATATTTATAAAAAAAACTGTAAATAGCCACGAAATAATTCAGGCTATGACAGAAAATGAAATATATATATATATATATATAGAAAAAATAGTAATAAGTGCGACGGGTTTTCACGCCGGTGCCCGTATTGGAATTGAAATTGATAGAAAAGTAGTCAACCCAGTGACTGGGGAGAGCACCCAGTATGGCGAAGTGTGCACAAGCAGTAAAATGGCCACGAAATAATTCAGGCCGGACTGAAAATATATATATATATATATATATATATATATATATATATATATTGACAGAAATGTAGTCAACCAGGACTGATATGAGTACTAGTGATGGTGAAATTAGCTTATAAATGCGTAATTAGATATAAAAGCGATAAACTACCACGGATTTGACATCCGGGCTTGACAAAATTGAAATGTTAGTCCATTTGCAGTTAAATATATACAAAAAAGGGCCAAACCCGGACTAGGAAGACAACCCAGTCTGGCGGAGTTGCCAAAAATGTGTGTGCTAGTGCATTGAGGCTGCTGAAGCTGACGGATCGTCAATCCGAGTTGTAGAAATGCAAAAATTTGCGTTTATGTACAAAAATATACCAAATTTTGACGAAAAAGACCACGGAACTAAGTTTCGGGCATATTTAGACAATGAAACTTCGTGTGCAAGTGGAAAACAGTGCAAAGTAGTAGTATTGACATTCTGATCGTAAAAATACTTATAATGGACTGCGATACGGACTTTTTGCCAAATCGTAGGCTCTATACGTCTAAATCTACCGGTTATTTTCTGATATGTGGTAGTATATGAGTATATCTACGTGTTGGAGTGAAAATATTTGGGTTTGGAAGAGGTGTAAAAGTCAGAAAATCAGACGGGCAGAGCTTCGCTGCGTTTCAAAAACTTGAAAATGAAGGGGGGTGCACGTTTATTTATAGGCCAGGGAGCCTTAGCTCTACCTACGGTTGTCACAGGTAGAGGTGCGGCTCCCCATGTGAGGCCCGCGGTGCCAGGTTCCATCATCTCGAAATACGTGCACTCCGAACAACGCGTAGTCAAAGTCGAAACTTTCAAACTTTTGATCGGAGCGTCCGTTTGAGGGGTGCGATACTTTTTCGGAAAGCCCTCGCCAAGAGTGTCGCAATGACATAGGATAAAACATTTTCAGGGTCCAAGAAGACGGGTTCATAACCAGGTCTTCGATTCTCCGCAGTTTGGCCGTTGAGCTGTCTGGCGCTATTGGCACTCGGGGTCGTTGTTGTGGCTCGTTCTTACTTCGATGGAATTAATTTGGATTGATTTTGACCGAATCTATTGAGAGTTGGATAAAATGATCATTTCGCCCCTCCCGGGGTTGCCTGTGGTGTCGGCACGGCCTTTGATGGAACTGGCTTCCTAGGATTATCTCTGGGCTGAACTGCACTTCCCGGCTTGACGCCGAGGCTTATCTGTACTTCTTGGGCAGAGACCAGAGGTGACTTAACACATCCTAGGTTGATGTCAGGGTTAAACTATACCTCCCGGGTTGATGTCGGGGCTGACTTGAAGGCCCAATATTGAGATCAGGGTTTGACTGACGGTCTGATCAGAGATCAGAGATGGATAGACGGTCCGATTGGAGATCGGAGCTGGACAGACGGTCCGATTGACTATCGGAGCTGGACAGACGGTTCGATTGGAGATCGGATCTGGATTGAGCGTCCGATTGGAGATCGGAGCTGGATAGACGATCCGATTAGAGATTGGAGCGGGATTGACGGTCCGATTGGAGATCGGAGTTGGATGGACTGTTTGATTGGAGATCGGAGCTAAATTGACAGTTCGATTGGAGATCGGAGATGGATAGACAGTCCGATTGGAGATCGGAGCTGGATTAACGGTCTGATTGGAGATCAGAGCTGTATAGACGGTCCGATTGAAGATCAGAGCTGGATTGACGGTCCGATTAGAGATCGGAGCTGGATTGACGGTCCTATTAGAGATCAGAGCTAGATTGACGGTCCGATTAGAGATCGGATCTGGATTGACAGTCCGATTAGAGATCGGAGTTGGATGGACTGTCGATTGGAGATCGGAGCTGGATTGACGGTCCGATTGGAGATCGGAGATGGTTGGAATACCGATATTGGGGATCGAATTTAGGTTACCGATATTGGGGATCGAATCTAGGTTTTAGGACCGGCATTGGCGGCCGATTTTGAGTTAAAAGACCGGCATTGGCGGCCAAATTTGAATTAAAAGACTGGCATTGGTGGCCGAATTTGAATTGAAGGACCGACATTGGTGGCCGGATTTGAATTGATTGACGGATTTGCCCTCCTACAGTGTTAGTGTCGGGGCAAGGAAAATTTTGAGTGTCTACAGTCGCCTTCTAGCATGATAAATTAATAGATTATTAAATATTTAGTATAAGTTTGTTGTGCACACACAAGGCAAGTATTAAGTATTAGATATTAATTTAATCACATTTGATGCTTATAAAGTTAATTGAACAATATTGTTTTGTTGTGCACACACAAGGATAATATTTTTTATTTTTTGAATATATGGAGTGCTAGGTTGGACTTAACTGAAATCATTTTAGTTTGGATGTGCACATACTTGACCATTATGATCTAAGAGGCAGAATACAAGGAGTTACATGTCGATGTAATTAACAAGAGTTGTCTACCTATTTATTTATATATCGTTTGTTGTGCACACACAAGGCTATATACATTTGAAATGAGATCCTTAATCTCACTAGCAAATCTTTAATTAGATTTTGCCGAACTATATATATGAGGGTAATATAGTTTGAAGAAAATAGTGGGAGATACCAATTTACAATAAGACCTAATTTATTTTGGTATATAAAATTAATTAAATGAATGTTTGCTAAAATATTGTCTTTTCACATACAAAAATTTAAAAATGTCAAAATCACTAATTTCACTGCGTAGCATACTTGATACTAACAAACTAACCAGATCGAATTACACGGACTGGACTAGTTAAGGAATCTGAGAATAACTCTCACTGCTGAAAAGATTTTTTATGTCCTAAATTCACCTGTCCCTGGAACTGTTCTAGAAACAGCCTCTGAGGAAGAGATTGCCACCATTGTAAAGTGAAAAGATGATACATCTGTGGCTCAACGCATCATGCTCGCATCCATGAATAACGAGCTTCAGCGTCAGCATAAAAATATGGATGCTCCTACTATCTTGCTTCACCTCAAGGAGTTGTATGGTGAACAAAGTAGGACTGCTAGATATGAGATATCTAAGGAGCTCTTTCGATCTCGGATGTCATAGGGCATAGCCGTTGAGACTCATGTCCTAAGGGTTATCAATCTAATTGAACACCTTGGACAGCTTGGGTTCGTCATGGATGGGGAGTTGAGTCAAGACTTGGTCTTGCCGTCACTCCCTGAGACCTTCTCGCAGTTTATTGTTAATTTCCATATGAATAAGTTAGCTGTCAGCTTGCCTGAATTACTTAACATGTTGAAAATTGCAGATGGTCACTTCCCATACAAGAAGAACCATGTCTTAATGGTGGATTCTTCCAAAAAAAGGAAGTGGCCCAAGGTATTTTCTGAAAAGAAGAAATCTAAGAAGGCTAAGGGCAAGGTGAACACAAAGGAACAAAAGAAACCTGATCCAGCTAGCAAAGGAATGTGCTTCCATTGCAACGAGTCAGGTCATTGAAAGATGAGCTGCAAGAAGTTTCTGGCAGAGAAGAAGCTTGGAGAAGTTTCGACTTCCAATCAAGGTTTGTTCATAATTGAAATTAATTTTTCTGAAAGTAAGAATTCTTCTTGGGTATTGGATACCAGCTGTGGTTCTCACATATGTAATACTGTACAGGGACTGGCCAGAAGTAGAAAGCTGAACAAGGATGAGGTTGTCCTACGAGTGAGAAATGGAGCAAAGGTTGCTGCATTAGCTGTATGCACTTATTGTTTAGCACTGCCTACGGGCAAGTCCATTTATTTAAATAACTGTTATTTTGTTCCGAATATCATTAGAAACATTATTTCTATTTCCATATTAGATATGGATGGATTTGACATTATAATAAAGAACAACAGTTGTTCTATTTATAAAGATAATATTTTATATGGTGTTGGTAATCTACGAAATAGACTTTATATACTTGACTTGCATGAAAATATACTTCAAATAGAACAAACTAAAAAAAGGAAAAGAGATGATGTTAATTATACCTATATGTGGCACTGTAGACTCGGTTATATCAATAAAACAAGATCATCCAAGTTGCATAAGGATGGGCTCTTAGAGCTATCCGATTATGAATCATATCCAACTTGTGAATCTTGTCTCATGGATAAAATGACTAAATCTCCTTTTAGTGAAAAACGAGAAAGAGTTACAGAGTTGTTAAAGTTGGTTCACACAGACATTTGTGGACCTATGACAACGAATGCACGTGGAGGGTATTCTTATTTTATTATTTTCACGGATGATTACTCAAGATTTGGAAATGTGTATTTAATGAAATACAAATCTGAATCATTTAAAAAATTCAAAGAGTTCAAAAGTGAAGTACAGAAACAAACGGGCAAGAGTATTACGATTCTTTATTCAGATCGAGGTGGAGAGTACATAAGTAGTGAGTTTCTCAATTGTCTCAAAGATAATGGTATAATCTCACAATGGACTCCACCAGGTACACCACAGTTAAATGGAGTATCTGAAAGGAGAAATCGAATATTGTTGGACATGGTTCGTTCCATGATGAGTTTTATCGATCTTCCAATTTCATTCTAGGTGCCCTAGAAATGGCTACATATCTACTAAATAAGGTCCCCTCGAAATCCGTCCCCAAGACTCCATATGAGATGTGGACAGGGAGGAAACCTGGTCTTAAGCATGTTAAGATTTGGGGATATCCAGCTTATGTGAAAAGGTTTAAAAATGATAAACTTGGGAAAAGATCTGATAAGTGCATATTTGTGGGATATCCTAAAGAAAGTTTGGGATACTATTTCTACACACCTGCTAAGCAAAAGGTGTTTGTTGTAAAACACGCTGCTTTCTTGGAAAAGGAGTTTATCCTTGAAGGGGCTAGTGGGAGGAAAATAGATCTTGAAGAAATTCAAGAACCACAAACCACTACAGATCAAGTGGATGAACCTGTCCAAAGTAGAGACACCTTCTGTACAAACACCCTATTCGTAAATCTGGAAGAGTACCGAAGATACCTGATAGGTATGGATTCGTCATAGAGGATGACGATGAGGTATATGTCATGAATAATGATGATCCATTGAATTACGAATAGGCTATGAGTAATAAAGACTCAGGAAAATGGTAGATGACCATAAAATCTGAAATGGATTTTGAAGCAATGCTCAAGTCCATTTGGATTTTACTTGCGATTGCAGCTTATTATTACTAAATCTGGCAAAATGGACATGGAGACGCCCTTCCTCAAATATACATTATTAGAGGAGAATGTATGTTTGATACAGTCAGATGGATTTGTTTCAATGGTTGAAGCAAATCATGTAATGAGCTACAACTATCCATTTATGGATTGAAGCAAGCTTCTCAAAGATGGAAAATTCATTTTGATGAGACAATCAAAGAGTTTGATTTTATCAAAAACGAGGATGAACCATGTCTATACAAGAAGGTTAGTAGGAGCGCTGTTTCATTCCTTGTAGTATATGTTGATGATATATTATTGATATGGAATGACATTCCTATGCTACAATCGATCAAAATAAAGTTGTCTAAACATTCCTCTATAAATGATTTGGGTAGAACATCCTACATTGGGGATATAAATCCGTGTAGATAGATTTAAAAGAATGTTCGGCTTAACCCAATGAACGTATATTCATTAGATGCTAATAGCGTTTAGCATGGCAAACTCCAAAAGTGTCTCATGGAGATGAGCCATAGAGTGTATCTCTCTAAAATTGTCCTCAATAAAAGAGAAATCGCATGAGTTACTATCATGTATGCAATAAAATATACGAGACTTGATGTTGATCAGTCATATTCTGGAGAATATCACTATAAGACAATGATAAACATCTTAAAGTACTTAACTGACACTAAAGATGTCATCATGACACATGATGGGTTTGAATTAAACTAGAGGACTAAACAGACTCAAGTTTTTAGATTGACCAAGACGACAACAAATTCATTTTAGGGTAAGCCGTTACCTTGAAATGTGGTGTAGTGAATTGAAAAGATTCCAAATAGCAAATGATTGCTGGTTTAGTAACAAAGACAAAGTATATAATTGTAAGTGAAGCTGCAAGTTGATGTTTTAGATGAAAAGTTCATTACAGAACTAGGAATAGTTCCTAAGTCTCATCTTGAATCCAAACATGTGTTGCGGCACTTTGATTAAAGAAATCATTGAAAGAAGAGATGTCACCTTGGAGCGTGTAGACTCTCAAGACAACATTATAGATCCATTTACTAAAGCTTTAACACAACAGCAGTTTGATCGTCACTTAGAGAAGATGGGTATGAGATACCAAGGCGATTGACTTTAGTGCAAGTGAGAGATTGAAAGTAGTATGCATACAAGCGAATCATGTATGATGATAAAGCATCTACTTTGGAGACGATCTTATTTATTTATTAATAAAAGTATTCATTTATTAAAGGCATTGAATTATCTACATGATGCTGTTTTTATAATATGTAAATAACCCATAGTTTTAAGCAATGCTTTTAGAATCATGATGTTGATCATGCTAATGAGATCTAAATTCTTAGAAAGCTTAAAACTAAAATAGTTCCCAATCGTTGGATTACTAAAAAGGGGATTAATAACTTCGGATAGATTGGTACATATGTTGCTTGCTCATTGGATGAGGATGATTGATCTCATGATCATTTGTGTGGAGACACTAAAGCAAGTATGTAGGTGCTTATTGGAGAATAAATTTACTAAACGTGACTCGCTATGGAATACCTAATGGAGTTTTACTTGCCTGTTAATAAAATTCCTAATGTGATAGTAGTACAAGTGATCCTTGGACTTGAGATCATCATAGTATCTTGTATGTAATGAATTATACTTTGACTTATTCCTTAAAAATCCTTAGAGTATGTCAAAGGGTATGCTTAGGTGTAATAAGTTACATATGAAGATAATTAATGGTCACTAAAGAATCTACCACTTCTAGTAAAAGAAGAGATATGTCCTATGTGATTCGTTAAATGACAACCCAATAGTCCTTGGGCAAGGCAAAATAAAATTAGAAAGGAGTTTCTAATTTGTATTATTTTGAGTTGTGCATTTTCTAATCGAAATATATATAATTAAATAAAATAAGACTTGACAGTAATTCCATGCCTTATATTTAATTGGGACATTGTATGGTGAAAGGATTGAATTGTACGGTAACTATTTACTCACAAGTTTTTTTATGATTAATGTTGAAATCTATATTATCTGAAAAGTCGTTGATCGCTAGGGAGGCTTATCCCTATTATAGAATTAATATTATTTATTTAAATAGATTATTAGTTTTATTTATTTATTTAAATAAGATTAGAATTGTTCTAATTGATTTATTCACAACCGGTTTAATATGGAGAACCTAAAGGGTCACACCATAAAAGGAAGAATAATTATTTAAGAAGGTAATGATATAATCGTAATAATGCATTAAGTATAACTAATTTAATCTATGGTGATAGAATAAATTAAATAGCTTAATGTTTATTATTTAATATTTTAGAAATATTAAATATAAATTAATAAGAGGAGTTTTATTAATATTATTACAATTATTATTATTTTAATTTCTAAAGGAGTTTAGGAATTAATTTAATATTAGTACTCTCACATATTACTAATAAGATTAGGAGGCAAATTAATTAAATGAGTTTAATTAATAAATCTTAATATATTGGGAAGCTTAATTAATTAAAGGAGTTTAATTAGTTAAATGAAAACCTATTTCTAAATAGGATTGGAAGGGTTGACCAATATCTATATAAGAGGAGTCTTATGTTATATATCAGTTCATGCAATTCCAATTGTTGGAGAGTACTATTTTTCTATGGAGGATAGAAAACTAGGGTTTAGCCAACCACCCTCCTTCTTAATAATTCCTCTTCCTTGGTGGATCACCTCTAGAGGCTAAACACCTGAGTGGCTAACGTTGATCAAAGGAAGGAATCTAACCCGGATAATTCAAGGAGATCGCGAAGAACAAGGAGTTGAACTTGTACCTGTGAAAGCTTCGTTCTACAAGGGTATGAATTCCATAACTTCTTCTTTATCGTTTTAAATTAATAATTTACATAAAGGATGATACGGGTAATGCTTTTGTAAAAAATTCCACTTATTTTGCATTTTGATTGCGGCACAATTTCAGACAAATCCAACAAATAATTGATGTGATTATGTGATGGGGTAATTTAATTAAGTGCAATATATTAATTAAATTGATGTGTAATATTATATTGATGTTTTAGTAATTTTGAGGTTGAAGTTCTAATTTAATTGAGATAATTAAATTAGATGAATTATTATGTGGTAATTTGATAGTAGTGATTTAATGAATAATTATAGTAATGGAAAATTTAATTTAAATAATTAAATTAGAGATTTACTAATTTGTTATATGAAATTTAGATTAATAAATAAATTATAATTGTGTAGCAATTTAATTTATGTGGACAAATTGTTGTTAGCTTTAATTTAAATAAATTGGAATATTGGAATTTAATTGAATAAAGTGACGTTTAAACTATGTAGTAAATGGGTTATTAAAGTAAATTAAAAGGATTTTTAATTTAGTTTTACCAAACAAGGCCTAAGTATTTTAAAATTCTATTTTAACTTGGTTTTTGCCAAACATGCCTTAGTAGCTTTTGATTTTCAAAAATACATAACTGATATATCTTTAATAAGGGATATTATGTATTTGTCAGTTTATATTTTATTATATCTGTGACGCCCCCAGAATAGGTCCAGTCAACCCAACCCATTCTGAGTCGCCAAATACATGGTACAGAATTCAAATACAAACTTTATATCACACGGTCGTGCAAAATACGACCACACAACTGTTAGTGTCAATACAAATATGTAGAAAATATTAATATTCAAACTAAGTCCTCATTACAATTATTATCACACTATTTATTAGAAATAGTGAGGACTACTAATGCTCTAACTCGGACAATCACTCTGTCCCCCGACTAGTTCCTGCGACATTCTCATTTCCTGAAGAGGACAATAGATGAAAAGGGTGAGCTCAACTAGCCCAGTAAAGAATATTATGACTAAGATAATGGAAAATAAATTATCGTTAGTCTTCAACAATTCAGATAAAATATTATTGACAACAAGTTTTAGATCAATATTCGCAGCGAAAATAATCATTCATTAGAAGAGTTAAGTAGAGAATGAAGTCTACCATCTTCTATGATTTAAAAGTCCATCATCAATATTTTATCCCTGTAACATCAATCAATATACATCTCAAATCAAATATTCATCTTTGCACTATGGGTCAAATATATTCATTTGTATCACCAGTGGTCATGTTCATCTCAACACCTGTCCATCTTTGCACTACTGTCAAAGATATTCATCAGGTAATCATTCATCTTTGCTCTACAGGCCAAAGATATTCAGTTATATCACCTTTTAGGACTGAGGATGATGAAAAATATTTTAAAGAACGAATCCAGTGAGATAAAGGACAAAGATTAAGGATTCGTATTTTAGTTTATCTAATTCAACAATACTCCATAATAATACTTTGTGGATCAAAATTCAAAAATAAAGATCGAAACTTGGATCCAATCAAAGATAGGAACCTTAACAAGCAACTTGGACAAATAGAAGAAAATTTAATTTTTTTCGTGAATAGTGCCGTATACGTGAATAGTAATTTTGACGGAAAAAGTAAGAATTTCATAATAAAATCCATGCCAATATTTTGGTATAATGATATTGAAAAGAATAACATCATTTACGAAAGAAAATAATATCCCTTACCTCAAAAGAATTGTACTTCTGACTGGAATATCGGATATAAGGTTGAAGAAAACTTGCACTGAATAGCAACACTCAAAGTATCTAAATACTCACAAAAATACGCTCGATATTATAGAGAGAGAAAACTTCTGATTCTGATGTGATTTTCAATTCTAACCTAAGCACCCTATTTATAGGAAAAGCTTAGGATGCCAAAGTAAACTTTGTTAACCAACGTAACATACTTATTTTGAAAACTTGCTGGCTGCTAATACACCTAATTGGACTTTAAAAAAATTAGCATTTTTTCCACAACAACCAAAAGTGGGGCCCCCCATTTTATTTTAAAAAAATATTTATTTTCGAAACTTCAATAATTCATAATAAATAGCCCTTTTATCAAAAAAATACAAATGATATGTCTTTTTCATAGAAAATTTAATTCTCTACAACTTTGTAGAAGGAAGTTTTTCAAAATTCCAAACATAAATTATCCGAAATACATAAACGGATGATTTTTCACACCAAAATACTGATAAAAACACATCAGCACTAATTCCTTCTTTTATATCCACAAAATAAATATTTCCTTATCATATAAATCAATAATTAATTATTCAGACATAATATTACAGAACTATAATATTGACAACCAGGTCGTTCCCAAGAAAGAGGGGGACTTCCGCTAAGGATTTCTCCTTACTGGCACGCAATTAAATAACCCCTCCTAGACAGAACTTCCTTAGACATTGTCAATAATGCCATCTAATAATATTATTTAAATAATATGAATTATTGAGTTGATAATGTGAAATACTGTGCAGTGACAATTATTGAATCAATCATATAAAATATCAACGTAGTAATTATTGAGTCAATTATATAAAATAGCAACGTAGCAATTATTGATATAAAATATCAATGTAGCAATTATTGAACTAATAAAATATCATGCAATTATTGACTCAATAATATAAAATATTGAACAGTAATTACTATAACAATTATTGAGTAGTGACTTCTTACGTAAGAACCAATAATTCAAAATACTGTGCAATACCGTGTGCTACTGTGCACAACGCGTATTACTGTATTTTTATCACCGGATATTTCAACAGTTTAACCGTAACAATTTTACCGTTATTTATCAAAAAGGTTATTTCTGTCGCTTTCTATATCCGACAGTTATTCCGTTGTGGGGCCCACAAATAGCTGCGCCGTCGTACGAATATTCCCCGACAACAAGAATATTCCACGACCAAACGAATATTCCCCGACAACAATGAATATTTTATAACCATTTGCTTATTTTAAAATATTTGCACATTTCACCCATAATTTTTCACATTTATTAAATCAACACCTTACTATTTCGAAATAATATAAAGAAAATTAAATCTTTATTCATAAAAGTTGGGGTCTTACAATATCAGTTTTCTATATACTACATAAGTTAGAGTTAGAAGAGAAAGAGCAGAGAAAGAAAACAAGAGAAAGAAGAGAGAAGAAGAAAGGAGAAGAAAGAAAAGTTCTCTCTGAAATCAAAAACAAGAGTCCATCATCATCTTCTTCTAAAGCTAACAAGAATCAAAAGGTAGTAATCTAACTTTAAAATTATAAATTATTGTTCTTCATGTTCTTACTTCTCTGTGTTTGAGTTTCATAACAATTTGTGAGAATATAATTTGTATGTGTTAAATTATATAAATAAACTGTTATATATGATTTATATGAGTATTTAAACTGTTTAATTCATGTAAATATGATGAACATGAAGAAATCATGTTCATAGTAATTTACGGTGAAGTATTTTGAAAAATGGCTTCTTTGATATTAAAATTAATGTCTAATTCATACTATGTTATGTAAATTGATTATAGATTTTGAAAATATGTTAAGAAACGAAAATAACATGATTTGAATTAAGTGATTTGGTTTAAAAACAAAGTCATAGTGTTTATTTTTGTCAAGAACATTTAACAATGAAGTTTTCTTCAAAATCATGGAATTAAAGGTTTTTAATTGATTGTTGTTATGTTTATATGTGTTAAAACATGTTAGAAGCATAAATTTATATTTTTTTAAAGTTTTATATGAATTATGTGAGTTGAAATTTATGTTTGAGTAGAGTTAATACGCCAAATTGGCTTTTCCTGCACAATTCGCGAGGCTGTCTGCGTCCCACTATGTCGTGGCGCCGCAGCGCCAGTCCTGTGAGTAAACAGGGCGCTGCAGCGCCACAGCATCATCTGGTGATGTGGCACAGCGCCGTATTGCCAGTTCAGAGTGTTAACTGGAGCACTGCAGCGCCAAGTCTGGTTTTGCAGAGTCCTGATGACATGACACGGCGCTGCAGCGCCGGCTGCAGTTCATTACGTGGCGCTACAGCACCACCTATGCAATTTAGATAGAAAATTTTATTTAACTGTACAATTCTTTGAGAAGGTTAATTTAATAATTATAAAAGCATGTTAATAAAATTATATGTTAATTGGACAGTATGTCATCATATTTTAATATGAGATGTATGATTTAAAATATAATTTGATTGATCATTAGTAAGTTTAATTTTGATGTGAATGTAAGGTTTGATCATGTTATGTGATAACTAATTATTTAAACCTAGTGATGAGTTAACCTAGATTGGTTAACTAATGATGTGACTTAGCTATATGGTAACTAATTTGTGTTACTATTGTTAATAACGTGTACGTAGGATAATTGTAGAACGAGTTAATATTTGCTAGCTTACGCACGAGGCAAGTTTCTTAACTCCACTTTTTAATTGAGCAAGTTATTCTATTCTTTATTGTCATCAAATACGCAAGTTCTTTAGTTCCATATTGGACAAGTATCTTATTGACTTTCATTATTGAAAATAATTTAACCTTGGCTTAATTGTTCAAGCAATGTTTGATTGTATCTTTCAATTTCTTTAAGTTCACTTCTAAAGCATGACTTTTAAATATGATGTCTATTGTTGTGACTCACAGTTGTTCCATAATTCTTTTGTTATCTAACTCTTAAATTATTGTAAGTTTGATTCAACTACTCTTTAGTTGATGATAGTTGAACTCTAAATTACCCATGAGCTAATCCAAACCAAACTTTCTTTGGTGCGAACTCATTAATTAAAACTGATATGAACAACCCTATTATAGGGGATTACCATGCGAAAGCGTTAAGATGTTTGTGCACAATACATGGTACGAAGGGCCGATCCCCCTAAGTACGAGTTAAAAGGTCCATATAGTCTAACGACTGTTAAAGGTCTTAGTAGAAATACTTACAACCTGGGACATAGTTCAAGGTCTTTTGATCCTCAGATGAATTCTAAATCTTATATTCAATTCGTGATTATCGATGATAGAAATGTTAATCAATTCAATTGTACTTATTCAGTAACAGTGTTACATTACCTTTATTGATTATTATTTAAGTGAGCTTTTGTTTGTTCACTCTTGCGTATATAACCATTGCATTCAAAGTTGAGAAAAAGTTGACGAGCCGTCAACCAGTAAGAGCAAGGGCAAGATGAACAAGTGAAGACTTGTTTAATTTGATTATGTGGATTTGTATAAGACTTAAATTATTTATGTGATGCTTTATTTCCGCACTTTTATTGATGTTTAAGGTTAGAAACCTAGGAACATTTTGACAAGGTTGTAATCCTTTTATAAGGAAGATTTTGATTATTATTAAGGTTGTAATTTATTTGCATTCCTATTTATGGGCAGTTAGTTATATTTTATTTAGATAGTAAATGTAGACACTCAAAATTTGGCATTCTTCTTACCGACCCTGCCAGAGGGCAAACCTGTCTATTTCAACTCAGCCCCGGTCTTAACCCGGGAGGTACAGGTCAGCCCCGGTCTCAACCGAGAAGTACAGGTCAACCCCGGTCTCAACCCGGGAGGTACAAATCAGCCTCGGTCTCAACCCAGAAAGTACAGTTCAGCCCCTGTCTCAACTCGAGAGGTACAGGTTAACCCCGATCTCAACCCGGGAGGTACAGGTCAACCCCAGTCTCATCCCGGGAAGTACAAGTTAGCCCCGGTCTCAACCCGAGAGGTACAGGTCAACCCCAGTCTCAACTCAGGAGGTACATGTCAACCCTAATTTCAACCCGGGAGGTACAGGACAGCCCCGGTCTCAACCCAAGAGGTACAGGTCAGCCCCGGTCTCAACCCCGGAAGTATAGGTCAGCCCCGGTCTCAACTCGAGAGGTACAAGTCAGCCCCGGTCTCAACTCGAGAGGTACAGGTCAGCCCCGGTCTCAATCCGGGAGGTACAGGTCAGCCTCGATCTCAAACTGGGAGGTACAGATCAGCCCAGGTCTTAACTCGAGAAGTATAGGTCAGCCTCAGTCTCAACCCGGGAGGTACAAGTCAGCCCGGTCTCAACCCGGGAGGTACAGGTCAGCCCTGATCTCAACCAGGGAGGTACAGGTCATCCCCAGTCTCAACCCAGGAGGTATAGGTCAGCCCCGGTCTCAACCTGGGAGGTACAGGTCAGCCCCGATCTCAACTCGGGAGGTACAGGTTAACCCCGGTCTCAACCCGGGAGGTACAGATCATCCCCGATCTCAATCCGATAGGTATAGGTCAGCCCTGGTCTCAACCCGGGAAGTACAGGTCAGCCCCGGTCTCAACTCGGGAAGTACAGGTCAGCTCCGGTCTTAACCCGGGAGGTACAGGTCAACCCCAGTCTCAACTCGGGAGGTACAGGTTAACCCGGTATCAACCAGAGAGGTACAGGTCAGCCCCGGTCCCAACCCGGGAGGTACAGATTAGCCCTGATCTCAACCTGGGAAGTACAGGTCAGTCCCAGTCTCAACCCAGAAGGTCAGGTCAAGGTCCAGTCACAACTCGGGAGGCCAACTCAACTTCGGAGACAACCCGAAGCCTCACATCCTTTCTAGAGACAAACCTGGAAGAACCAAGTTATCCTCAGAGATAACTCTGAGGACAAATAGAATATACTGGGATCCAAACCTCGGAGACAACTCCGGGAAGTCAGCCGAAGGCCATGCCAGTATTGAAGGCGACCCCAGGAGGGGCAAAATGGTCATTTTATCAACTTATAGCTGATTTGGTCAAACTTGAGCCAAAATAATTCCACCAAGGTTAGAACGAACCATAACAATGATCCTGAGTGGAAACAGCGCAAGACAGCTCAACGGACAAACTGCAAAGAATCAAAAACCTGGTTATGAACCCAACTTTTTGGACTCAGAAATGATTTACACCCATGTCATTGCGACACTCTTGGCAAGGGCTTTCCGAAAAGGTATTGTACGCTTCAAACGGACGCTCAGATCAAAAGTTAGAAAGTTTTGAATCTGACATCATATTGCTCGGAGTGCACGTTCTTCGATGCAGGTAGAGCCGCTTCCACCGGGTCTATATATATGAGTGCACCTCCAGCTCATTTTATATAGAAAAACGCTCTGAACCTCTGCCCATTTTGTTTCTCAGTTCCACTCTTGTACTCCAAACCCAAATTTTATTACTCTAAGAGGTAGATATACTCCTATACTACCACATATCAAAAATTAACCGATAGAAACGGACGTTTAAAGCCTACGATTTGGCAAAAAGGCCGTGTAGCAGTCCATTGTGAGTATTTTTGCGATCAAAAAGTTTATGTTACTTCATTGTACTTTTATACACATGCACGTTAAGTTTCACTTTCTGATTATGCCCGGAACTCAGTTCCGTGGCCGTTTTTTGCTTACTTTTTGTACATTTTCGTACATAAACTCATTTTTTGGCATTTCTACAACTTGGATCGTCGATCCGTCGCTTCTAACAGCTTTTATATATAAATATCTTTGTTTCTAGCCACTTCGATGAACTGGGTTATCTTTCCAATTTGGGTTTGGCTTTTTAATGTATATATTTAATTGTATATATACTAACTTTTTAATTCTGTCAAGCCCGGATGTCAAATCCGAGGTAGTTTACTGCTTTTATATATATAACTATATATATATAAATTTTTCTGACTTATTTTGGGCCTGGATTTATACTTTGTGGCCTTTTATTGCTTTAATATAAAGATTAACTATATATATATTATTATTTACATTCTAGTTTGGCTTGGATCATTCTGTGGCCTTTTTACTGCTTTTATAAATATATGTATATATATATATATATACTTACATTTTATGTCCGGGCAAAGGATAGAATGTATGTCGCCCTTTACACTTTTATATATATATATATATATATATATATATATATATTTACATTTCGTCAGGCCTGGATTATTCCGTGGCATTTTACATCTTTTATATATATATATATATATATATATATATTTCAATTTTGTCCAGCCTGGATCATTCCGTGACTTTTTACAGCTTCTATAAATATATATATATATATATATATATATATATATATCCATTCCAGTCCGGACACAGGAGTGAAAACCCATCGCCCTTTATAGCTTATATATATATATATATATATTTACATTTCAGTCCGGGCATCGGAGTGAAAACCCATCGCCCTATACAGCTTTCGTGTATATATAACTATATATATATATATGCTATTACTCATTTTGATTAAATTGTTACTTTAAATATTCATTTGATATGAATCGGCACTGACATTTCTGCGGGCGAACTAGATTTTTTTAAATCTCGCCAACTCTAGCTTTCAAACGGTTCAAAATAGGTCTAGACAGAACCAGGAAGCTAGAATGGCTGAGATTTACTTAAATCTAGCATTTTTTCTAGTTATAGCTCTGAAAGCAACCTCGCGACCCTTAGATCGCTATCTAGTGGGAACGAAACGCTTCGGCCACGTGCGAGCCAGGATTTACTGATGAATCCTTGGTTCTGGCGACATTTGGATGTAAATATATATTTCTGTACATATTTGAACTGTGCAGGTTTTTATTGGCTTCCCTCTGTGAGCTTAGGAATCGTGGGATTCATGATTAAACTGATCAGAATCTAATTCCCACGATGGACAAACTCCACTTTACAAATGTACCCCGCCAGTTTTTTTATAAAATGTACAACCGAAAGACCTTAAAACGGTTATTCGGGTTTAAGGTCTCACATAATGAGAATAATGGTTTGTCGTGTCAGAATCACTCTGATGGCTGTCATGCCCATAAGAAGACCGACATTTATTTATATTCTGTGGTCGAGGATGCTTCGCAGTCCGACAATCACCATTTAAATTGAGCCTAAAGGTTAAAAAGATAAAACTGAAGTGTTGACATGCTTAAATTCCTATGTTAGCGTAAGGGTTTGAAAACCTACTTTCAAAACATCATTTTAATAATCTTGTCTAAAAAAGAGACTTTTGCAAATCAAATCAAACCCTTCGTATATAGGTTCAACGAAGCATATTCATACTTTCAATCAATCAAACATAGGCCCAATTTCTTCCATCATTCACACACACATTGCAGATTTAAAAGGAAAATATTGAAAAGATGCGATACCGTGTTTACACGGGAGTTGTGGGGTGCCTAACACCTTCCCCACACTTAACCAAGCCCCCGAACTTAGAACTTCGATTTCAAAAGATCAAGTTTCGACAGCGTCCAGCAATTGGGCCTCTTTTCAAACAAAACTCGGTTAAGTCGGTATAACCATTTCAAAACTACCAACTGGAGACTCTGTAAAACGTTCAAATCGTCGACATGATACATGTTGACCTTTTCCTAAAAAATCCTTCAAAACCTTTTTCACAATAAAAAGAATAAGGGTAGACAAAACTTAGGAAGAGAGAAAGATTCGAGTCCAACTCGACTCGCATGTTTCCCCGACGTCGACAGGTGGCGACTCTGCTGGGGATAGTAGAGGGCTTAGGCCACATTCAAATCTTTTCAAAATTTCCCTTTCATATCTGCGTATGTGTGAATGTTGTGTCTTTACATTGAATGAATGCGTGAATGTTGCGTCTTTACATTGAATGAATGAATGCTTTCCTGCTTTATTAGTGCTTTGCACAAATATTAGTGCTTCGCACCAATGTCATCATATGCATACGGTGAGACGCGATGTATGTGAATGTATGTTACGTGATTCCTCCACCAGGAGGCAAACTCGTCGGTGACAGAGTAATGTCTTTGAGGACGGCTAAGTCTTCGTGGCTCATGAAAAAGCACCACTCAGATTCGCTCCAGTTGAAAGATCGGATTAATTTTTTCTCTAGTAGATTGCGATGATCTGGGGACCTTCATGCCGAAAAAGCTGCGAGAATAGCCTAAGATAGGTCAGCCTCTGATTAACCAAAGCCGAAGGGAAGCCTCTTCATGCCTTCCTCTTTTAATTCAATGTCAAGTTTTCATTTTCAATGTAAATAGCACAATGTAGATATCATGAGGTAAATATACATTCCATGTTTTGTAAATCCGATTATGTTATCCTGTCATCAAAACAACTGACCTTTGTTTTGCAAGATAAGGATAAAAAACCTAAAAAACACATCATGGCATGCATCCTATCCATACCTACCTCAGGAAATTGACACGCCTACATTTTGTTGTAGGTGAAAAATTGGTCCTGTCACTAGATCTAAGTCTAAGAAAGCACTAAGTCCATCTTCGGACATGGCTTCCAGTGCTCAGCCAGAATCCACCCCTGTCTCTAGGGAAGAGTTTGAAGGACTGAAGAACCAGGTAGCTGAATTGGTTAGTTTCCTTAGAGAGCAAAGTAAAGCTCTTAAAGGGAAACAAGCACAAGGTCATACAGAACCAGGAGCACCTGGTGGCAGTCAAGAGATCGAAAAAATAGATACTAAGATTCCTGGACCACAGAACCAGGATACTACCAACAAAACCCCTAAAATCACCGTCCTTAACAAAGAACAGGAAGCTGGTGGCATTCTGAAGAAAGTCCAACAGATGGAAGAAACCATCCGGTCCATCAGAGGGACTGGGGCATTTGGCAGTGTTAATTATTCAAACTTATGCATTTTCCCTGGGGCTCGTTACCCTGAAAAATTTCAAGTCCCTGATTTTGAGAAATACGATGGATTGGGAGACCCCTACACTCACTTAAAGGTGTTCATTGGAGAACTCGGATCTTATGCAGAGGACGAGAAACTCTGAATGCAGTTATTCCAGAAAAGTCTGATCAGAGAGGCTAGAGCCTGGTATGCCCGTCTGGACAACTCTAAAATTCACAGCTGGGAAGAGCTGGCATATACCTTCCTAAATCAATACAGTTTCCAGTCTCAACTGGTTCCCAATAGATATCAAATAACCAAAATCAAGAAACAAAACACTGAGTCCTTCAGAGAATATGTTCAACGATGGAGACGAATGGCAGCACAAGTCACTCCACCTATGACTGAGTCTGAGATAGTCATGACCTTCATCGACATTCAAGAAGCCCCGTATTATGAAAGGGTCCTAGCAGGCATAGGAAAGCCATTCTTAGAAATGATTAAACACGGTGAAATGGCTGAAATGGGGCTCAAATATGGGAAGATAAAGGATCTGACCGCCTTAAAAGCTGTTGCCGAGCATATTCAATCCGGGAGTTATGGGAATAATCCCCGGAGGACACACAAGAAGAAAGACAAAGAAGTCTCCTTAGTATTGCAAGGACAGAATCAGAGGAACGAGTCGAGCAGTATGCCCATTCAAATGAGGAACTATTCCCCTTTTCAAGCTCCAGCCCAACCTTCAAACCCGCCGTTTTAGAAAAACTTGGAGGCCAGGCGTTGAAGAACGTTTACCCCCTTAGGGGATTCACTCGAAAATGTGTTATAACTGTTGACGGCACAGAAAAAGATTATGCAACTCCTTCCACCAACCAATATCGGAGGACGGAATTTCGACCCAAGTAAGAAGTGTGCCTACCATTCTGGATCCCCGGGCCATGATACACAAGACTGTTGTCTCTCAAGCACAAAATCCAAGACTTGATTAATAATGGAGAGATTGTGGTGACCAAATCGGAGCAACCACACGTACAAGATAATCCCCTCCCTCAGTACAATGAGGAGGGTGTCAACATAATTAGCACGCAAAATGGAGAAGGATCCAAATACCTCCGATTTGGAGAAATAATTCAATCCAGCCCAGACAGTTGGGAGTTATTAGAAAGGCGATTCCTGATAGAACAAGAGATTAAGTCTATCAAGGAACAGATTGGACAGTTAGCAGATCTGGTTGTATATCAACATCAAAAAACCAGGCAGCTAATAAATCAGACCAACCAGTCTGAGGCAAATCCTGCCACACCAGAGATCAGTCCCATGAGGGATCATTTTCAGCCTCATGAGCATGAACACTTGGCCGACAGGGTTGTTAAGGAGGAGAAGTTCCAGGCTAGTCGGGAATTCGCTTTTCAAAGGAATTTCACCAACTTGAATCAACCCATGAACCAGATGTTAATCAATGAGGGAACGGTTGCAGATCTGTTACCCCTGGTAAACCCTTGATCCAGAAAATTCAAGCCTGATAAGATCTGTCAGTATCACTCTAATGCTCCCGGTCATGACACTGAAGATTGCTGGGGACTTCGTAACTTAATTCAGAATATGATTGAAAGTGGTGAACTAATAAGAGGGAATCGGGATTATGGCCTCCCAGATAAAGAACTCTCTTTATTCCCATTGCATGGAATCAGGATACAGTGGCTGTTATTTCCTGTGATAAGAAGCCAGCCATCACACCCTTAGTACTGCCAGGGAAAGGGGTCCAAGAAGTACAAAATCCTGTGAAATTGGCTACGCCGGAACCTTTTATATTACCATTCAGACCCCAGTATCCAATGATCAGTCTGAAGAGAGTCCTATGGAACTACGGGAATGATGAAGGTTCCACGTCAAACAACATAGCCATTGTTCCAAAGGAGAATCCATTGTACCTGCCTCAGCAGGTGATCAAATCAGTCATCAAGGCCAAAGAAAAGGTGGCCGAAGAGAAAATTGTAGAGTTCCTCGGTAGAATGGGACACAATGAAATCAAGGTGGTGAAAAGCCTAAAAGATGCACCTAAGCAGATGTCCATCCTAGATCTGGTCTTATCATCTGTGGATCATCGCAACATTCTGGTGAAAGTACTGGAAGAAGCCCATCTGCTAAAGACAGTGGATGCCAAGAAATTTTGTTATGTGATAGAACACATCTTTAACAGCAATGTGATATCTTTCACTGACGATGATATACCTGCAGAGGGGACGGGTCATCGGAAGTCACTATACATAGTGGTAATGTCATCAAGGTATGTGATCTAAGGTGTGCTGATAGATGGAGGATCATCCCTTAATATCTATCCCTACGACACCTTGGAGAGATTGAAGATCAACCCGAACCGGATCGGAACCAGTTATGTGGTCATCCAGGCTTTTGATGGGTCTCGCCGAGAAGCTATGGGAGAAATTGAGCTTCCTCTGGATATTGGTCCGCACACTTTCAATGTATCTTTCCAGGTGCTCAACATCACCATCGGATATAACTTATTGCTGGGCAGGCCATGGATCCACATGGTAGGAGCCGTTCCATCTACCCTTCATCAGCAACTCAAATACATTATCAATGGAAACCTAATCATAGTGAATGCTAAACCGGGATACCCTGTCTGTATACAGGGAGACATGCCAGTGATCAGCCTGGATGCAGGGATTGAACCTGCTAGTTTTCAAGCCTTGGAAGTAAGTGATACTTAGTATCTACCAATTGGGGCACCAACCTTGAAGCCTAAAGTCTCCCCCGAAGTGATGACAGTGGGCCAGGAAATGGTACTTTGGGTTTTTGCCCTAGAAAAGGGTTAGGAAAGAATCAGCAAGGTATCAAAAGTCCAGTACAGATCCCGAGTCAGTCGGGGAGATCCGAATTGGGTTATTCATCCTAGTCAAACCACCGGAACCCACATAAGCATTCAAAAGCTCATGCTGCCACTATACCATTGCCAAATCTCACTGATGCTGGATTTGTGAAACCAATGAGGAAGATCCCTACTGTTGTGTCAGCCATGTTGTTTCCTCCAATCATATCGGTAGGTGAGAGAAAGACCCCGAAGCCTGAAGGGGAGATCAAAAAGGGAAAAGAAAAGTTCCTGAACGAAGGACGAGACCCATTTGCTAATATGCGTGTTCTCATACACTACGAGGGTATGAATGATGACATCCCAGACAGTGACGAGGAGGATCAGATCCAAATTCCTTGCATCAAGAGAGTGAAGGGGGTAGTTCAAAGAAAAACCCTGGCCCTATTTTGAAGGATGTCTCAGTCATTATCCGAGACGAGGCAGACGAGCACAATTCTTTGATTCTTCATGTTCATAAGGATATGACCCTGGATAACTGGAGCAGCGTCCCTTGCCTCATTCAAAAAGGGTAAAAGGGCAGAGAGTCTGTCTGCCCTGTAACATAGATTCATTTACTACTTATTTTGGTTGCACAGCTATAGCAGTAACTTTTGTCATGCTTTGCCAAATGCTTTGTATATTTAAACAGTTGTATATATTAAAGTGAAAGCATTTTTTTGTCAAGACTCCAAGGTTGGATTTGTTTGTCCCTGCTGATTTGATGCCAACCTGTCACAATAACTACAACTTTGATGTAGAACTGAACTTTGACTTGATGGAAATTGATCATGAGGAGGAAGATGACTATGCGGTGCCCGAGGAGATCAAAGAATGGGTCGAAGACAAACCCAAACCAAGCCTCGACCAAACCACCACTATCAATATCGAAACCTCAAAAAACCTTAAAGAAATCCAGATAGGCATAGACCTCACACAATATTAAAAAGCCGACCTGATCGAACTCCTAACACAGTTCCAGGACGTGTTTGCATGGTTACATGAAGACATGATTGGCCTGTCTACTGATATTGTCATCCATCGAATGCTCATCAAAGATGGATTCAAACCAGTTAAACAAAAGCTCAGGCAGTTGAAACCTGAATGGGGCATAAAAGTCAAAGAAGAAGTTGTTAAACAATTCAAAGCCGACATCATCATGGTATCAATATACCCGGAGTGACTGTCAAACATAGTTCCCGTGCCAAAGCCCGGAGGGAAAGTACGAGTATGTGTAGATTACAGGGATTTGAATAAAGCCTGTCTCAAGGATAATTTCCCGGTACCTTTCATCCACATCTTGATAGACAACACGGCGCAGTACGGCATGTATTCTTTTGTGGATTGCTTTGCTGGCTACCATCAAATCATGGTCGCTGAAGAAGACAGGGAGAAAATAGATTTTATCACTCCCCGCGGAACCTTCTGCTACAGACGACTATCCTTCAGCCTCATTAATGCTGGGGCCACGTATCAGCGAGCCATAATTGACCCTATTTTATGACATGATGCATAAGGAGATAGAGGTCTATGTGGATGACATCATCATTAAATCCCGAACGGAGGACGATCACATTGACCATCTCAGGAAGCTGTTCAATAGGTTGCGTAAGTACAACCTCAAGCTGAATCCAGCCAAATGTGCTTTTGGCGTCAAATCGGGTAAGCTGTTGGAATTCCTAGTGAGCAATAGAGGCATTGAGCTGGATCCTGCCAATATTAAAGCCATTTAGTACCTCAAATAGAGAAGGAGATATGCGGTTTCCTTGGGAGAATCAATTTCATAAGCAGATTCATTTCCCAGCTCACAGCAACTTGTGAACCCATCTTCAAGCTACTAAGGAAGAATTCCTCCACCAAATGGAATGGAGATTGCCAAAAAGCCTTCCTTGCCATCAAGAAGTAGCTGATCGAAGCACCAGTATTGGTACCTCCAAGGGACACAGTTCCCCTGTTTATGTACCTGTCCGTCAATGCCAACGCCATGGGCTGCATGCTAGGACAAAAAGATGATAGTAGCAAGGAAAGAGCTATCTACTACATCAGCAAAAGATTCAGCAGCGGTGAGCAAAAGTACACCCTGGTCGAGAAGAAATGTTGTGCATTAGCATGGGCAGCCATGAGGTTACAACACTATCTTCATGGGCACACGACCTACCTCATATCCCGCATAGATCCACTAAAATATGTATTCAACAAGCCAATGTTGAATTATCGACTGTCCAAATGGCAGTTGATCCTACAGCAGTTCGACATTATCTACATGACTCAAAAGTTTATTAGAGGTCAAGGCATTGCAGATCAACTAGCCGAAGCACCATCAGGAGGGTTCGAACCTCTGAAGACTTATTTTCTGGATGATGGTATCATAATAATTCAGCAAAGTCTTCAAGGAAAGGTAGTCCAACCATGGAAACTGTGTTTTGATGGAGCAGTAAACATGGAAGGTGTTGGAGCTGGGGCAGTCCTTATCTCTGGTACAGGAGAACAATATCATGTGGCTACCAAGCTGCAGTTTGTCAACACCAATAACACAGCTGAGTATGAAGGCTGCATAATGGGGATGAAACTAGCCCAATCCATGGGTGTCAAGCATCTATTGGTCTTTGGAGACTCTGAATTGGTTATCAGACAAACCACTGGGGCATATCACACCAAAGAACTTCATTTGCTGCCTTATCATCGGCAGGTCATCAAAATATCCATAGAGTTTGAAGACATAACTTTCATTCATATTCCTCGGGGTAGGAATGACTTCGTTGATGCATTGGCAACGTTGGCTTCTTTGATCCGCATATCCGATAGGAGTGGGATTCCCGACGTCAAATTCACAAGATAAAAGACCCCGACATACAGAAATTTCATTGGAGAAGTATCAGACGAAATAACTCCTATCAAACAGCTTTGGTATCAAGACATCAAGGAATATCTCTGAGATAGATCTACACCCGATGGGGCAAGCCAAGATGAACGAAAGCGGATTCACAAAATGGCCATAAAATTCTATCTGAGAGGAGATGCACTCTACAAAAAGGATGCTGGAATATGGCTCTTAAGATGCCTTGATAAAGAGCAAGCCCAGAGATTGATGGATGAAGTCCACGGAAGAATCTGAGGTTCACACATGAGCGGTCATCTACTGGCCAAGAAGATATTAAGAACTGGCCATTATTGGATCTCTCTCAAAGCTGACTGCAACGATCATGTCAGGAGATGCTTTCAATGCCAAATACATGGAAATGCCATTCATGCTCCTCCGAATGAGCTGCACTGTATGAGTTCGCCATGGCCTTTCTCCATGTGGGGAATGATTGTGATCGGTCCAGTAGAACCCAAAGCCAGCAATGGACATCGATTCATCTTCACCATGATCGATTACTTTACAAAGTGGGTTGAAGCTTCCTCTTTTCCCAAAGTCACCAAAGAGGTAATCATTGGATTTATTGGAAACAATGTCGTCTACCGATATAGACAACCGGAGGTGATCGTCTCAGATAATGCCAAGAACCTAAATAATCAAATGATGAGAAAACTATGCAGCAAGTTCCACATCAAGCATCTCAATTTCGTCATCTATTGGCCCAAGGTGAATGATGCTGTTAAAGCAGCCAACAAGAACGTTAAAAAGATCATGCAGAAAATGTCCTCCAATCACAAAGAATGGTTTGACCTGTTGCCTCTAACCCTATTAGCATACAGAACGTCTATGCGTACTTCTATTGGGGCTACCTCCTATTCATTGGTCTATGGCATGGAAGCAGCCCTTCCCATAGAAGTAGAAATGGAGTCCCTAAGAGTGTTAATAGACGCTCAAATGGAGGAAGACCAGTGGTTGCTAAATCGGTACCATCAATTATCCCTGATAGATGAAAAGAGGGCTATAGCCATTTTTCATGGGCAGTTATATCAGCTAAGGATTGCTCGATCCTACAACAAGAAAGTTCGAATATGACAATTCAAAGAGAACGACTTGGTATTGAAGATAGTCCTGGCCAATCAAGACGAAGCCAAAGGAAAGTTCGCCCTTTCATTGTCAATGAGGTGTTGACAGGAAAAGCTCTCAGATTGCAAGAGAAGGATGGGAGCGAATTTCCCCAACTCATCAACTCAGACACCATAAAAAGGTACTATGTCTAAAACACATGCATACCAGCATCCTGGTCCTCTAAATCAAATCGGTTTGATTTTCACTAGAAAAACTGAACTACAAATAACCTGATCTCCCTCAACCCGGGAGTACGTAGGCAGTCATTCCTAGTGCGGTCAAACCAAACAAAAAAGTCAAAAACTCATTAAACCAAACTCAAAAGAGACACTTCTCAATCCTCTCTCACACAAATGATTGAACTACGAATGACCTGATCTCCCTCAGCCCGGGAGTACGTAGGCAGCCATTCATGGTGCGGTTTAACCTTCAAGAAAAGAAAATACAAAAACCAATAAAAACCAGTCCCAAGACACCGAAACATAAATCCTATCAAGCTTCCTTGATCAATAGGCCTGTCTGAGATAGTCTCTGACATCTCACTGTCAATCTATCAAGGAGAAGCTTGTGATACATCAACAACAGCAAGTCATGAAAGAAGTGGTAATCACTCAACAATGACAATACATATCCAAACAGGGAAGTGAATCAAAATATATTTCTCTGATATATAATATTGTTTGATATATACAATATGTCATGTACATGACAAAAATGGCTGATCTAGTATGTATAGGAAAAATAAATCTAGTCTATGGACCCATGGACAAACGGGACAGGAGTGCCAATATGGCATCTCTCTCTGAAGATAGAGGAGTCGCTGCAAGCGCAATACCCTCAGCCTCCATACGAGCCAGAACATCCACAGCCATCTGCATAGTGGTACTATGATCATCAATGTAAACACTCATATCGTTAACCAGGCCATGAGTATATGATCGGAGAGCAGTACTATCGGTAATGTGGAAATCTCAGGAAGCTATGACCTCATCCCTCTATACAAAAGCAGCATCTCGGGCAATCAAAGTCTCCTCAATCTCTACAAAAATAGCATCTCGAGAAGATCGAGCCTCATCTCTTTCGACCAATGCCGTATCCCGAGTGGCTCGAGCCTCATCTCTATCAGCAAAAACTATATCTTTGCCAGACAGGGAAGTCAACATCAGCGCCCTAGCCTAATCTCTCTCGAAGGTTATCCTAGCTAGTAAATCTGCCAAAGCTAGATCTGTCCCGGCAGGAATGATCGACGGGTCATTAACTAAGGCTGCTGTCAGATCCATGAACAAATCATCCTCCGTAGGAGAATTAGGATCCTCCATAGGCTCCTCCTCATTTGAATCCACAATCGGAGCTGACTAGATGAATGCAGCTGATGCTATATCGGCCTCCAACCACGCTGAGTTCTCTGGGGAACAATTCGGGTGGCTAGTGGAGAAATCAGCCCTCTCCCTATGAGTCCAACACTCATAAATCCTAATCAGGTCAGCTGATGACATAGAAGAAGCTGACATTCGCTGATCAATAGCCCCCTCAAAATGGGGCAGGCTCTGGAACTGATCAAAATGACCCATAACTGACAATGGATGGTAGGTGGTCACCCCTCTCAATCCCGCTAGGGGCAAGTGGTCCATGCCAGATGCATGGGTGATGAAGATATAAGGGGAGACTAGCCCTAAGTATGGCAGAATTGAAAAATGATGCTCAATATCTGACAGAAAAGCTGACCAGGTCTCTGCATCCGAACACTCCGCGGGTGGAAGGAGTAAGATATAGCTATCTCATGGGAGAAGCAGTACCCCTGATGTCTGAAGAAGCCAATCGGACGCAAATGGGTCATGAGCCATACAAAAAAAAGGACAGAGCTACCTCTAAAAAACCCCTCTGGATGGGTGCTGCAATGGGTAGCTGACCTCAATGTCTCAGCCAGTATCATCGGCAGGATGGTGCTACCCTGTCTAAGGGTACGGACCACGACCATCAAGCCTAGGTCCAAATGGTCCAAATACAGTGGCATGCATACATAGGCCACGATGCACATCAGCAAAACATTTATCTTGGCTGAATGCCACGCCTCTGTCGAGATGATAAAATCCCCAGCATGTAGATCGTAGCTGTCTAGTCTACCAAAATGATCGATCAAGAAGTCAATCGAGATCACCCGTCCAGAAACGATCTCATTCGTGACTACACTCTGACGTAGACCCGCAGGAACGGTCTCCTCATATCACTAATAGCAGTGCAAGCACAAGACGAGTCCAAACCCAAACCAGTAAGCCGCTCGTACTCCTCCAAAGTCGGAGTCAGCTCATGCCGCCCGAAGCAGAAAACCTGCCTCTCAGGTATCCAACAGGATAAGAGGCCATCTAGGAATCCATACGGAACCTGGAAGTCCACAAGGACTAATGAATGCCCTAACATCCGATCCACTGTCCCTCTGGCTAGGAAAGGCAGGCTATCATACCACGACCTCAACGATGATGCCACCACACATGGTCATGAATGCTCAATGCGTCTAACTGTCGATGACGACATCTGTTTCACCGTATCACAAGACCATCCAGGGGTCAAATCTGAACTCATCTGTCTAGATGCATACACATGATATAATACATGCATAACGACAATGATAAACATGATGTAATAGATAGGAAATATCATGCATATCTACAATAAACTATCTACTGCAAGCATCATCTTTGTCTGCTAATAAAGTACAAAATAAAAAGTACAGGGATATGGGGTACAACCCCCCAACTACTAACAATGGCCTATCAAAATAGGGCACAGCCGCCCAACAACCAAAATAGTGGCCTATCAAAAGATATAACTACAATAGCTATCCAAAAAGATCCAAAATATCTACACTCAGGCTGTTAACCTGCTCCATCTCTTCCGTGGACACAAAGTCTCGGCCATCAGGAATGTCAGGGCAGTACAAGGGAGGATCAGCCCCTGTATAACTGCTAGAAAATGGACCTGTGGAAGGGCCCGCTCCAGAGCCGAAAGGATCAAAAGAAGATGCCTCTGATGGATCTCTGCCAAGATGCCTGATAAACAAATGAGCTCTCTCCAATTGCGGTCAGTCCTGTAATCTGGTCCAAGTTGGTAGGCTCCCTGAGGCAAGCTATCCAGTCTATCAACATCATAGACCCCGGCACCATATCTGCCATGAACTGGGTAGTATGAGTCTGAGCCCCAATAGTGCGAGGACTCCACCAGTTGCTGATTGCCTCCTGGCTGTATGGACCCTCTGACAGGGCAAAGCCATCTACGCCTTCCACCGGGATATCTGTAAGCAGCTGAACTAGTGGCCAATGATGTCAAGCCGAAAGAATAAAGGGAATGCGGATCTGCCTCTTGATGCTCCTGATAGCACGCTCTCCTAAATAGATCTCCCAACCTCCCTATGTCAAAAATTAGACTCTGCGAGTAGATAATGCATACTCCTGGCCAGTGGGGAAACCACCCTCAAACCTGACAGTCAAAAAGTCTGAGGTGTACGATACCCATGATATCGATCCTGCTATCAAAAGCTCAAGCTGCAGACGGGAGTGGGTGAATCTCTCAGCTACAGGGACCTCCGTCAGAGTAGAATGGTACCAATGTCATCCCCGAGGATAAGTCTCTAGGCCTAAAGTAGTAGCAGGACGTAGGCAAGGAAGCCTCTCATATGCCCAGAACTGGCCATGTAAATATTAAAAGTCCTCAGTGACCAAGACTGACAAATGTAAATACAGAAATCAAAAAGGTACAAGAAAGATGTACTCACCCGTAGAAATGGGTAAAACCCTAACCAAGCCTCCATCACACCCTCCGAGCACATGCGCATACCTCGGAGAAAATAGGCAAAGGTATAGGTTCCCCAATCACAGTCACTGAGGCGCTCCATGTGACGAACGAGATTTTTGTAATTTAATTTGAATATTTATTGAATTAAATAAATATTTTTTGATGATTTAATTATTGAGTTAAATAATTAATTGATGAATTTGTGGTAGATTAATTTAATTATATGTGTTACATTGATTAAATTAATGTGGAGAAATTTTTATATTCAATGATGCATTTAATTGAGCTTATTTGATTTAATATATTAATTAATAAGCATAATGTGTTCTACTTAATTTAATAATTAATTAGAGATTTATGATTTGACATAATTAATAAATAAGAATTTTAATTATGTGACTATGTGGTTTAATGTGAATTTATGCTATTTTATTTAATTAATTTAAATAACATTATTTGATTAAATTGGGTGTGACATTAATTAACTATATAATAAGAGCTTTATTAAAATAAATGGAAAAGGAATATTAGGAGCTAGTCAAACAAGGCCTTAAAGGGAGTTGGGAAGTTAGCCCATTATGGGATGAACTGACCATTATGTGGTCAGTTCACATATACACGTATATTTATATTTCATATATACTACATATACATATAACGCTTATTTTATCAGAGAAAGATCAGAAAGAATTGAGAGAGAAAATTTGTGAGATTAAGTTTGGAGAATCAAAGGAGGCTTCCATCATTCTATTATCATCTAATCTAAACAAGTAGCAAAGGGTAATCCCTCCTCCTATGTTTTTAAATTCAAGTTCTCTGTGTATATAAATATTTTTATTATCACATATAGTAATGATATAAGTGCTACTAATTAGCCAAAACATGTTTTCTATCGTATATTCATGTTTTAAAACAGTCAATTTCATACGTATATGTATTAATTGAATTCTTGTGAAGTTACAGAGTTATGTTTTCCCATGTACGTGTTTTAGAGGTTCTCTGTGTATGGGAAATTGTCAATGCTTGATGATATGGCTATATATATATATATTAATTGATGTTCATAACATGTTGTATATCATATATGCATAAATTACTGTGGTTAATTTCATGTAATTATGTGGTAATTGAGATTTTTAAAGTTTCACAACATAAGAATGGCCCATATGGCCCTTATGTACCAAATTTACATATCTTACACGTTTATTTAACTTAAATTGATGATGTAATATAATTATACACGTCTAAATGAACAAAACGGAAGTTAAACGAACGAATTTGGTGTTATAACGAATCCGTAACATTGAATTTCTTGTTTTTCTTTCAAAACTTTATAAAGTATGAAAAACAGTGAATTTGATTGCTATAACTTCTGTAATTACGTGATTTAGAATGTTAAGATCATGCTAAAAATATTGTATAGTGTTTCTGTGAAGTCCATACTTCATGGGTAGCAATTAAATTGTTGTGGTAGCATTAAATGGTGAATCCTGGGCCTGGTTCTCTGTTATTCGTGCACTGCAGATTCTGAAACCGGCGTGTGGAGCTGCAGCGCCAACTTTAAGCCTAAGAGTGGGGCTGCAGCGCCAGTGGAGCTGTAGCGCCAGCTTTAAGCCTAAGATTGGGGCTGCAGTGCCAGTGGAGCTGCAGCGCCAAACTTAAGCTTAAAGTCCGAGCTGCATCGCCAGTGGAGCTGCAGCGCCATTTTTAGTTCAAATGGTGGAGATGTAGCGCCACTTGACATATTTTGCCCAAAAATAAGATTTTAATTGTTCAAGTCCAGGAAAAGTAATTGGAACTTAATGTAATAAACATGAAGACATGATTAAACATATAATAAGAGGTTAATAACTTATATTACGTGAGTAATTAATAAGTTAATTACATGACTTGAATCGTTAATTGTATAGTCCAATAACGTGCTCAAGACCGATGTGTGTGATTCGATACGTATATCAAGTTATTGATTAATGTGTATTGTGAACGTATTGATATGTAGGATTTAATAAAGAACGTGAATTATAAATTGTAGCTTGTGCAAGAGGTAAGTTTCATATTCTTAAACTAGTTTAATATTTTGCAAGTTTCCTAAACTCAAACTTTACTTTTACATTGAGCAAGTATCCTATCTCTAACTTATTGTTATTAAACAAGTTCTTAACATTCTAAGTTATTCATTTATCAAGTCTTAGACTTGTGTTCTATATCGAGCAAGCTCTTGTTCTTAATTGTTCAAGTTCGAAATTTTATATTAGATGTTATAACTCTTTTGAAAGCATGATTCAATTATACAATACTTATTCAATTGTATACTCTTGAGAATTTATTATTCGATTGAGCATGGTTTATTGTTGAACCTATAGGACTAGTGAATCCTTATTGATTCGACTAGTCCATAGTTGATGTACGTTTCAAATTCTAGAATACTTATTGAGCTTATCCAAACCAAACTTTCTTTGGTGCGGACTCTGATGTCAAAACTGAGATGAACAACCCTGTAAAGGGGATTATTTACGCTTTAGCGTTCAGATATTGTGCACAGTATGGTACTATGGGTTGATCCCCCTAAGTACAAGAAGTAGAGTCCATAGTCTTATGACTGTTAAAGGTTTAAAGTATAAACACTTTACAACCTAAGACATAGTTCAAGGTCTTATGACCTTCAGATGTTCTTTTGATTCTCATTATTCACTCTTGATTCAAAAGTCAAGTTTTTTATTCAGAAGTCTTTGATTCACTCGCATGTTATTATATTGTCATTATATTATTATACTTGTGGGCAATTGTGCTCACTCTTGCGTAATAATAACATTGCAATTAAGAACGAAAGGTCCGAAGAGCCTTCTACTAGCAAAGGCAAGGGCAAGGTCTATAAATGATGAAGACTTGTTATTTATTTGATATGTTATTATCTAAGACTTATGTTAAAGTTGTGTAAGACTGTTTATTTGTTTACGTTTTCGCATTTAAGATTTAAGGTTAGTATGATCTGGGATTGATGTATTTATATTCAGATGTTGTAACCCCATAATGGGAGGATTTATTCCTATCTATTGCATGGTTTGCATTTGTTATGGGTAGATAGATAGATGATATCTGTACAGTGAACACCAAGTCCCATGGAAATTAAAGTACCCAGATTTGGGGGTGTCACAGGTTGGTATCAAAGCTGTAGGTTATGAACCTTAGGTTGGGGAAAACCTTAGGATAGTAGCCTTTTAGAGATCAAGAACATAGTAATGATAACTCTTATCGAGTTCTAAGAAAGATAATAACTTATCTTATGTGCTATGTGCTTATACTTATATACTCGAGTATAGATTAGCATCACGTAATAACTAAAACTTAAAATTTTATTTGTCAGGATGACGAATACTGGAGAACCTAGTCAGTCCAGGGACCTTGTACCCCTAGAGGCTAGAGAGGAGGAGCCCCAAGATATCCACGTAGTCTGGGAGCAGTTAGTCAGACGAGAGCCATCACCCTTGATCACAGTCATTGGTCAGGAGTATGTGCCGGTGTCTGATTCAGAGGAGGACTCTGAGGAAGACCCTGAGGAGATTAAGGTTTAGGCTGAGGCAGCCAAAGAGGAGGAGGAAGACCCTGAAGAGTTCCCACCGAGCTCTATCAGTGCTGAGATGTATGATGAGCTATATGACCGTAACATAGAGTTACGTGATTCTGTTCAGGAGCTGAGGGAGACTGTTCAGGAGCTGAGGGAGCGGTCGGTTACTCAACAATCTACCATCGAGCTGAGGGATGGAGAGGTTGAGGCTCTTCACAAATGGTTGGGAAATGTAGAGTGGGATTTAGCTCACAAGAAGGGCCAAACCGAGCAAAAGTCAGAGGAAATAGAGGAGTTGAAGAATAAACTAAAAGAGAAATCACCAAGGCTGGTCATAGCAGAGGAGGCCTGGGTAAGGGAATCACGACGAGCAGATCTCGCAGAAGATAACTGTCGGGCGAAGAAGGCCAAGCTTAAGGAGACGTACTCTACGCTTCAGTATGCAATTAATGAGGCCCAGGATCGGGTTCTGAGGTACCTAATTCAGTTTGAAGGACTATCATAATACATGCTAGATCGTAGGACGATGTCCCGGATTATGGAAGAAGAGCGTGGCAAAGCTGATCGTCGCCTTAATCGGCAGTGATAGGAGCATTTGATTTTGTGATAACCTATCTGGTAGTTAATAATGTAAATTCTGATGTGTTTATAAACAGAGGAATATTTTGATGTTTTAAATCCTGTAGATTCTTTATCTCAGGATAGTTGATGTAAATAGCATTGATGCTATCTTTTGATGTTTAAAAACTTTTGATTTAATAAAATATCAGAGTTTATTTGAGACGATGTGTTGTAATGATTGTGTCTAAATACTTAAGTTAAGCCTTAGATATTTAGAGAATTGAATAAAGATCTAATAAGCGTATTTCTTAACAGAAAAATGCCACCAAGGAGACGACCTAACCGTCAACAGGCCTAAGAAGGGTCAACGAACAACAACAACGACGCCAATGCTAACCCCGTTCAGCAGTTGGCGAACTTACTTGCTAGAGCACTTAACAACCAACCTCAAGCTCCACCGAACACAACGTTCAAGGACTTCAAGGCGGTGGGACCGGCAGAGTTTAAAGGCACCATGAACCCAATAGAAGCTCAAACTTGGGTGATGGAGATGGAGAAAGTTTTCGACGTCGCCAGAGTCAGAGAAGACCAAAAAATCGCCTACGCAACGTTCATGCTGAAATCCAAATCTAGTTATTGGTGGCAAGTGAATAAGGTCCGGAGAGGTGAAGGTGTGATTACATAGGAGAGGTTCAAAGAGATGTTCTTCGAGATGTACTTTCCGACCAGCTCGCAGAATCAAATAGAGATTCAGTTTCTAGAACTGAAACAGGGGAATATGTCCGTACCGAAATATGCAGTGAAATTCAATGAGTTGGCAAGGTTTGCCACGTATCAAGTGCACACCGATCAGAGGAAGGCAAGGAGGTTTGAACAGGGCCTGAAGCCCTAGTTGTATAGCAAAGTGTCAATGTTCCAACTGAACACTTTTGCTGGAGTGTTGGAGAAGGCCATTGTCGCTGAGGGCAGGAGTGACGCTGTTACAAAGTATAACCAAGATCAGAAAAAGAAGAAGAGTGAAGGTGAAGGAATTAACGAGACTGGTGGTAGCAATACGGGAGGGAGTAGTAATCAGAAGAGGAGGTGGAGTGATAACTCATCAACCGGGAGTCAGCAAGGAGATCAGAAGAAGAGGATCGAAGCTTGTCCGACCTACGGGAAAGCTCACCTGGGGGTTTGTATGAAGGGAAAACGAGTATGCTACAATTATGGTCAGGAAGGCCACATAGCACCTAACTGTCCGAACCCAAAGAATGGGGCTTGCTTCACTTGCGGCTCAAAGGACCATCTGGCAAGGAACTGTCCCAAGAAGGGATCTGGAGGGGCAGGATCAGGAGGGAACAAGGGAAACAGCGGTGGAAGTGCTCTAACTATCACGGGACCAACCGCAACCAACCGACCAACCGCCAAAACCTTTAACATGACCGTGCAGGATGCTGTACAGTCTCGCGATGTGGTGTCAGGTGTCATTCCGATCAATAAAGTTAATGCTTATATACTATTTGATTCGGGTGCTACTTGTTCATTTATATCTGATGACTTTGTTAAGAACTTAGAACTTCATATAGACGAGTTAGAATACCCCATGAACATAGAAATTGCAAATAGAGAAGTGATCCCTGTTAAGTACGTACACAAGAACTGTAGGGTGGATATTGAGGGTAACATTATGAACGTAGATCTTATCCGGATTAGGCTTGGGGAATTCGATGTTATTCTAGGAATGGATTGGCTAGTCAATTATGGGGCTGTAATTAATTGCCAGAGGAAGTGTATCAACCTTATGACCCCGTCAAAGGTTGTGTTTTATGGCAGCAAATCGCCTAGACAAGCAAGTTGTCAAACGATGATGCAGGCTAGGAAGTTGTTAAGACAAGGCTGTGTAGGATATTTAGCCTACATAGTCGATAGCCGTAAAGAAAACCCAAAAATGGAAGATATACCAGTCGTGAGGGACTTCATTGACGTATTTCCAGATGATCTGCCAGGACTTTCGCCAGACAGAGAGGTTGAGTTTGTGATCGATTTTGTGCCAGGGACGGCCCCAATATCGAAGGCACCATACCGGATGGCTCCGGTAGAGATGAAAGAGTTGATGGTACAACTACAAGAGTTACTGGACAAGAAGTACATCCAACCGAGCGTATCGCCGTGGGGAGCGTCGGTGTTGTTTGTGAAGAAGAAGGACGGGACGATGAGGCTTTGGATCAACTACAGAGAACTGAATAAGGTCACAATTAAGAATAGATATCCATTACCGAGGATCGACGATCTATTTGACCAATTGAAGGGTGCAAGGAACTTTTCAAAGATAGACTTGAGGAGTGGCTATCATCAGCTGAAGGTGAGGCCAGAGGATGTTCCGAAGACATCATTTATGACTCGATATGGTCACTACGAATTTCTGGTAATGTCATTTGGTCTAATGAATGCTCCTGCAGCATTCATGGGCTTAATGAATGGAGTGTTTAAGCCGTTTTTGGACAAATTCATGGTGGTCTTTATCGACGACATTTTGGTATACTCAAAGACCAAGGAAGAACATGTAGAACATCTGAAGTTAACATTCGAGGCGTTGAAAAGAAAGAAGTTGTACGCCAAATTTTTAAAATGTGAATTCTGGATTGAAAGAGTGCAATTTCTTGGATATGTGATCGACAAGGACAGAATTTCGGTAGATCCCTCTAAAGTCGAAGCTGTGATGAACTGGGATCAACCAAAAACACCGTTAGAAGTGAGGAATTTTCTTGGATTGGTGGGTTATTATAGAAGATTCATTCAGGACTTTTCCAAGATCGCAACTCCGCTGACGAATTTGACTAGGAAATCAGTGAAATTCGTTTGGACGGAGAAGTGTGAGGAAAGCTTCTAAGAGCTTAAGAATAGGTTGCGTTCAGCACCTGTGTTATCCCTTCCGGATGACACAGGAAATTTTGTGGTTTATAGTGATGTGTCGCATAAAGGACTTGGCTGTGTGCTTATGCAAAACGGCAGGGTCATTGCATATGCGTCACGATAATTGAAAGATTATGAGAAGGGGTATCCGACCCATGACTTGGAGTTAGCTGCAGTGGTATTTGCTTTGAAAATTTGGAGACACTATCTCTATGGGGAGAAGTGTGAAATATATATAGACCACAAGAGTCTGAAATATATTTTTACACAGAAGGACTTGAATATGCGCCAGAGAAGGTGGCTGGAGTTAATTAAGGACTATGACTGTGAAATCTTATACCATCCGGGTAAGGCTAATGTGGAATCCGACGCCTTAAGCAGGAAGGGTCGGGAGAAATTGATGATGTTGACTGCTCAGGAAGAGCTAATTTCAGCAATGGAAAAGCTGGAATTGGAAGTGAAGTATCCGATGGAGATTGACGAGAAGTTATTTTAGATACAAGTTGGTACAACCCTATTGGATAAAGTTAAGGAAGCCCAACTTCAGGATGAAGAATGTGAGAAGGTAAAGAAAAAGATATCTAAAGGAACCGAATCAAGATTCAAGATAGACAGTGAGGGACTACTGAGATTTGAGAACAGAGTGTGGGTACCGTTAGTGCCAGAGATTAAGGATGACATTTTGAGCGAGGCTCATAGCTCACAGTATTCGATTCACCCCGGTAGTACCAAGATGTACCAAGATCTTCGACAGCACTTCTGGTGGCCAAATTTGAAATGAGATGTTGCTGAGTGTGTTGTAAAGTGTCTGACCTGTCAGAAAGTGAAAGTAGAACATCAGAGACCGAGTGGTTTACTACAACCCCTGGAAATCCCAGAATAGAATTGGGAACACGTTACGATAGATTTCGTGGTTGGCCTTCCGACGACTCAGAAAGGCTACGACGTAGTATGGGTTATCGTTGACCGATTGACGAAATTAGCTCATTTTCTTCCGATCAAAATCAGATTCAACTTAAACCAGTTGGCAAGGCTATATGTGAAAGAGATTGTTTCGAGGCACAGAGTTTTTGTGTCAATTATTTCCGACAGAGATCCGCACTTCACATCGAACTTCTGGAAGAGACTACAGGAATGCATGGGGACACAGTTGAGAATGAGTACGGCTTATCACCCACAGACAGACGGGCAGAGCGAAAGAACGATCCAGACATTGGAAGATATGCTGAGAGCATGCATTATGGATTTCAAAGGAAATTGAGATGATCACCTATCGCTTGTGGAATTCGGTTACAACAACAGTTACCACGCTAGTATTGGCATGCCGCCTTACGAAGCGTTGTACAGAAGAAAATGCAGAACTCCGCTATACTGGGATGAAGTTGGCGAGAGACAACTACTAGGTCCAGAACTGGTACAACAGACAGCAGAGATAGTCAGGGTAATCAGAACAAGACTGGTAGCAGCTCAGGATAGGCAGAAGAAATACGCCGATCCACACAGTAAAAATGTTAAGTTTGAATCGGGTAGCTTTGTATTTTTGAAAGTCTCTCCCTGGAAGGGGAAGATCAGATTCGGAAAGAAGGGGAAATTGAGCCCGAGGTTCATTGGACCCTTTGAGGTACTGCGAAGGATTAGAGAAGTTGCGTATGAGGTAGCCTTACCTCCGGCAATTGAGAATATCCACAACGTCTTCTATGTTTTAGTTTTACGTCCCTACAAACCCGATTACAAGCATGTGATTGAATATGGACCCCTACATTTTGAGAAAGACTTATCCTATGAAGAAATTCCTGTTCAGATCATTGACAGGAAAGAACAAGTCCTCAGAAACAAAGTTATACCTTCTATTAAGGTAATTTGGAGGAACCACAATGCTAAAGAAGCTACGTGAGAACTCGAAGAGCATATGATGAAGAATTACCCACATTTATTTACTTAATTTATGTGTATGCGATTTTGGGGACAGAATCTTTGTAAGGGGGGGAGAATGTAACGGGACGAAATTTAATTGAACCGTGATTCTGGGGGCAGAATCCTTTTAAGGGGGGAAAGATGTGACGAACGAGATTTTTGTAATTTAATTTGAATATTTATTGAATTAAATAAATATTTTTTGATGATTTAATTATTGAGTTAAATAATTAATTGATGAATTTGTGGTAGATTAATTTAATTATATGTGTTACATTGATTAAATTAATGTGAAGAAATTTTTATATTCAATGATGCATTTAACTGAGCTTATTTGATTTAATATATTAATTAATAAGCATAATGTGTTCTAATTAATTTAATAATTAATTAAAGATTTATGATTTGGCATAATTAATAAATAAGAATTTTAATTATGTGACTATGTGATTTAATGTGAATTTATGCTATTTTATTTAATTGATTTAAATAACATTATTTGATTAAATTGGGTGTGACATTAATTAACTATATAATAAAAGCTTTATTAAAATAAATAGAAAATGAATATAAGGAGCTAGCCAAACAAGGCCTTAGAGGGAGTTGGGAAGTTAGCCCATTATGTGGTCAGTTCACATATACACGTATATTTATATTTCATATATACTATATATACATATAACGCTTATTTTATCAGAGAAAGATCAGAAAGAATTGAGAGAGAAAATTTGTGAGATTAAGTTTGGAGAATCAAATGAGGCTTCCATCATTCTATTATCATCTAATCTAAACAAGTAGCAAAGGGTAATCCCTCCTCCTATGTTTTTAAATTCAAGTTCTCTGTGTATATATATATTTTGATTATCACATATAGTAATGATATAAGTGCTACTAATTAGCCAAAACATGTTTTCTATCGTATATTCATGTTTTAAAACAGTCAATTTCATACGTATATGTATTAATTGAATTCTTGTGAAGTTACAGAGTTATGTTTTCCCATGTACGTGTTTTAGAGGTTCTCTGTGTATGGGAAATTGTCAATGCTTGATGATATGGCTATATATATATTAATTGATGTTCATAACATGTTGTATATCATATATGCATAAATTACAGTGGTTAATTTCATGTAATTATGTGGTAATTGAGATTTTCAGAGTTTCACAACATAAGAATGGCCCATATGGCCCTTATGTACCAAATTTACATACCTTACATGTTTATTTAACTTAAATTGATGATGTAATATAATTATACACATTTAAACGAACAAAACGGAAGTTAAACGAATGAATTCGGTGTTATAACGAATCCGTAACATTGAATTTCTTGTTTTTCTTTCAAAACATTATAAAGTATGAAAAACAGTGAATTTGATTGCTATAACTTGTGTAATTACGTGATTTAGAATGCTAAGATCATGCTAGAAATGTTGTATAGTGTTTCTGTGAAGTCCATACTTCATGGGTAGCAATTAAATTGTTGTGGTAGCATTAAATGGTGAATTCTGGGCCTGGTCCTCTGTTATTCGTGAACTGCAGATTCTGAAACTGGCGTGTGGAGCTGCAACGCCAACTTTAAGCTTAAGAGTGGGGCTGCAGCGCCAGTGGAGCTGCAGCGCCAGCTTTAAGCCTAAGATTGGGGCTGCAGCGCCAGTGGAGCTGCAGCGCCAGACTTAAGCTTAAAGTTCGAGCTGCAGTGCCAGTGGAGCTGCAGCGCCAGACTTAAGCTTAAAGTTCGAGCTGCAGTGCCAGTGGAGCTGCAGCGCCAGACTTAAGCCTAAAGTCCGAGCTGCAGCGCCACTTGGCAGATTTTGCCCATAAATGAGATTTTAATTGTTCAAGTCCAGGAAAAGTAATTGGAACTTAATGTAATAAACATGAAGACATGATTAAACATATAATAAGAGGTTAATAACTTATATTACGTGAGTAATTAATAAGTTAATTACATGACTTGAATCGTTAATTGTATAGTCCAATAACGTGCTCAAGACCGATGTGTGTGATTCGATACGTATATCGAGTTATTGATTAATGTGTATTGTGAACGTATTGATATGTAGGATTTAATAAAGAACGTGAATTATAAATTGTAGCTTGTGCAAGAGGCAAGTTTCGTATCCTTAAACTTGTTTAATATTTTGCAAGTTTCCTAAACTCAAACTTTACTTTTACATTGAGCAAGTATCCTATCTCTAACTTATTGTTATTAAGCAAGTTCTTAACATTCTAAGTTATTCATTTATCAAGTCTTATACTTGTGTTCTATATCGAGCAAGCTCTTGTTCTTAATTGTTCAAGTTCGAAATTTTATATTAGATGTTATAACTCTTTTGAAAGCATGATTCAATTATACAATACTTATTCAATTGTATACTCTTGAGAATTTATTATTCGATTGAGCATGGTTTATTGTTGAACCTATAGGACTAGTGAATCCTTATTGATTTGACTAGTCCATAGTTGATGTACGTTTCAAATTCTAGAATACTTATTGAGCTTATCCAAACCAAACTTCCTTTGGTGCGGACTCTGATGTCAAAACTGAGATGAACAACCCTGTAAAGGGGATTATTTACGTTTTAGCATTCAGATATTGTGCACAGTATGGTACTAAGGGTTGATTCCCCTAAGTACAAGAAGTAGAGTCCATAGTCTTATGACTGTTAAAGGTTTAAAATATAAACACTTGACAACCTAGGACATAGTTCAAGGTCTTATGACCCTCAGATGTTCTATTGATTCTCATTATTCACTCTTGATTCAAAAGTCGAGTTTCTTATTCAAAAGTCTTTGATTCACTCGCATGTTATTATATTGTCATTATATTATTATACTTGTGGGCAATTGTGCTCACTCTTGCGTAATAATAACATTGCAGTTAAGAACAAAAGGTCCAAAGAGCCTTCTACTAGCAAAGGCAAGGGCAAGGTCAACAAGTGATGAAGACTTGTTATTTATTTGATATGTTATTATTTAAGACTTATGTTAAAGTTGTGTAAGACTATTTATTTGTTTACGTTTTCGCATTTAAGATTTAAGGTTAGTATGACCTGGGATTGATGTATTTATATTCAGATGTTGTAACCCCATAAGGGGAGGATTTATTCCTATCTATTGCATGGTTTGCATTTATTATGGGTAGATAGATAGATGATATTTGTACAGTGAACACCAAATCCCTTGGAATTGAAATACCCGAATTTGGGGGTGTCACACTCCACATGTCGAGTGGCACTGACCAGGGCAAAGGACACCGTCGCTAAGTTGTGCGCAAGAAAACAACCCCTGATGATCACCAGAAACAATCACCGTAGGATGCGATCCTTAACCCTTTAATCATCAGGCAGAGGCTCAAGCAAGGCCCCACTCTGGGCATCTACGCTCAAGGGACCAGATCGAACTGTCCGACCCTTGATCGCCATCGCAGGAACTCCCAAAAGGGACCAAATGATAGTGGGTGTAATGTCAGCCACAATAGAAACTGGCTCACCCTCAAACTATGTCCCGGTGATGAACCTCCAGTTCATAGGCGTCATCATCACCTCACAATCCAGCAAGTGAAGAGACTGAGTCTGGTGGAACCAGCGCTCAGATAAAACCCTCATAAAACCCCAGGGGCAACGGCGGGGAAGGATAGAAACAAACGCCTGAAACCCCCAGGTGTCAACAATGTCCCTATAGTCCTGGTGTAGAGTGTGATAAAGAGAATGCACATTAAACTAGCTCCCTCGAGGCTGTGTGAAGCCAGGAACCTGCATCAAAAGCCAACCAATGTCAAAAACATATGCCCCGAGAATGGAAAAAGAAAGAAAATCTAGAAAGAAGGAAACTTCGGTCACCTCGTTGGCGTGAAGGAACCTCGATGGATGGTGACTCAAATCCCCCAGCAGATCCTGGACTGGCACAAAAATGCCTGGTAGCTCTGTACGTGGAGCCTGAGTTAGGGCAGGAGCATCAAATGGAGCCTCCTCATCATCTATGTCCACAGGTGGCTCAGCCCGGATCGGACGGATCATTGACTCAGCCAGTCTATGACGTGACCGTGCTGGCCGTGACTGAGGAACATCAGAGGCTCTCCTTCGTCTAACTCTTGATACGACCCTGCTATCACTCCTGGGTCTATCTCGGTCCATTACCTGGACAAAGTCTCCAAATCACCTTAGAAAGGGTGAGGTAATCCTAAAACCTGTGGCTTATCAATTTAAATCAGTATTGTTTGCATTTTTAAATCCTAAAACATGCATGGGTCAGTCAAAATCCCCAGTAGAGTCAAAACTGCATGTTTATTAAATGCTCAAGCTTTTAAAAAAATTCGCCAAAGTCTCCTTTATAAAATGGACTGTCCGCATGCACAGGGCATGTCTAGGTGGCCATTCAGTAGCACACCTTCTCAAAAATAGAAACATTTCATATTTATGAAAAAAAAATCAAAAATAAACTTCACATGGTAGCCTAATTACCATGGATATTTTTAGTTGAAAATCTAGGCTCACTAGGCCTCAAAAAAGATGAGTAAACTGACCAAAAAGAGCTGAAATTGACTGTCTCAGAATTCAAATTTTCTTACATCAAAACGTGCATTGCAGCAAAATATGCGTACTTATGAAGTCAAAAAAAATTTAGCAAGTCATATAAGCATACATTTTTGATACATTGCGTTCAAAAGCACCCTACGTGGTTTGCATACTTTTAACGGTCAAAACTTGAAAAGAAAGAATGTAAATGTTACCTGGGTTGTACAGAATGCGTGGCCGCTGATGGAATCTGAAAAAAGCTGCCCGAACTTCGTAGATCTGAAAAAGAATATCAAATTTATATAGAAAATCAAAACTGAAAATGACTGATGAGAGCACCCACTGCCCATTTTAAAACTGCAAAAAGGAGCAGGCCCACCTGCGGCTGTCGCACCCCTACCTGCGGCTCCCTAGGGTGGGCCCCGCTCCCTCTGGCTCCGTCCAGTTCAAGTTGAAACGGATTTTATATGAGATAAAAAGTAAAATGTGAGAAAAAATTACTACGCGATTAAGCAGTTTGTCCTGAAATCCCGCGTTTAAGCATCGGATTACTAACAGAGGTGGGAACTTCACGAAAGCCATTGGTATTCATCCTGAAGCAATATCTGGGGACCAATGATGAAAATTGCTGAAAAATTGCCGAAAAACTGCACAAAACTGCCGAAAACTGCCACTTTCGAAGCATCGGGTACAGACCGGTGACAGTTCAACCGTTGGCACAACCCCACCGAAGCGTCGGTGATGAGTGCATGATATTTATCTATTTTGATTTCTTTATGCATAGTCTATTACATGTTTGGTTGTTAATAAGGGCTTAATAGGTTTATTTATGGGTTACAGGTCAAAATAGAGATGAAACGAGGAAAATAGAAAGATTGTTGGGATTTTAATGCTGAGTTGGATTCATGGTCTTGGCTTGGGACTTGGATTTTATTGTAGATCTATTACTTAGATTTTAGTAACATCTTGAATCATCCAAATCGAAGTTCATATGAAAGAGTTATGACCTTTTTACCAAGCGAAAGTTGAAACCTCAGAGTTTGGAAGTTGCAATTTAAATAGCAGTCATTTGGAGCCAATTTCAACCTTGATCTAATTAGAAACTGTCAATCCTCAAAAAAGGAAAGTTGTATATCTCGTCGACAGCTTCGATTTGACAGGTAGCAAGCCCCGTAACTCCTCTCGAATCAAAAGTTGTGATAGTTTTACCAAAGGACGTCGCAACAGAAAATAGACCTGCGCGGCCCACACCCAAATTGGCCTAAGAACAGCGCGGGGAGCGCGGGGCGCGCTAGTACACCAAATTTTCTGACACTGTAGCACGGGGCATGCCCAAAATAGCCTAGGGATAGCACGAGGCACGCCTGGCGAGGAGACAGCTTAATTAGGTGTTTTAGTGTCCAAAGTTGAGTTGTAATAGGATTTTGGGATGCCTAAAGTGTTAGGGTTTCTCTTAGGACTATAAATACTTGATTATAACTTTGATTTGGGGTGATTGGAACTAGGAATTCTTGGAGGCTATTCAACCTTAGTTTTGGAGAATCAAAGGATGTAAAGTTAAACTACTCAATTCAATTCTGAAGGGATGTTGAACCTTATTCATAACTAATGGTATGATCAAGTTTACTTTTTTTATTTCTTCGTATATGAGATTTATTCTGATTATCTACATAAACTTCTTGTATGCTATACTATTTGATTAATTTGATATTGCCAGTTAGATCAATGTAATAAATATCATCTGCTAGATTAAGATATATATTAAGCAAACGATGTATGTCTAATCATAAGTAGCACATAATGATACTTGATTGTGGACAAGCTTTTGGGTATTGTTAAGGTTTTTAAAAAACAAGTTAAATAATTCCTAATTGTGCAATTGTTGCTTGGAACAATCTAATTCTCATTCTTAATGCTTCTATTATATTAAATCTAGACTGATAGTTCTGGGTTATATGATAGTTAGGATATTTTGTTGGCGATCGTCGCATTAGATTTACATATAAGGAGAATTTCGGATAATTAGCGATCGCGGTTATCTAGGGTTGTTAATATCATTAAAGGATAAATATTGTAAAACTTGATTAATCCATGATTGTGAAAAGGTGATACTGAACTGAAGAATTGAAGATTTTTACTTAATGATATTTCTTCTAAATTTACTTTTGTTAATTTAGTTATTCAAAACAAAACCCCCAATTCATTGGAAAATAATTGGATAAATATAAAATAATACACTCTCTGTGGGATCAATCCTTGCTTATTGCTATACTCATTTTTGTGATAGTAGAGTAGAAGTAAGGTATTAATTTAGGAGTACTAACGACAGCTCCCAAATTTTGGCGCCGTTGTCGGGGAGTGTTATTTGTTTTTGTTTATTCTTTGTTTTTCATTTTTCGTTTTTTATTTTTGTTTTTTTAACTCAATCATCTCAATCTATTGACTTAAATTTTGATCAAGAGATAGAAAAAATTGTAGATACAGAAGAAGCTCTTGTTCCAACACTTGAAAAGGAAAAGATGGAGGTGCCAAGAAACAACAGAACTTTAAAGGAACTGGCTACTCCTGACATGGATCAACCATCCTTGTGTATGGAATATCCTACTTTAGATGTTTCTTTCGAACTTAACTCTGGACTAATTCGTCTTTTGCCTATTTTTCATCGTTTTACAGGTGAAAATCTATATAAGCATCTAAAGGAGTTCCATGTGGTGTGTTCCACAATGAAATCACAAGGAGTGCCAGAGAAGCAAATCAAGATTAGACTTTTTTCGTTCTCATTAGCAGATTTGGCTAAAGATTGGTTATACTATCTTCCTTCAGGATCAATACGATCATGGCCGGAGATGTAAAAGTTATTCTTGGAGAAGTACTTTCCTTCTTCGAGAGTTGCTAACATAAGGAAGGAGATATGTGGAATCAAGCAGTTTAACGGAGAAAATCTCTATGAGTATTGGGAAAGGTTCAAGAATTTGTGTTCCAGCTGTCCACCTCACGGAATTGATGACTATCACTTGATTCAATACTTCTATGAAGGGTTGCTACCAATGGATAAAAGCATGATTGATGCAGCAAGTGGAGGAGCACTGGTAGACAAGACTCTAGAAGCTGTAAGGAACTTAATTGCAAACATGGCAGCTAACTCGCAGTAATATGGAACTAGGATGGATCATACACCTCAAAGGGTAAATGGGGTAAGTACAAGTAATATTGAACAACAGATTTCTGAATTAACTGCTTTGGTTTGTCAAATGGTTACAAGGAATATGCAAGTTGCAAAAGAGTGTGGAATTTGCTCAAAGTCAGGACATATCAGTGATGATTGTCAAATATTTCATGAGGATGAAACGATGCAACACGTCAATGCCGTGAGAACATTCTTAGGACATCATCAGCATCAATATGATCCTTGGGCAGAAACTCACAATCCTGGATAGAGAGATCATCCCGACTTGAGCTACGAAGTACCTGCTAATTCTGGAACATCTATGGAGGATATGTTCAAAGCTTTCATGAATCAGACACAACAGTTCCAGCAAGAGATAAGGACTTCTATCCACATGTTGGAGAATCAGATGAGTCAGCTTGCTACCATAGTTAGCAGTATAGAATCTCAAGGCTTAGGGAAGTTAACTCCTCAATTTGTTGAGAACTTAAGTGCAATGGGATGTGACGAAGAGGAGCAGGAGAATTCAGTGCTTACTTTAGGAACAGACAGTAATATAGAATTTGATAAAGAGAAGGAACAAGAGGAAGAAGGGAATGATTGATAAGTTTTGCATATCCCTACAAGAAAGACATGGATTCATCTCCATCAATACAACCAACAGAAACAATGAGTGATACACACCATCGAACCTTTACTATGGAATTGGACAATGCAAATTTCCAGTTCAGCGCATATGAGGCTAAAAGGTATCTTGGTAATGTTAAATCTGTTTTTGCTATAGATGTTGTGGATTATTCAGTGCAGGAATCTTTTGATCGAATACAATTATACAAGGAGAATTTGGTGGCTGAAAAGGAACAGGATCATGATGAACAAAATGTTCCTAATTTAGAGCTAAAACTGTTACCAGTCCACTTGAAGTTCACAAGTCCAATTACATAGAATGAGAGGGAAGATGTTAAGCCAATGACAATAAACAAGGGCAGCTACTTGGGAGGCAACCCAAAATCTCATATTTAATTTTTCTATCCCTTTACTTATAAGTTTTTTTATTTACATGTAGTTCTTTCTTCTTTGCATGATTTTCTTACATTGGGGACAATGTAAGGTTTGAGTGTGGGGGGAAAGATTTTGGTTTTTATTTTATTTAGGGATATTGATCCGATTTTGATAGGAAATTTGAAAATTTGATGCCTTTGAAAATTTTTAAAAAATTTGAGTTCCATAATTCTATTTGCCTATGTGTTCAGAGGTTAAAGTCAAAACTGAAAATCAATGCTAAATTTCAAAATCTGTTTAACGCTTAATTGGTTAATGAATGAGAAAAACTAAGTCATGATCTATAGTAATTTATTTAAATTGAATTTGTGTCGCATGAGTACTTGAACATGTGATATATGCTCATTTGGATTAGTTATCTGTGGAGTTGTCTATGTGCACTAATCTCATTCTTTAGAACTATTGAACTGCTTATGTTTATTGCAGGACTATATGAAAAAAAATATCAGAAAAGTTGCAAATCAAAAAAATTGTTGAAAAAAAGAAAAAGAAGCAAAAGAGAAATCATGTGGTGGGATGAGATGGAGCGTAATACGCACTCTCTTATAAACACGTGCGAATAAGTGAGATGGAGCATAAAATGCACTCACTTACAAAAGAAAGATTGAGGAAGGTGAAATGGAGCATAAAATGCATTCACCAAAAATAAAGAGTAAAATGAAAGGGTTCTGGTAAAAAATAAAGCAGGAAAAGTATGAATTAAGTCTTGAGTGGTGTGCACGATTTTTGCTCTATGGTAACTATGTTGACTAAGTTTGTGGATCATAAAATAGTGCTTATGTGAATACAATTTGACCTAATGAAATTCAATGGTGAAAAGACATGTTTGTTGTTTTGAGTTAATTGATGAAGCATTGAGTATGTTTTTGTGGGTTTAGTGTTGATAATCATGATTTGATCTTGAAATCTTTTGACGTTATGGTTGAGTAGAGTTTTTGAAAATCAAACTTTTGGTTACACGAGGATGTGTAAAAGCTAAGTGTGGGAGAATTTGACGAGTGCATGATATTCATCTATTTTGATTCCTTTATGCGTAGTCTATTGTATGTTTGGTTGTTAATAAGGGCTTAAAAGGTTTGTTTATGGGTTTCAAGTCAAAATGGAGATGAAACGAGGAAAATGGGAAGATTGTTGGGATTTTACTGCTGAGTTGGATTCATGTTCTTGGCTTGGGACTTAAATTTTATTGCAGAGCTATTTCTTAGCTTTTCGTAAATCTTGAATCATCCAAATCGGATTTCATATGAAAGAGTTATGACCTTTTTACCAAGCGGAAGTTGAAACCTCAAAGTTTGGAAGTTGCAATTTAAATAGCAGTCACTTGGAGCCGATTTCAACCTTGATCCAATCAGAATATGTCAATGCTCAAAGAATAAAAGTTGTAGATCTCGTCGACAGCTTCGATTTGACAGGTAGCAGGCCCCGTAACTCCTCTCGGATCAACAGTTATGATAGTTTTACCAAAGGACATCGCAGCAGAAAATAGACCTGCGCGGCCCGCGCCCAAATTGGCTTAAGAACAGCGCGGGGCCCGCCAATACACCAGATTTTCTGACACTGTAGCGCGGGGCGTGGCCAAAATATCCTAGGGACAGCGTGTGGGCGCCTGGCGGGGGAGAAACAGCTTAATTAGGTGTTTTAGGGTCCAGAGTTGAGTTGTAATAGGATTTTGGGATGCCTAAAGTGTTAGGGTTTCTCTTAGGACTATAAATACTTGATTATAACTTGGATTTAGGGGGATTGGAGCTAGGAATTCTTGGAGGCTATTCAAACCCTAGTTTTGGAGAATCAAAGGATGTTAAGCTAAACTACTCAATTCAATTCTGAAGGGATGTTAAACCGTATTCATAACTAATGGTTTGATCAAGTTTACTTTATTTATTTCTTCGTATATGAGATTTATTCTGATTATCTACATAAACTTCTTGTATGCTATACTATTTGATTAATTTGATATGGCTAGTTAGATTAATCTAATAAATATCATCTGCTAGATTAAGATATATATTAAGCAAACGATGTATGTCTAATTATAAGTAGCACTTAATGATACTTGATTGTGGACAAGCTTTTGGATATTATTAAGGTTTTCAAAAGACAAGTTAAATAATTCCTGATTGTGAAATTATTGCTTGGAACAATCTAATTCTCATTCTTAATGCTTCTATTGTATTAAACCTAGACTGATAGTTCTGGGTTATATGATAGTTGGGATCTTTTGTTGGCAATCGTCGCATTAGATTTACATATAAGGAGAATTTTGGATAATTAGCGATCGCGGTTATCTAGGGTTGTTAATCTCATTGAAGGATAAATATTATAAAAATTGATTAATCCATGATTGTGAAAAGGTGATACTGAACTGAAGAATTGAAGATTTTTACTTATTGATATTTCTTCTAAATTTACTTTTGTTAATTTAATTATTCAAAACAAAACCCCTAATTCATTGGAAAATAATTGGATAAATATAAAACAATACACTCTCTGTGGGATCGATCCTTGCTTATTGCTATACTCATTCTTGTGATAGTAGAGTAGAAGTAAGGTATTAATTTAGGTGTCCTAACGACAGCTCCCAGTCGAGTACCGACCAATGACAGTTCAGTCGTTGGCTCAACCCCACCAAAGCGTCGGGTACAGACCGGTGATTGTTCAGCCGTTGACACAACCCCAGCGAAGCGTCAAGCACTGACCGATGACAGTTCAGCCATTGGCACAACCCCAGCAAAGCATCGGGTACAGACCGGTGACAGCTCAGCCATTGGCTCAACCCCAGCGAAGCGTCGGGTACTGACCGATGACAGTTCAGCCGTTGGCACAACCCCAGCGAAGCGTCTGGTACAGACCGGTGACAGTTAAGCCATTGGCACAACCCCAGCGAAGCGTCAGGTACTGACCGATGACAGTTCATCCGTTGGCACAATCCCAGAGAAGCGTCGGGTACAGACCGATGATATTTCAGCCATTGGCACAACCCCAACGAAGCATTGGGTACAGACCGATGACAGTTCAGCAGTTGGCATAACCCCAGCGAAGCGTCGGGTACTGATTGATGACATTTCAGCCGTTAGCACAATCCCAGCGAAGCGTCGGGTACAGACCGGTGACAGTTCAGCCGTTAGCATAACCCAAGCGAAGCGTCGGGTACTGACCGATGACATTTCAGCCGTTGGCACAACCCTAGTGAAGCATCGGGTACAGACCGGTGACAGTTCAGCCATTGGTACAACCCCAGCGAAGCGTCGGGTACTGACCGATGAATGTTCAGCCCTTTGCATATCCCCAGCGAAGCGTCAAGTACTGACCAATGACAATTCAGTCGTTGGCAGAACCCCAACGAAGCGTTGGGTATAGACCGGTGACAGTTCAGCCGTTGACACAACCCCAGCGAAGCATCGGGCACACACCCATGACAGTTCATCTATTGGCACAACCCCAGAGAAGCGTCGGGTACAGACCATTGACATTTCAGCCATTGGCACAACCCCAGCGAAGAGTCGGGTACAGACCTATGACAGTTCAGCCGTTGGCATAACCCCAACGAAGCTTCGGGTACTGAACAATGATATTTCAGCCGCTGGAACAACCCCAGCAAAGTGTCGGGTACAGACCGGTGACAGTTCAGCCATTGGCATAACCCTAGCGAAGCGTCGGGTACTGATCGATGACATTTCAGTCGTTGGCACAACCCCAGTGAAGCATCGGGTACAGACCGGTGATAGTTCAGCTGTTGGTACAACCCCAGCGAAGCATCGGGTACTGACCGATGACTGTTCAGCTGTTGACACGACCCCAGTGAAGCATCAGGTACTGACCAATGACAGTTCAGCCGTTGGCACAACCCCAGCCAAGCGTCGGGTACCGACCGGTGACAGCTCAGCCGTTAGCATAACCCAGTGAAGCGTCGGGCACTAATCGATGACATTTCAGCCATTGGCACAACTCCACCGAAGCGTCGGATACAAACCGGTGACAGTTCAGCCGTTGGCACAACCCCAACGAAGCGTCGGGTCCTGACCGATGACAGTTCAGTAGTTGGCATATCCCCAGCGAAGCGGGTACTAACCGATGACATTTTTGTCATTGGCACAACCCCAGCGAAGCATCGGGTACAGACCGGTGACAGTTCAGCTATTGGCACAACCCCAGCGATGCGTCGGGTATTGACCGATGATAGTTCAGCAGTTGGCACAACCCCAGCAAAGCGTCGGGTACAGACCGATAACAGTTCAGCCATTGGCTTAACTCCATCGAAGCATCGGGAATGATCCGGTGGCGGAAACGGTATATCAATCTATCCCCACAAAGGACAGATGATGGAATCTGTTATACACATCCTCAAAGGGAGCACCAAGAAGGATTAGTGATTCAACCCCCTATTACAAACTACAGATGTAAATTATCATCAGGATAGGCATCGGAAGCGCCCACTAAGGTAACTCGATAATCGAGATATGTCCCCAGCAGAGGAGCCTTCAGAAATGTACAACGGCATCAGCCGAAGGAAAATATGCCCTACGGAGAGTATTGATAGACGGGGGAAACCATTGGTCTCAAATCAAGGTAACATCAATAATATCATCTCCATTAGAGTCAACAAGGCCATCACGGATAACGTCATCCTCAGCAGAAAGAGACGAGAATAATCTGTGATAGCCTAACTTTGATAACCTATCAGTGATATCCTATCAGTAACCGCCTGACAGTGCTGGCCCAAGGGTTATCATGAATGACGTTATCCCCAGCATAGAATGACGTAAACATTCAATGATAACCCTAACCCCTCAAAAGCATCCAACATTCATCACATATTATATCATGCATTGCCTTGCCTTTGCATTTCTAGTGTCTAGCAATCTTTATCCTGTTCATTTCACTACATTGCATGAACATGATAAAGAGGGGCATCTGTAGACACTCAAAATTTGGCATTCCTGTTACTAACCTGGCAGGAGGGAAAACAGTCTATTTTAACTCAGCCCCGGTCTTAACCCGGGAGGTACAGGTCAACCCCGATCTCAATCGAGAAGTACAAGTCAGCCCCGGTCTCAACCCGGGAGGTACAGGTCAGCCCCGATCTCAACCTGAAAAGTACAGGCCAGCACCGATCTCAACCTGGGAGGTACAGGTCAACCCCTCCGATCTCAACCCGGGAGGTACAGGTCAACTCGGTCTCAACCCGGGAGGTACAGGTCAACCCCGGTCTCAACCCGAGAAGTGTAGGTCAGCCCCAGTCTCAACCCGGGAGGTACAGGTCAACCCCGGTCTTAACCTGGGAGGTACAGGTCAACCCCGATCTCAACCCTGGAGGTACAGGTTAGCCCCGGTCTCAACCCGGAAGGTACAGGTTAACCCCAGTCTCAACTCGGGAAGTACAGATCAACCCTGGTCTCAATCTGGGAGGTACAGCTCAGCCCCGGCCTCAACCCGAGAGGTACAGATCAGCCCCGATCTCAACCCGGGAGGTACAGATCAGCTCCGGTCTCAACCCGGGAAGTACAGGTCAGCCCCGGTCTCAACCGGGAGGTACATGTCAACCCCGGTCCCAACCCAGGAGGTACAGGTCAACCACGGTCTCAACCAAGGAGGTACAGGTCAGCCCCGGTCTCAATCTGAGAGGTACAGGTCAGCCCCGGTCTCAACCTGGGAGGTACAGGTCAGCCCCGGTCTCAACCCGGGAGGTACAGGTCCGCTCCGGTCTCAACCCGGGAGGTACAGATCAGCCCCGGTCTCAACCCAGGAGGTACAGGTTAGCCCCGGTCTCAACTCGGGAAGTACAGGTCAGCCCTGATCTCAACTCGGGAGGTACAGGTCAACCCCGATCTCAACCCGAGAGGTACAGGTCAACCCCGATCTCAACCCGGGAGGTTCAGGTCAGCTCCGGTCTCAACCCGGGAGGTACAGATCAGCCCCGGTCTCAACCCGAGAAGTACAGGTTAGTCACGGTCTCAACCCGGAAGGTCAGGTCAAGCTCCGATCACAACCCGGGAGGCCAACTAAACTTCGGAGATAACCCCGAAGCCATACATCCTCTCTAGAGACAAACCTAGAAGAACCAAGTCAGCCTCAGAGACAACTCTGAGGACAAATAGAATCGAGTGGGATCCAAACCTAGGAGACAACCCCAGGAAGTTTGTCGAAGGTCATGCCAGTACTGAAGGCAACCCCGGGAGGGGCAAAATGGTTATTTTACCAAATTAAAGCCGATTCGGTCAAACTTGAGCTGAATTGCTCAGAAGTGCACATACTTCGATGCAACAGGACCCATCACATGGGCCCTGCCACGTGGAGTCCGCACCTTTACCTTCGACTGTCGCAGGCAGAGCCGCTTCCACCGGATCTATATATATGAGTGCACCCCCAGCTCATTTTATATAGAAAAACACTCTGAACCTCTGCCCGTTTGGTTTCTCAGCCCCACTCTTGTACTCCAAACCCAAATTTTATTACTCTAACACGTAGATATACTCCTATACTACCACATATCAAAAATTAACCGGTAAAAACGGACTTTTAAAGCCTATAATTTGGCAAAAAGCCCGTGTAGCAGTCCATTGTGAGTATTTTTGCCATCAGAAAGTTTATATTACTTCATTGCACTTTTATACACTTGCACGTTAAGTTTCACTTTCTGATTATGCCCGGAACTCAGTTCCGTTGCCGTTTTTTGCTTACTTTTTGTACATTTTCGTACATAAACTCATTTTCTGGCATTTCTACAACTCGGATCGTTGATTCGTCGCTTTTAACATCTTTTATATACATATATCTTTGTTTCTAGCAACTTCGCCGAACTAGGTTATCTTCCCAGTCCAGGTTTGGCTTTTTAATGTATATATTTAACTGTATATAAACTAACTTTTCAATTCTGTCAAGCCCAGATGTCAAATCCGAGGTAGTTTACTGATTTTATATATATAACTATATATATATATATATATTTTTGACTTATTTAGGCCTGGATTTATACTTCGTGGCCTTTTATTGCTTTAATATATAGATTAACTATATATATTATTATTTACATTCCAGTTTGGCCTGGATCATTCTATGGCCTTTTTACTGCTTTTATAAATATATATATATACTTACATTTTCTGTCCGAGCAAAGGATAGAATGTCCGTCGCCCTTTACTGTTTTATATATATTTATATATTTATTTATTTATATTTCGTCAAGCCTGGATTATTCCATGGCATTTTACAGCTTTTATATATATATTTCAATTCTGTCCAACCTGGATCATTCCGTGGCTTTTTACATCTTTTATAAATATATATATATATATATATATATATATATATATATATATATCCATTCCAGTCCGGGCACAAGAGTGAAAACCCATCGCCCTTTTCAACTTTTATATATATATATATATTTATTTATATTATGTCCAGCCTGGATTACTCCGTGGCTTTTTTTTACAGCTTTTATAAATATATATATATATATATATATATATATATATATTTACATTTCAGTTCGGGCATCAGAGTGAAAACCCATCGCCCTTTACAGCTTTCGTATATATATAACTATATATATATATATGCTATTACTCATTTTGATTAAATTGTTACTTTAAATATTCATTTGATATGAATCGACACTGACATTTCTGCGGGCAAACTAGATTTCTTTAAATCTCGCCAACTCTAGCTTTCAAACGGTTCAAAATAGGTCCAGACAGAACCGGGAAGCTAGAATGGCTGAGATTTACTTAAATTTAGCATTTTTTCTAGTTAAAGTTCTGAAAGCAACCTCGCGACCCTTAGATCGCTATCTAGTGGGAACGAGACGCTTCGGCTACGTGCGAGCCAAGATTTAGTGATGAATCCTTGGTTCTGGCAACATTTGGATGTAAATATATATTTTTGTACATATTTGAACTGTGCAGATTTTTATTGGCTTCCCTCTGTGAGCCTAGGAATCATGGGATTCATGATTAAACTGATCAGAATCTGATTCCCACGATGGACAAACTCCACTTTACAAATGTACCCCGCCAGTTTTTCTGTAAAATGTACAACCGAAAGACCTTAAAACGGTTATCCGGGTTTAAGGTCTCACATAATGAGAATAATAGTTTGTCGTGTAAGAGTCACTCTGCTGGCTGTCATACCCATGAGAAGACCGACACTTGTATATATTCTGTGGTCGAGGATGCTTCGCAGCCCGACAATCACCATTCAAATTGAGCCAAAAGGCTAAAAAGATAAAAGTGAAGCTTTGACATGCTTCAATTCCTATGTTAGCGTAAGGGTTTGAAAACCTGCTTTCAAAACATCATTTTAATAATCTTTTCTAAAAAAGAAACTTTTGCAAATCAAATCAAACCCTTCGTATATAGGTTCAACGAAGCATATTCATACTTTCAATCAATCAAACATGGGCCCAATTTCTTCCAGCATTCACACACACATTGCAGATTTAAAAGGGAAATATTGAAAAGATGTGGTACCGTGTTTATATGGGAGTTGTGGGGTGCCTAACACCTTTCCCACACTTAACCAAGCCCTCGAACTTAGAACTTCAATTTCAAAAGATCAAGTTTCGACAGCGTCCAGCAATTGGGCCTCTTTTTAAACGAAACTCGGTTAAGTTGGTACAACCATTTCAAAACTACCAACTGGCAACTCTATAAAACGTTCAAATCGTCGACATGATACATGTTTGCCTTTTCCTAAAAAACCCTTCAAAACCTTTTTCACAATAAAAAGAATAAGGGCAGACAAAACTTAGGAAGAGACAAAGATTCGGGTCCAACTCGACTCGCATTTTTTCCCGACGTCGACAGTGAACACCAAATCCTGTGGAAATGAAGTACCCGAATTTGGGGGCACAGTTATTGAGACTTATCCAAACCAAACTTCCTTTGGTGCGAACTCTGATGTCAAACTGGGATGAACAACCCTTTATAGAGAATCATTTACGCGTTAGCGTTGAGATATTGTGCACATACACGGTACTAAGGGCTGATCCCCCTAAGTATGAGAAGTAAGGTCCATATAGTCTTACGATTGTTAAAGGTTTATGGTAGAAATACTTGATAACCTGGGACATAGTTCTTGGTCTTGCAACCCTCAGATGTACTTTTGATTCTTGTTTTCTATCTTGATTCAAAAGCCGAGCTTTTTATTATCCAGTATCCATTGTTTACTAGCGTGTTATCATTATTATTATTGTTATACTTGTGGGAAATTGTTTCTCACTATTGCATGATAACATTGCAACTAAGGTTGAAAGGGTTGATGAGTCATCTACCAGTAAAGGCAAGGGCAAAGCAAACAAGTGATGAAGACTTGTTTATTATTATTGGAAAATGTTTTGTTTATGACTTATTGTGTTATGTTTAAGACTTATTTGTGATTTTATTTCTGCATTGATGTTTTAAGGTTAGATAACCTAGGGATTGATTATTTATGATGTTGTAACCCCTTAAGGGGATGATTTCTATTTTTAATTATAAGTTTCATTTATTATGGGTAGATAGATGTGTTATTATTGGACAGTGAACACCAAATTCTGTGGAATTGAATTACCCGGATTTGGGGGTGTCACATTAGTGAAGACTAAAGCTCTCCTTTAAATTTTCCCCCCTCATTTTGATTTCTTTTATCTTTTTGAAACTTTATAAAGACCTCATTCTCGTTCTCAGCTATGATAGCTTTTTCGAGAATTTTTGGAAAGGTTTTTACTTGGAATACTGACAACTTACTACGAATCTGGGGTTTCAAACCCTCCTCATACCTCCGGATCTTCCTTGCCTCCGTATCTACTTGATTCGGTGCAAACCTAGCTAGTTCATTGAACTTAGTTGTATACTGAGATACAGTAAGTTCCCCTTATTTCAACTCTAGGAATCGTACCTCCATACTATCCTTCGTTGATTGGGAAACATAATTTTCAAAGAATAGTTCCTTGAATCTATCCCAAGAAACTATCTCGACTCCTGTGTAAACCTTATTAGTTTCCCACCAATTATTTTCCTCACCCTTGAGGAAAATGGTGGCAAAGGCCATCTTTTGGTTTTTGCCGACATTTGTTACAATAAAGAACTTCACTATTTCAGTAATCCAGGCTTGAGCCTCAACTGGCTCTGCAGTTCCTTTAAACTCAGGTGGACCAACTAGTTGAAAGTCTTTGAATAATGTACCCTGTGAGGTGACTACATTTGTCTAGTTTGTTTGTCGACCCTGTAAGGCTCCTAAGAGTATTTCAACTAACTGTTGGGTAGGATATGATTCCCTATTCTCATTTCTACTTCTCTCTGGGGTCTCCTTCTTGGTGGAATGATTCTAGCATCATTTTGAATGCGAGAGTGATAGGATTACTCATTTTGATGCTAAAAAAAATAGAACGAAGTAGTAGGAATCCTAGTTACCTCTTTGTTTGCAAATTTCAAAAAATAATGAAACAAATAAGAAGGTTTCCCTAAACGAAGACTTGTGTGAGATGTACGCATCGTTTTGAAAGCGAGACTGATAGGATTGCTCATTTTGATGCTAAACAAATTACAACGAAGTAGTAGGGCTCCTAATCACATCTTTGTTTGCAAATTTCAAAGAAATAATAAAACAAATAAGAAGGTTTCCCTAAACAAAGACTTGTGAGTTGTACTCACCTTTATAAATGTGAAAGTGATATGATTGCTTCTTTTGATGATAAACAAACTATAACGAAGTAGTATGCTCCTAATCACCTCTTTGTTTGCAAATTTCAAAAAAATAATGAAACAAATAAGAGGGTTTCCTGAAAAGAAGACTTGTGTAAGTTGTAAGCATTGCTTTTAATGTGAGACTAATAGGATTGTTCCTTTTGATGCAAAACAAACTACAACGAAGTATTAGGGCTCCTAATAATCTCTTAGATTGCAAATTTCAAAGAAATAATGAAACAATAAGAAGTTTTCCTAAACAAAAATTTATGTGTGTTATACGCATCATTTTAAATGCGTGAGTGAAAGGATTGCTCCTTTCAATGCTAAAAAACTAGAACGAAGTAGTAGGGCCCCTAATCACATCTTTGTTTGGAAATTTTAAAAAAATAATGAAAAAAGAAGAAGGTTTCCTGAAACGAAGAGTTGTGTGAGTTGTATGAATCGTTTTGAATGTGAGAGTGATAAGATTGTTACTTTTGATTCAAAACAAACTAGAACGAAATAGTAGGACCCCTAAACACATCTTTGTTTGGAAATTTTAAAGAAATAATGAAATAATAAGAAGTTTCCCTAAACGAAGACTTGTGTGTGTTGTACGCATAGTTTTGAATGCGAGACTGAAAGGATTGCTCTTTTTGTTGCTAAACAAACTAGAACGAAGTAGTAGTGCCCTAATCACATCTTTGTTTGCAAATTTCAAAGAAATAATGAAACAATAAGAAGGTTTCCTCAAACAAATACTTGTGTGAGTTTTACGCATAATTTTGATTTCGAGACTGATAGGATTGCTCTTTTTGTTGCTAAACAAAAACAAAGCAGTAGGGTTCCTAATCACCTCTTTGTTTGCAAATTTCAAAGAAATAATGAAACAAATAAGAACGTTTTCCTAAACTAAGTCTTGTATGAGTTGTACGCATCGTTTTAATTTTGAGAGTGATAGGATTGCACATTTTTGATGTTAAACAAATTAAAACGAAGTAGTAGGAATCCTAGTTACCTCTTTGTTTGCAAATTTTAAAGAAATAATGAAACGAATAAGAAGGTTTCCCTAAACGACGACTTGTGTGAGTTGTACGCATCAGTTTGAATGCAAGAGTGATAGGATTGCTCCTTTTAATGATAAACAATCTGCAACGAAGTAGTAGGGCTCCTAATCACCTCTTTGTTTGCAAATTCCAAAGAAATAATGAAACAAATAAGAAGGTTTCGCTAAACAAATACTTGTGTGAGTTGTACGCATCGTTTTGAATGCGAGAGTGATCAGATTGTTCCTTTTGATGCTAAAAAACTACAATGAAGTAGTATGGCTCCTAATCACCTCTTTGTTTACAAATTTCAAAGAAATAACGAACCAATATGAAGGTTTCACGAAACAAAGATTTATGTGAGTTGTACTCATCGTTTTGAATGCGATAGTGATAGGATTTCTCCTTTTGATACAAAACAAACTACAATGAAGTAGTAGGGCTCCTAATCGCCTCTACGTTTGTAAATTTTAAAGAAATAATGAAACAAATAAGAAGGTTTTTCTAAACAAAGACTTGTGTGAGTTGTATGCATCATTTTAAATGCGAGACTGATAGGATTGCCCCTTTTGATTCTAAACAAACTAGAACAAAATAGAAGGAATTCTAGTCACCTTTTTATTTGAAAATTTCAAAGAAATAACGAAAAAAATTAGAAGGTTTGCCTAAACGAAGACTTGTGTGAGAAACGCATCATTTTGATTACGAGATTGATAGGATTGATCATTTTGATGCTAAACAAATTAGAACGAAGTAGTAGAAATCCTAGTCACCTCTTTGTTTGCAAATTTCAGAAAATAATGAAACAAATAAGAAGGTTTCCTTAAACGAAGACTTGTGTGAGTTTGTACGCATCGTTTTGAATGCGAGACTGATAGGATTGTTATTTTTGATGCTAAACAAATTACAGCGAAGTAGTTGGGCTCCTAATCACATCTTTGTTTGCAAATTTCAAAGACATAATGAAACAAATAAGAAGGTTTCCCTAAACGAAGTCTTGTGTGAGTTACGCATCTTTTTAAATGCGAGAGTGATATGATTGCTCCTTTCGATGAAGAACTAATGAACTTTGCTCTCTATTTTGAGGAAAACATAGTTTCGATAATTGCACATTAGGGGCTGGCTTATTACAGTTTGCACCCGGCTTATTACAATTTGGTACCTAGGTTAATTACACTTTAGTACCTCATTAATTGCACCTTAGTCCCTCAAAATATCATCCACCAGGTGATATCATGATGACATCATCCTTGTATTTCTTTAAGGCTGATGTCATGCTTGCATCATGCTTGCATCATCTGTATTTCGTTAAGGATGATGTCATGCTTGCATCATCTCTTCTCTGATTGGTCGATTTAAGTTCACATGGATTAGTTTTATTTTAATTACTAAATTTAGCTTATTAAATAAAAGAGAAGTATTTTGGTCATTTCACACATAAAAGGGCATTTGGTCATTTCACAAATAATTTGAAGGATAATTTAGTCTTTTCACATATTTTCCTTAAATTGTAACCCTTAAGATTTGCTAATTAGCATTAGGGTTTGTAAATTAGGGTTAGGGTTTCTAAATCTTGAATTATGGTTTTGATCAGTTATTCATCTTTGCCTCATTTGAATTTCTTAGTCAATTTAAAATAAATAAATTGACTAACTTTCTAAATTCATACCACACATGCTCAAAGTAATAATAATAACAATAATGATAATAAAAAAAATTATTCATAAAATATATAATCGTATAAAATTCTCGGTCCTTACAAATTCAAACTCATTCAGAAGTAAACAAACAACCCTTAAGTGTCCAGTGCGAAGGAGTTATTTTTTAAATAAAATTATTTTTAATTTTAATTTATTTTATATAGTGATTATAAAATATATTTTTTGAATTTTAAATTGACTTACTACTATTATTAGAATGACTATTAATTTTGCTTAGAAACGAATGACTACAGCTCACATATTAATGGTTAATAATGTGATTTTTTTTGTTTCTTTTAATTTAATATTAAGTTTTTATTATATTTTCAAATTTTAATATTTAGTTTTTATTATCAATTCTTCGTATTTATATATGTATTTTTAATTATAGTTTAAAGTTGAATAGGAACTTAAAAGCCTAAACGTACTATTTAGGTCACACTCTATTGTACAATTAATTAACTAAATAAATTCTATAAAAAATAAAATTGTTATAAAATAATAAGTTACGATCATGATTTTAGTTTTAAAAGGTAATTAAATTTTAATTAGTAATATATAAGTTAAGTTTTTTTAACATTAATTACCTTAAGGTCTCCTATATAAAATAAAGTTGTTTGCTAAATTTTAATCATTAATATATTTTTTAGTATACATTAAAAAAATTATATTAATTATTATTTACTCATAATATTTTTCTTATATTTTTAATATATAGTTATTTAGGAATATAATTGTTATAGAATAATGAGTTGTCAATATGATTTTAGTTTTAAAAGCCAGCTAACCAAGGGGGTGTTTGTTTAGAGCTGAATGGCTAAATCGATCAGCCATTCAGTGCGTTTATTTTGAAAAAAATCGCCTGAATGGCTTAATCGGTCAGATTTTTTTGCGGAATGACCAAGTATAATTTTTTTTGTTGAATGAGCTAAATGACTGCTAAATTCAGTATTATATATTTAATTTTTTAAACAATATTAACTATTATATTAAGTAATATTAAATAAATTTACAACAATTTTAAATTTTTCAGAAGGGTAAAATAATAAAAATCTATTTTTCAGATGTTTCAGGCATGTCAATTATCAAATAATTTTTTCATTCAGTATTTAGAATTCTGCTTCATTCAGCTCATTCAGATTACTTAAACATTCAGAACTATTCAATTCAGTTTTATCAAACACCCCCTAAATTTTAATAACTAATATATATGTAAGACCCCAACTTTTATGAATAAAGATTTAATTTTCTTTATATATTATTTTGAAATAGTAAGGTGTTGATTTGATAAATGTGAAAAATTATGGGTGAAATGTGCAAATATTTCAAAATGAGCAAGTGGTTATAAAATATTCATTGTTGTTGGGGAATATTCGTTTGGTCATGGAATATTCTTGTTGTCGGGAAATATTCGTTTGACGGCGCAGCTATTTGTGGGCCTCACAACGAAATAACTGTCGGATATAGAAAGCGACAGAAATAACCTTTTTATAAATAACGGTAAAACTGTTACGGTTAAACTGTTGAAATATCCGGTGATAAAAATACAGTAATACGCGTTGTGCACAGTAGCACACGGTATTGCACAGTATTTTGAATTATTGGTTCTTACGTAATAAGTCACTTACTCAATAATTGTTACAGTAATTACTGTTCAATATTTTACATTATTGATTCAATAATTACATGATATTTTATTGGTTCAATAATTGCTACGTTGATATTTTATATCAATAATTGCTACGTTGCTATTTTATATGATTGATTCAATAATTGCTACCATTGATATTTTGTATTATTGATTCAATAATTGTCACTGCACAGTATTTCACATTATCAACTCAATAATTCATATTATTTGAATAATATTATTAGATAGCATTATTGACAATGTCTAAGGAAGTTTTGTCTAGGAGGGGTTATTTAATTGCGCTCCAGTAAGGAGAAATCCTTATCGGAAGGCCCCCTCTTTTCTAGGAACGACCTGGTTGTCAATATGGTAGTTATGTAATATTATTTGTGAATAATTAATTATTGATTTATATGATAAGAAAATATTTATTTTGTGGATATAAAAGAAGAAATTAGTGATGATGTGTTTTTATCAGTATTTTGTTGTGGAAAATCACCTGTTTGTGGGTTTCGGCCATTTTCGGTTGGGAATTTGGAAAAACTTCCTTCTACAAAGTTGTAGAGAATTAAATTTCCTATAAAAAGGACATAAAATTTGTATTTTTCTGACAAAATGGCTATTTATTATGAATTATTGAAGTTTCGAATAAATGTTTTTTTTTTAAAAAGGTGGGCCCCACTTTTATTTTTTTGTGGGTTGTAAATGCTGAAAATTCAATCTTTGTTGGATGCTGAGACGGTGTGTTCAAAGAGTGGGTGCTAAAGAAAGCCGCCGGTAGCAGAAAGTCTACTTTGGCATCCTAAGTTTTTCCTATAAATAGGGTGCTTAGGTTAGAATTGAAAATCACACCAGAATCAGAAGTTTTCTCTCTCTATAATATCGAGCGTATTTTTGTGAGTATTTAGATACTTTGAGTGTTACTATTCACTGCAAGTTTTTTTCAGCCTTATATCCGATATTCCAGTCAAAAGTACTATTCTTTTGAGGTAAGGGATGTTATTTTATTTCGTAAATGATGTTATTCTTTTCAATATCATTATACCAAAATATTGGCATGGATTGTATTATGAAATTCTTACTTTTTCCGTCGGGGTTACTATTCACGTATACGGCACTATTCACAAAAAAATTAAATTTTCTTCTATTTGTCCAAGTTGCTTGTTAAGGTTCCTATCTTTGATTGGATCTAAGTTTTGAGCTTTATTCTTGAATTTTGCTCCACAATTGATTATTACGAAGTATTTTTGAATTGGATAAACTAAAATACGAATCCTTAATCTTTGTCCTTTATCTCACTGGATTCATTCTTTAAAATATTTTTCATCATCCTCAGTCCTAAAAGGTGATATACCTGAATATCTTTGGCCTGTAGGGCAAAGATGAATGATTACCTGTTGAATATCTTTGGCCGTAGTGCAAAGATGGACAGGTGTTGAGATGAACATGACCACTGATGATACAAATGAATATCTTTGGCCAGTAGTGCAAAGATGAATATTTGATTCGAGATGTATATTTATTGATGTTACAGGGATAAAATATTGATGATGAACTTTTAAATCATAGAAGATAGTAGACTTCATTCTCTACTTAACTCTTCTAATGAATGGTTATTTTCGCTGCGAATATTGATCTAAAACTTGTTGTCAATAATATTTTATCTGAATTGTTAAAGACTAACGATAATTTATTTTCCATTATCTTAATCATAATATTCTTTACTGGCTAGCTGAGCTCACCCTTTTCATCTATTGTCCTCTTCAGGAAATGAGAATATTGCAGGAACTAGTCGGGGGACAGAGTGATGGTCCGAGTTAGAGCAGTAGTAGTCCTCACTATTTTTGATAAATAGTGTGATAATAATTGTAATGAGGACTTAGTTTGAATGTTAATATTTTCTACATATTTGTATTGACACTCACAGTTGTGTGGTCGTATTTTGCACGACCGTGTGATATAAAAGTTTGTATTTGAATTCTGTACCATGTATTTGGCGACTCAGAATGGGTTGGGTTGACTGGACCTATTCTGGGGGCGTCATAATATACGTTAGAATTGTTTGGTAAATTTAATTAACTAAATGTCTACTATATATAATAGAATTGGTAACTAAAATAATCATTAATATATTTCTAATATATATATAATATATAATTTTGATATTACTTATTATACGTACTCATAATATTTTTAATATATAGTCATTTAGAGACTAAAGTTGACTAAAAACTTAAACTAAAATCCTAAATATAAGTTTTAAGTTAAAATTTATTATATGACTAAGTAATTAAAGAACTCTTATAAAAAAAATAAAATTGTTGCAAAATAATAAGTTAATATTAAAATTTGTAGGACCATAAAGAAAGTTTTAATTTTAGGTAAATTAATCCTAGCACTATATATGTGACACCCCCAAATCTAGGTACTTCATTTGTGACGCCCCCAAATTCCAGGTCCCAAGAACCTCGGACTTGGTACGTTACGGTACTTCATTTTCACACATATTCTATCATCTATTGCGGAACATATAAACATATATTGTTTATTTCACATGATTTTATAATATTTCTCCAGGTTTATTAACCTTAACTGAATACATACTTTCAACATTACAAAAAGTTTACATAAGATAACTAAATAGTTATTCTAGCATAACAATATTCTACTATTGTACTTTGCACTTGACTGTGTCCTTCTTCAAGCCTTCGTCTTAATCTGAAATTGGTTATCATGATATAGCAAGTGTGTGCAACAAGTTTGCCCAGCAAGTTTAAGTTCAAATGAAGATATATCATGATTGAAAAGAATAGTAAGCTGACAAACTTTCAACAATATGATAGTTGTGAAAGAATATAAATCAATTTTTTATAACTGAATGACCGAGTCAATAATGATGAATGGCCAACAATGAATATAAACAAATTCAACTGAACCCTATGGTAATGAAGATGATCAGTCTTTTATACCTGATAAACATACGCAACATGCACTAAGTCTTCAAAACGAATTTGAGTTAACAAATTTTAAACATGCTTGATGTAGCTGACACAACTAGCATAGATCCATCTCAAAAGCAGTTCATGAATAAAAGAACTTTAATTCATTCGCAGTTCAATAAATAGTATAACAGAAATTCAATTGCACAAAGTGCGATTCACAATAACTCATCAGGATGTGGAATAATCAACAATATTTATCCACCAACATGCTTGAAAAATAACAACTCGAGTTTGAGTTAGAGAACTTGCCTGTTTGACGAGCTACATCTTACTAGCTTTAATTAACACTCTTTGAATGACCTAACATTGATAATGTAGATCTATCAATTAGTACTGCGTATAATTGTTCATCAATAAGCTTACTCGTATTATTATCTAGCCAATAATACAATCACAAGGTACATACATCTAATGTACTATCATTAATCCTATAAGATATTCAATTTATCTTAGGTTAATGATTTAATAATTAATAAGGCTTTTCTTAAGTGATAAACACATATTAGTTCTTTAAACAATTTATTATAATTGTTTACTTAAGGAGTTTATTTAATTTCCTTCAATTGTTAACTCCCTCTTCCTTCGATTACTATTTAATATTTGTTAAATAGTAATTAACTATTTACCTTTAATTATTACTTACTAATAACCAATTATAACTCCTCATTATTTAATGTCAATTAAATAATGGATAATTAAATTATTATTTGTCTTTAAATAATAATTAATAACTCTCTCATCCTTGAATAAATAATAATTGATTTATTCACTTCATTCTTCTTTAATCATTCCTTATTATAATTAAGAAAATAATTAATTAACATTCATCTTTATTTATTATTTAAATAATAAATAATTAATTCTATAAATTTTCATGTCAAAGTAAGTAAGTAATTACTTCATTATTACTTAATCTTACTTAAATACTCTTTAATCATTATTTAATATTAAAAAATAATTAATTAATTAATTAACTCAATTTATTATTTAATCTTAATTAAATAATAAGTAGTTATTTTATTAACACTAACTCATTTTAATTATTACTTAACATCATTTAAATAATAATTAAATAATTAATTATATTTTATTTTATGTGTAATTAACTTATTAGCCCATTAGTGACTTTAAAGTTATTTATTATAATAACTTACTTTCATCTCACTCCATAAAGATACTCTAATTTTGGCCCAAAATTTCAGATTTGGGGTCCTTCACAGAAATGCTTGTAAAATGAAGTCTACAACTCGGATTTTGGTTTCGTCGGAGGCGTTAGATTCGTATCTTCCCGAATTCCAATTTTCATTTATCAAAAATCAAATTATGTTCTGTTTAGGTCCCGGAAATCAGTGTTAAAGTGGACTGATCCGCAAGGACATTTATAACAGTTAGTTCGTTTTCCAGATTTGGGGTCCTTTACGGAAACGCTCATATCTCAAAATCTACATCTCGGATTTAGGTCCATTTGGTATCGTTGGATTTGTATTTTCCCAAACTACATTTTTCATATATCAAACACCAAATTTGAATTTTTTATTATTACCGAAAATAGTCCACAAGTGACTGATCAGTAGCATATTTATCACAGTTGGGCAGTTTGGGATTTAATTTATAACTTGCTCATTTTTAAATATATTTGAGTGATTCCAAAGGGATTTTGCCCTTAACTCATGCATCTAGCATACCAAGAAAGAAAACCTCAAATATCACTTGTAGATTTCAACATGCACATGTTATAGCATACTAGTTAAATAGAAATTCCTTCAAAAATCCATCTATCATCCTTTTTCCAAATCTCATCACATGAACTCATATAAATTCACAAGTCTCATTTGTTAAACTCAAGATCTAACACTCTAATCTTGATATTAACCATATTCAACATGCATCACAAGAATCTAACTTAAAATTACCTAGTGCATGCATGCATGTGCCTTTTTCTACCCATTTGGTATAAATCTCTCTTTTGATCTTACTTTCAACTTCAAAAATATTTTGATCATCATATAAAACATTTATACACATATAGATGAAGGGTTTTCAGAGATCAAACTTAAGACTCTTTGTTTCATCATAATCCAACAAATAAGAAATCAAAGCTTGAAAATAAAGAGAATCAATACCTAGTTCTTCTTGCTATCCTTCTTATCTTCTCAAAATAGCTTAGATACTTAGCATGCATGAAAATCAAGACCCTCTTCTTCCTCTTGAAGTGGCCGAAATTATGCTCTCTCTTGCTCTCTCTATTTTCTTTTTCTTTTTTTTTTCTTTTGCTAGCTAACTTGGAGAATGAAAAAAATGAAGAAAACTTTTTAATTGGAATGAAGGGAAGGGTATTTATAATAGGAGATATATATATATATATATATATATATATATATAACATATGTATGTATATTAAATCTCCTAACAAATCTCCATCTTCTCTCTCTAACATCTTTTCATATCTCATCTTCTCTCTCCATATATCTTCTTAGATCTTACAAAATCTATCCAAAATCTATTATTTCTCTTTCATAATCCTAACAAATCTTTTCAAATCTTTCCATATCTATGCAATATCTATCCATAAGATTTAATTCACATGCTCCATTTTCTTTCTAGCTTGGTCCGGTCACTTGGGCCTTCCTTTGGCCCAAGTTTTGTTTTCTTAATTACTCACTTAACTTACTAAAGGTCTAATAATTCCTCTCTCCCATTGGACTAAGCTTGGGCTTTTGATTTAATTTATTTTGGGCTTGCAAAGAAATTCTATTTTGCTTACTAGTTAAAATAAGCTTGAGCTTCCTCCCGTAGTTAAATTGGGTCATCACTATATTGCTCTATACATAATATATTGGGTTAGATTAATAATTTAATTGTCCTTAATTCACTTTATCTACAAGTCTCATGCTTAATAAAATAATTGGGCTTGTTTAAACTATTTATTCTCCTTAGTCCATGAAATAAATTATTATTTTGGACTCTTATACATTATTATTAATATAAACACATTCTCATATATCAATAATATCAATTAACATACATAACTCAATTAGACTTTTCTCCATAGAAGTCAACTGTTGACTTTGACCAAAAAGTCAAACCCTTACACATTTTGTGTTTATTATCCTTTCTGACTAAACTTAACGTTCCGGACGCAACCGAGCAGTCCGTGCTTCAAAATTCTATCTCTCACTCAAATTTTGAGTTTTAACTTACTCCATTTTTATTGCTAATTATATTAACTAATAACTTTTCACTTATTCCACTTCTTATTTGTCAGTCAAAGCCAACATTCACACTATGTTAATTACTGACATAGTTTTATCTGGATTCTCATATCCTTAACTTAATTCATCATTCCTCTTGCTAAAATATATAGCACCTTAGTAAATATATATATATATATATATATATATATATATCTTTCTATACATATACTCATTTTCGTTTAACCTCATAGTATCTCTTCATGAAAAATTTTATTTCCTTAATAAATGTCCACGTATATCATTATCACATTTCTAACACTATTCAATCCACATTGAATTTATAGGTATCATAATACCTTATTCTTAACATTCCTTCAAATACATATAACTCCTTTCTAGGGTTTGGAATTTTATAACCCATACTTTCTCTATTCTCATTCGAATAGCAAACCATATAGGTTTTACTTGAAAATTTTAAATAAATCCTCAAATTCTCATCTAGGTTTTATCTTTTAACCTTTATTATAATTATTCAAGATTTTATAAATTCTCGGGTTATCACATCATTTTCACAGGATTTGGTGTTCACTATCTAAATAAAACATAACTACTGTCCATAATTAAGGAATGCAAAATAAATTACAACCTTAATAAATAAAATCTTCCTTATAAAAAGGATTACAACCTTCAAAACTTCCCAAGGTTTCTAACCTTAAACACCGTCAATGCAGAAAATAAAACATCATAACATAAATTAAAGTCTTATTACAAAATCATATCAAATATGAACAAGTCTTTACTTGTTCATCTTGCTTTTTTCTTTGCTAGTTGACAGTTCGTCAACTTTCTTAACTTTGGCTGTAATGGTTATATAATTGCAAGAGTGAGCAAACAAAAGCTCACTTGAAATAACAATCAATAATGATGACATATTACTGAATAACTTCAACTGAATTCAATAATGTTTCTATCATCGATAATCAAGAATTGAGTATAGAATTTAGAATTCATCTGAGGGTCATAAAACCTTGAACTATGTCTTAGGTTATAAACATTTCTATTTAAACCTTTAATAGTCGTTAGACTATATGGACCTTTAACTCGTACTTAGGGCCCTTCATACCATGTATTGTGCACAAACATCTTAACGCTTTCGCATGATAATCCCCTATTACTAGGGTTGTTCATCTCAGTATTAATTAACGAGTCCGCACCAAAGAAAATTTGATTTGGATAAGCTTAAAGGGTAATTTAGAGTTCACCTATCATCAACTAAGGATTAGTTGAATCAACTTACAATAATTAAGAATTGAATAACAAAAGAATTATGAAATAACTATGAGTCATAACAATAGACATCATATTCAACAGTCATACTTTAGAAATAAACTTAAAGCATTTGAAAGATATAATTAAAGCCTTGCTTGAACAATTAAGTCAAGGTTACATTATTTCAATATTGAACTTCAATAAAATACTTGTCCATTGCAGAATAAAAGGACTTACTCAAATAAAGGTATTGTTAGAAAACTTGTACAATGTAAAAGAATGGTTTAAGAACTTGCTCAATCAAAAGTAAACATAACCGAGTTAAGGTAAGAGAACTTGCCTCGTGCACAAGCGAGCAATAATAACTCGTTCCACAATTATCCTACGTACACGTAATTAACAATAGTAACATAAGTTAGTTATCATATAGCTAATTCACATCATTAGTTAACCCATCTAGGTTAACTCATCATTCTTTAGTTATTAGGTTTAATCACTAATTATCACATAACATGATCAAACCACATATTCACATTAAACTTTATAATTTATAAAATTATAATTTAAAATCATACTTTTCATATTTAAAGATATGATTTAATATTGTCCAATTAGCATATAATTTTATTAACTTGGTTTTATATTTATTACTTTAACATTCTCATAAAATTATACATTCAAATATAATTTTTTGGCTAAACTGCATAGGTGGCGCTGCAGCGCCACATAATAAACTACAGTCGGCCCTGCAGCGCCGTGCCACGTCATCAGGCACTCTGCAGGCCTGGCGCTACAGCGCTCCAGTTACGCTCAGAACTGGCACTGTCGCGCCTCCACGTCAGCACGCTCTGAAATCTGGCCTCGGCGCTGCAGTGCTGCAGTTAACAAACATAACTAGCGCTGCGGCGCCGTGCCACGTCACTTGACTCTGCAGTGGCGCTGCAGCACCCAATTTACTCACAGAACTGGCGTTGCGACGCCACGTCAGAGTCATACGCAGATAGCCTCGAGAACTGTGCAGGAAAAAGCCAATTTGGCTTATTTTCTTGCACCAAACTCAGAATTTAACTCACATAATGTATATAAAACTTCATAAAATCATAACTTTATGCTTTTAACATGTTTTAGCACATATATACATCACAACACATAATTAAAAACCTTTAATTTTGTGATTTTGAAGAAAACACCATTTTTTCCAAAATAGTTCACTATAAATTGCGATAATCATGCTCATCATATTTACATGAATTGAACCACTTAAATTATTATATAACTCATATATAATAGTTTTTATACATAATTTAACATACATATATCATATACTCATAATTATCATGAAAACAAAATTACAGAGAAGTAAACTATGAATAACATAATTTAAAAATTAATTATACCTTTGATCCTAGAAGATGAAGATGAAGATGGTGATGATGGGTTTTTGAATTCACAAGCTTTCTCCTTCTTCTTTCTTCTCTCTTTTCTCTCTAGTTTTCTTTATCTGCTCTTTCTCTTTTCTTACTTTGATATTCTACTCCTTCTTACTTAACGTATAATATAATATACATATAACTGATAGATATATAATATAATAACTGATATAACATAATATCTATATTAACTATTTTATCAGTTACTTTTTTGAAAATCAAAAGCCATAAGGCTTGTTTGACAAAACTCATTTAAAAGAAAATTAGATTTTTAGATCTAAGGCCTTGTTTGATAAAACTAATTTAAAATAGACTTAACGGTCTTGTTTGATAAAACAGAATTAAAACCCTTTTATTTATTTTAATAACTCATTTTACTACATAGTTTCCAATGTCACACTTTATTTAATTAAATCTCAATACTCCAATTTAATTAAATTAAAGCTAACATCAATTTACTAAATAAAATTGCCACATAAATTAAATTGTTACACAAATATAATTTACTCATTAATCATAATTTCATGTAACAAATTAATAAATCTCTAATTTAATTATTTAAATTAAATTAGACATTACTATAATTATTCATTAAATCATTAAATCCATACTAACAAATACCACATAATATTCATCGAATTTAATTATCTCAAATAAATTAGAACTTCATCACAAAATTACTCAAATATAAATTTAATATTAAACATCAATTTAACTCATATATTGCACTTAATTAAATTATTCCACAACATAATCACATCAATTATTTATTCAACTCAATAAATAAATCAACTAAAATATTTATTTAATTCAATAAATATTAAAAATTAATATACAAAAAATTTTGTTTGTTACAATATATGAGTATAAAAAATGTTTTACTTCTAGTTAAATTCGAAGCATATACCAAAGACCAAAGATCAAAGATGACGACCAAAAAAAAGTTATCTTATTATATATTCATATAATTAACTAAAGGTCTCCTATATGTAATAGAATTGGTACCTAAAGTAATTATTAATATATTTCTAATATATATATAATATAATTTTGATATTAATTATTATATGTACTCATAATATTTTTAATATATAGTCATTTAGAGACTTAATTAAGTTGAGTAGAAAGTTAAACTAAAATCCTAAGTATCATTTTTAAGTTAAAATTTAATATATGACTAAGTAATTAAAGAACTCTTATAAAAAATAAAATTATTGCAAAATAATAAGTTAATATTAAAATTTGTAGGACCATAAAGAGAATTTTAGTTCTAGTTAAATTAATCCTAGCACCATATAGGAGTATAAAAATATTTTACTTCTAGTTAAATTCTAGGCATATACTAAGACCAAAGACCAAAGACCAAAGATCAAAAATGAAGACCAAAAAATTAAATTTTGTCTTATTATATATTTATATAGATATAGATATAGATTGTTAGTTTTTTCCCATTTTTACTTACTTCTTTTTTTAGCCTTGCTTTTCTTTATCTACTAAAATACTCCCTCTATTTCAAAATATACAACTACATTTGACTTTTCAAAATCAATTTAAGAAATTTTTAATTTAAAATTAATATGATTCATTTAATTTTGAAAATAATAAATTAATTAATTAATAGTACCTTATCAATTTTTACAATTTACATATATCTGGTTTAAAACTGAACTAATTCATATCAATTTTGAGTTTTAATATATCTTAAATTAACTTCAAAAAGTCACTATTAATGCTATAATTCGAAACAAGAGTATCTTTTCCGTAATCTTCACTTCTAATAAGCGTCATACATTTAAAAGTTTTTCATAAAATAAAATGAAATTTTTATGTGTTTTTTTTGCTAGTTTAGGTGAAATTTAACATTTCTGGATGGATTCTAAGAACTCTTAGTACTCAAGAAGTGGACTTAACCACTGTACCAAAGGAGACTTGGTATTTATGTGTTCTTTAGTTCTTGACAGCTTTATAAACATAACAAAACTAATAAGGGTAAAACAGATTTTAAATGTAAAACTTAATTATTATTATTTTTCCGTTATAAAATCAATAACAACATGAATATTTTTTATAAGGATTATATTATTTTCTCATCAAATTTAAGTTTCGCATTCTTTTCTTTTTCGCAAAAAACTCAAAAACATATTGTTAAAGTTACATGGAGCAAAGACAAAGCAATAAGTCTACACCGACCGGGATGTTGTAACCGGTTTGGTGACCGGCCAAAATTTATTTAATTTTTTTTGACCGGTCGCCAAACCGGTCACAACATCCCGGTCGGTGTAGAAGGACTCAAGACAAAGACGCTAAAAATTCTTCATTATGTGTATATGATGGTGTTTGTTTGATTGTGAGACTCGATATTGACCACTTTTCTACATATTATGTTTTTTTAGTTAATTTTAGCTGAAATCTTAATATTAAAAAGAATAGATCTTAAGACCTCTTTGCATCCAAAATAAATTATTTTATTATTGAGTCAAGAGATACTTGATAATGGTGGCTATTCAACTTTGATACAATTTGTTGTTTGGTGTGGTGGGAGAGTTGAACTTGACACTTAGTGTGCATGGCCGGTGGCCCTATTTTATGCAGATTTTGGAGTTTGGGTGGGAACCTCAACCACTTTTTCAGGCCATACAGAATTATGTGGGACCAACCAAAATTTCCGAAATACTTATTAATTTAAAATCATTGTTAACTTTTGAAAATTAATTTAAAATATTTACAAACTCAAAATTGATATTAAGATGATTCATAATAAGTAGAACTTTTCCAATAGTTTAAATTATTTATCATTGTATTGATTAAAATTGAAAGAATTCATGCTAATTTTAAATGACTTAAATTAACTTTAAAAAGTCAATAGTAATCTTATATTTAAGAGCTGAAGGATCTGAAATTTGGAGTTCAAAGACAACTTTTTCATAGACAACTTAACTAAGAATTATGAAATTTATACAGCAGGAGATGTCATATAGGCTCAACGAAGCAACACAATACCATTTATAGTAAAGAGGACCAAAATAGCTCCAATATTACCCAAAAAGAAGACTAGAAAAAAACTGAAGCTACCATTTAAAACATGTGAGAGATGAAGTCACGCTTATCTCCTTGGGTAATAACTGGTCAATGTTGCAATTGGTATAGAACATTTGATGCAAGCTGCTTGAGCTCACAACAAGATTGTGCTTTCCAGTTTTACTGGGGGAACGGTAGGGAAACAGAAAGACAATATAGCCACATTGAATGAACATTCCGTGTAACATGAAGAGTCCGAATCAAATCAGTCCAAACAAGCCTTGCAAGTAGTTGCAACCCCCCATAAAAACCATATTCTGACTTTACTTTGGAGAATATCGAACAGTTTCCATAAAATGAATAATGAATCCGGATCGTAAAAACAATAATACTTTCCAATTAAGCATGAGTAATCAAATGAAATAAAGCACATCGATAAAACCCCATTGATAGGTCTGAGAATTTTATATACATATCAAATTTACAATCCACAACTTTAAATATCTATATATTATGAAGAAAATGCATTTATAAGGTAAGTTTACAAACTAGAAACCAGTGGTGCTAATAAATATACATCCATCAAATAACGTGATCAGCTCGTAAGTCAATGTGAACAATATTTTTACCGTGTTTGGGGGTTGGAGTGGTACTTGGTTCTGACCTGAGAAGAAAAGAATGAATGCGGTTCAAACTATACCTTTAACCGGGGGGAAATGCCTTCAGGGTGCTACACAACCCAAAGAATTAACGGTCCCAGATCTTCATCGGATGATCAACATTTGTTCAGCTGCATTAAGAAGTGTCATGTAATAGACAGGTAACGGAACCTGCAGAATTCCAGCATACTAGTAACCAGACCATTAAGGACTTGATTGAAATCTGTTGGCCATATTGACAAGCTGATAAAAAATATAGCTAATCCTCCTCCAAGGTTAAGGAACTGCCCAATGTTCTGCCACTTTCACATTCCATCAAAGCTTTGGCATTCAGTTCTCTGCCATATCTCCAAATATAGTTCAGACCAACGAGAAGCTCAGTAATCGTTGCTTCTGTTTTTTCCTGATTTGCATAGTAAAGGGTATTTACAAGAAGCACACTTGTTTTGGAAAGTAAGTTCTGGTGCTCAAAACTCCGCTCTGACTGCCATTTAATCAAGTTATGAGCAAGTGGGGCCAACCATTCCAATATTCCTGACATTGCCTCATTCCACTCTTCCGCAAGAACTGCATCATAGACTGAAGAAGCCAGGCTCTTGTTATATGGCTTTAGCTTCACCCTGAGGGCTGCCCTTAAACTTGCTGGCAACATATTGTACAGGTCATCTCTAGCATCATGACCAATCAAATGAGGAGATGCCACTAGCTTCTCAATCACAATTATAACATTAGCATAGTGCAGTGCTAAAGCAGCTGCACCGAGAGTTTCTGGTGGAGCATCTGATTGCTGACCTTTGGAACTAAAAAATGACACCTCACTTTGAAGTAAACTTTGAAGAGCATGGACTTCTTGACCAGCATCTTTGACTCCAGCATGAGTTCCAGAAAAAACATCATTCGAATTTAAATAGCAGTTTTTCACTGGAGAACTGTTTCCACCAATCATGCATCCTTTAAAAGGTCCAACTGTAGTCAACTTATTGGGTTTTGCATGTGAGCTCTTTCCTTGAAGGGTTGATGAATTGTCACGAGTCTTCCACAACTTCAGGGCTCCTTTACTAGCTCTTGGTATTGGACCAGAGTTTGTTGTAAACTTCCCGATAGGACCAGAAAAGTAATTTGTGGTTTTACATCTTCCTGAAATAGGGCTCGGTGTAGTAATTGAGTTTCCAAGAGGACCTGAGTAAAAATTACTAGTCCTATTCTTTCTTGAAATTGGGCCAGATTTGGTTATTATGTTATCCAATGGACCTGAAGAATACCTAGAAATTTTATTCTCAGAAGGGTGAGCTGAAGATTGCAGGAGGGCAGAAACCGATTGACTGCGATAAATATAATCCGAGTCCAGAGTGTTGGAGTCCTTGATTTCCACATCTATTACATGATTAAACCCAAATACATGTCCAATTCTACCAAGTATAGTGAATAAGGATCTTGCCAGAAGGCGAACTATGTAATCATAAGTCCTGTTCCAGAGAGATATCTCCTTGAGATGTTTGACCTCGTGTTTCTTCCACACAATATTCTTCTCATTTCGATTCACATTCACACTATCAGGGTCATCATTACTCTTCATTCTCCTCGTTATCTGTTCGAGTTCAGCAAGGGTTTCCACTTCTTGATGCAAATTTGCATTGACCATAATGAACCTTTCCATCTTCTTAACCTTTTTGTCCATCTTCTTTGATGTATACTGCCACGAGTAAGGGTCAGCACCTATCTTGATCAGATCATCAAATGTCTTCTCAAAACTCTTCAAATAGGGATCACTGCATTTCTTTGCAAGCCTGGCCACAGCTCTTGCCACGTGCTCTAAGTTCTTAATCATCTCTGCACATATCAAACCTACAATGTAATCATCGTCATCAGATACAAGTTTCCTGATACCCACCGAATTCATAATCTCCTCCCTCGTCCTACCCACCTGCTTATCACTCAAAGAATGCCATAAATTAATCAGCTTAGACATCAAGCTTGCCACTTCAAATGCCAATACTCCAACAAGAACCTTTTCAGAACCAACCTCATGCTTCCTTGAATTTTTCCACAAACCACGAAACCATGACTCAGCAACCATCTCTAACCTCAACAAAATATTCAATGGCAAATCTCTAAGCCAAGCCCACTTCCAAAACACTTTAATCTAAATTAAATCAAAATATAACAACAATCATTAAATAAGTATAGCAAGTACAGCACCCAATAAGAATCAGATTTTTTACAAGCTATAAAATCCGAAAGATACCTCAATAACTTTAACCATAACTTGTAATCTCCCTAAAATTTTTTTAGGAGAAGTGACTCATCATACTCCATTTAGTTCATGAAAAAACTACTTAAAAGATGTAAGCAAGCATATGCACTGGGCATTTAACCAATCATAACACAACTTTGGCAGATAGCCTTTTTAGTAGTGTCAAGGAATTTTTCATCTTCATTTTCATCAAATTTTTTTCCTTACTAGCTAGGAAGCACGGACACTTCCCAGAGGGCCACGAATTCGTGTTGAACACGAATTCACTCCGACACGCCTCGAACACGCACCTGACACGTGTCCAAGAGCTCCTTTTCATTTTATTATTTTTTAAAAGCTTGAATACGCCTCAGACACGTTGGGACTTGACTAGGACACGTCGGGACACGCTAGAGGACATGTCTAGGGTCAAAGTTTTAAAAAAGAAAATTGCAGTACGTAAATTGCAATATAAAAGTTATGGGTTATTATTTGTCTTTTAAGTTTAGACACTATTATGTAAATTTAAGATATTTATTATGCAATGTGTTTGTGTTTCTTATTATTTTGTCCAAGTTTTTATCATGCTCTATAAATATTAAATTTATTTATTGTAAAAAATACATTTAATTATTGAAAATATATATAAAATTGAGAGTGTCCCCGACGTATCTTATCCTCTTTCTATGGAAAATGTTGTATCCCGTGTCGCGTATCGTGTCGTGTCCGTATCCCTTGTCAGTCGGTGCTTCGTAGCTTACTAGTATTTTAATTGTACTGCTAGTCCTTCCAGGAATCCAACCATAGATTTGATCCGCCCTCAATTCCGTAATTTTGTTATTCGTTTCTAAAGCCCTAAATTTTGGAACTTAGATTTAAACAGACCCCTAAATTTATCATTTTTGTTTACCTTGGCTGTTGGCTCACTCTTTGCTCAGTAATTAAACATTTAAACTAAACAATTGAGCTGAGCTGAGTAATAAAAAAAAGTAAAATAAAAAATCTAAACATCACAAGAAAACAAGCTACCAAAAATCCCAATTTTCCAAAATATCCAAAAGTCCGTAATTTTTTTATTTGTTTTCTAAAACCCTAAATTTGGGAGTTAGGCTTAAACAGACCCTTAAATTTCTCATTTTTTGTTTAACTTGGCTCACTTTTCTTTCAGTGATTAAACAAAACAGGTGTGCAATTTTGGAAAATAAATATGACCCAATAAAACATGCTACCAGAATTCCCAATCTCCAAAATATCAAACATTTGAAACAAAATTGATACAAAACCAACACTAATACAACCCACAAATCACATGATGTCAGTAACCCGCAAAAAATAGAAATCAAACCAAAAAATTCAATTTTTCACATGAACCAGAGAAGCAAAACACACTTGCAGAAAATAACAAAGCTGAAAACATGAATCAAATTAAATCAGTGTATACAAAATAAACAAGGCCTAAACCTAAAATTCAGTACAAAGATTAGTCCACTATTTTCTCACTCAAACGAAAAAAATATCAACAATGGTAAATCAAAAACTGACCGATCATCCGAAGAAAAAATTGGAGATTGAATCTTGCAGAATTGGCACGAATCACGAGATTTCTACCCTACTGCGTGTTTTTGTGTGTGAGAGAGAAAGAGGTGGGACGAAGGAGGTGGGAAGCAGCAGTGGCACTGAGAAGAGAAACACATGGATGGTGGAAAGCCAAAAATGAAGAAAAGAGCAAAAACGAGTACAACTAAAACAAGGTATGTATTGTATTAATTGCAATTTACTCCTTACCTTTCATTATATCTCTTTATGTTACCCTAAACTTTGTGCTTTTCGGCAGGCCCGATACCAACCCTAATGAATTTTCAAAACCTACATGATTAAGGGTGAACAGTGTCGGAACCAGAACGTTTTTAGAGGGAGGTCAAAATACATGGGTAAATTTTTTTTATTTATTGACATTTGGAGTGCTTCTTTCGGCTGTACGACTTAGAGGATGCAACTGTATCTTGCGACTCTGCATAGTTTGAAAACGTCTCAAAATTTTGGTCAATATCAAAATTTATGTAGAAATATTATTTTTTTTATTTCATGTAAAAATACGTGAGAGAGATTCATGTAGAAATATTATTTTTTATGTGAAAATATCAATTTTCTATATAAAACAAAGAAAATTGATCGTGAAAGAAATCAACAAAGGAGAGAGTCTCTAAAGTAAATTCATGATGTTTAAAAATATAAAATATTTGTAGAAAATAATTTGGTAAATGGTAAATAAAGAACTTGATTTTTATGATCATTCTTCAAACTTAAGTAACGACCTAGATTTAATTGTCTTTTAAGTTATTTCATTTGAATTTCATTATAAAATAAAATTTATTCTATTTTTTTTATTTTATGGAGCGCATGTAGAAAATTTTGGACTATTATTATAAACAACTATTATTATACATATATATATATATATATATATGTGTGTGTGTGTATATATATTGACTATTAATATATGTATGATATTGATTATTGATATATGTATTAATATATATGTATATACACACACAATATATATATATATATATATATATATATGTGTGTGTGTGTGTGTGTGTGTGTGTGTGTATTAATATATGTATGCTATATATGTATTAATATATATATATATATATATATATATATACATGTGTGTGCAAAATTTTGTTGGGGGGTCAAATGCCCCCCCTCGCCCCCCCTTGGTTCCGCTAGTGAGGGTGAATATGGATATTTCCTCCCGCCCTCGGCCCGGGAACAATTAAATATATATGTATAATTATTTGAAAATTAGCCTTTTATATATAATTTTATAACTATTTAGGTTATTTAATTAAAAATTCAAAACATTTGTAATATTTACTGGTAATAAAATTATTGCATGTTATTTAATTTTAAATTAAAAATAATTATATAAAAATAAAAATAATAATTGAAAGAATTTAATTTGAAAAAAATGAAAAATTCGCAGAAACAAGGTCGGGCGAGGCGAGTATGGAGTAATTATTTTTTGGGGGCGAGTCAGGTTTTGGGGGAATTTAGTCATTGTTGAGTCAGGTAGTGATACACAACATATCTTCCTATAGTTGACAATTGATCTTGTATTTTAAAATTAAACAAGTATGGTGTGCAAAAGGGGAATGATCTTAGTTTTTTAATTGTAATCTTTAGATATAGTATGTTTGCCTAATTTTGTGCACTAACAAATACACACAGGTATACGTGATCAAATAGCAATATAATGACAAGTAAGATATCGTCCCTTAAGAATTGTGTATAAATAAATGTCAATTACTAATTTTGTATTAAATTCATGTTATTAAACAAATGTCTCCAATTGTTGATTTTTTAAACTAAATTAACTATTCACTAACTACAAAAATATTGGTTTCAAATTAAAAGACTTAAGGTTACAATTTCGCTTGGTGATTCGATTCAATTTTATCACTTCCTATTATTAAATCATGTCAATTATGTCGGATTGTTAATCAAGAACTCATTAATATTTATAAGCACCTCTCGATGATCTTATAAACAAATCTATTTAAATCCAATAAAGATTAGAATTAAATAAAACACCATAGATAATTAGCTCACTATATCTCTACGTGAATTAAAATTAAAAAGGATTTAAGTTCAGGTTCTCATAAGATTACATATGGCATATAAGTATATCTCTATCCTATACACGAATTATGAATTATATCTCAAGCCGAAAACACAATCACATGTTATTATATATAGGTCTTATAGAATTTGGTCGCGTAAACTTAGATTGCAAGAACGTGAATCATAAGAAGTAAAGTTAAGTAGTTAAATCAATGTGTAGGTCAAATAGTCGACTAATTGGTGTATGTTATTCCTTATGTGATAAATAGGGATTGCAATGAACAGTTCAGCGTAAACTATAAGTTGTAGTTGTGCTTGAGGCAAGTTTCTTAATTTCATTCATATTTTAAATGAATGCTAGTTTCTTAAATTTTCTTAGATGTTGAACTTGAGAAGATTTACCTATGTGCAAAATGTGTGATATTTGTGGCAAGGTGTTTGTGCATGGGGTCGTGTGCCAAATTTGAACGCTTATGTGTTTTTATGAGATTAATTGTTCTGTGATTGAACTGTTCTATGTGAAAGGGTTCTGTTATTTATGAACTGTGATGTCAAGTATGTGCTAACGATTGTAGCTAGACAGAATGTAAATGTGACGAGAGAGAATTTTATAATTTATTTCAAATATTTATTGAATTAAATAAATATTTTTGTTGGTTTATTTATTGAGTTAAATAAATATTTGATGGAATTGTGGTAGATTAATTTAATTATATGAGTTACATTGATTAAATTAATATGAAATAATTTTATAGTTCAAAATGTGAATTTAATTGAGATTATTTAATTAAATGAGTTGTTTAATAATTATAATGTTATTCTAATTAATTTAATTATTAATTAGAGATTTAATGAATATTGTCATAATTAATAAATGAGAATTTTAATTATGTGATAATGTGATTAAATGTGTAATATTATCTTTTATTTAATTGAATTTAAATGATATTATTTGATTAATTAAAGTGTGACAAATAAACAATATAATAAACATTTAATTAAAATAATGGGAAATGAGCTTTTTTGCAACAACCAAACATGACCTTGAGAACATGGGAGCAGTTAAGGCCTGATGCGCTTAACCGCTTCTCATGTTCCACCGGTTACTTTTATACGTAAACTTATAAGCTATATTTCCTTCATATTATATCATATCAGTTAATAAACTCAGAGAGAAATAGAGAGAAAATTTGCGAGAAGAATTGAATGAAGAAGAGATTTGGAGAGCTAAAGTTTATATCATCTTAACAGAGTTGCAAGGGTAATTTTTTCATCCCAAGTTTTATATTTATGTTATTATATTTTCTCCATGAAAGCCAACTTGAGCTCTCTGTAAACAACCTTTTTGTGACTAATGCATGAGATAGTGATTATATATGTTAATAGATGTTTATAATATGTTTTATATCAATTATAAACTATTTTAGCATAATCAAATCCATATAATCATGTTTTAATTGGAGTTTTAGAAGTTACAGAGTGTTAACTCATGAATATGGCTTATATGTACAAAAATTTATGCTTTAATTATATATTAAACTGTAGATTGATGATTGATTATGATTATGCATGTAAAATGAAGGGAACGAAACTTAAACGGACTGATTCGGTGTTATAACAAATCCGAAATGTATGATTTCATGAAAACTAACGAAACTATAAAAAATATCAAGAGCATGAAAATTATGTGTTCTAGTTTGATTGTTTATGTGATTTAAGTTGTTAAAAGCATGCTAAGAACGTTATATAAATTTCTGTTAAGTTCAAATTGTATTGGGTAACATTAAATTTGATGTTTGAGTATGATTTTGGCGTAAAATGACTTTTTTCTATGTTCTTCGCGAACCTGTCAAGACTCACTACGTCGCGACGCCGTAGCGCTGGTTCTGTGAAGAAATCAGACGCTGCAGCTCCAGGCCAGTGCTGGTTGACGTGTCACAACGCCGCAGCACCGGTTTTGTGAAGGAACCAAGCGTTGTAGGGCCAAGCCAATGGCTTGCTAGCGTAGGCTCAGCGCCGTAGCGCCGGTCCCCAGTACAAACTGGGCGCTACAGCGCCGACCAGCAGAATGACCCAGAGAATTATATTGAAGTGTTCAAAGTTCAAAAATGTATTTAAAACCTAATGTAGAGGGGGATGTGACGCCCCCAAAAACAAGTACTTAAAACCTGCATTTGGTGCTACACGATTCTAAATATTAACAAACTTAAAACATTATTAAATTAAAGTTATTACACCAAAGTGCTTCTATCCTAAGTACAAAAATCTTAAATAAGTCTTAACATGATAGGTATATAGTAATGTCACCCAAAAACCTATCTATTACATAAGATTCTTCTAGCTAAGCTGACATTTTTCCTTTGCCCTTATCCTTTCCATAACTCTCAGATTCATCTTTCTTAACTGAAAACATTTATAATAAAGCAAGAATAAGCATTTAATTGCTCAGCAAGTATAATAATCAATAATTAACATGCAAAAGAAATAAATGTTTTTAGTTGATTTCGCTTTCACAGTAAAACAAGTCTGTAAAGCAATTAACATGAACTGTGACGATAAATCTCAATTTTTGAAACGACGTAGTGACTTAAATATGCTAAGTCGTTTAATAATTCAAAAACTTGCTTTTTCTTTTTAAAGGGTTCAATCAGAAATTTTATCTATGAACCGATATGGTCCTACGAGCACGATGGGTGATCAGCCTTTTATGCCATGCATTGATCAATATTATCTAAGTGGAACAAATTCTTTTAGTTCCTCTTTGCCGTCCCCAGGACGCAATATATAAATAACCCCAAGTTAGGGAAGTTCTTGCTCATTATAATCCATTTAGAAGAATAAAATAAATGGATAGCTTAATTAAACAATTATATTTTAAGACTTAATATGAAAGAATTTGAAATATATTAACTGTACATGTATACTGAGTTTTATTCAATGTACACATCGTTATCTCATGCAATTTTTGAAGCTGACTGGAATAAAAATTCTATCTCTATAGCATTATATATAAACAAGAAGAATTAATTGCTTATATATAATTAAACTGGAAATATTATCCCAAATGAGTAAATTATGAATTTCATAATAACTGTTGCATACAATAACCGCAAAAGTTTAAGAAACTTACTCAATTTAAGTATGAGAAAAGTTAAGAAACTTGCATTATAAGGAGATTATCACACAATTCTAATTTACAGTCCCCTCACAATCCCTACATAATTATATTCACATGCATACTCACGTTAGATCATAATATATATCATCAACATGCATGTATATTTATTAATAATTGTTAGTTCATAAACCAACATTATTTACTCAAATCATAAATTTCACCTTGTTTCTTTAGGAATTTATTCCATTTTAGCCAGTCATTAATATGTAATGGTTCCTTACAATATTAATATGCAAATATTTTACATATTTGAACTTAAACCTTAAATATTCTTTCTCACGAATATTTCACAATTTATTATGCGAGTTCGGTTCATAAATAGCTTAAATTGAGCTTTTATAGCAAAATTTAATTTGCTATATTATTTTTGGAATAATAATAATTTTTATATTATTTCACTCTTTCACAAGTCGCTCGGATAGTTGATTCATATAAGAATCTTTAGTTTATTGGTTTACAAATATTAGCGTTTACTATATATATATATATATATTAGATATATATATATATATATATATATATATATATATGTATATACTGTTTCACGTCGCTCGACTCAAAAAGGTCATTTCGGGCCTCAGAAACCACAAAATATCACTTTTATGATTTATGGAATTTTTTTTAAAAGTCTCTTGGTTTATTTTGTCTCACAAAATAATTTTATAGGCCATGCGAGTTTTTATTTTGTCAAGATATGAAATTTTATAGTTATTACATATTTATATTGCTTAAATTATACCCGAAAGTTAGTTTCTGGGCATAAAATCTCATTACCGGTCAAAACTCGCCTCGCAAGGCTTTATTAACATTAATAAGTCTTAAAATGTTTACGGAACGTCGATCGTCAAAATCGCTCGACGCGTCCTATTCGCCTATTTTTAATTCTCAAACCACAAGTCGGATAATAGTAAATTTTTTGATATGTTATAGACCCCATAGCATAGTATTTTTACCAAAAATTAGCTAGCTAAAACAGTTCATGGAAGCCCCTCAAAAACTACCTCAAAATAACTTGCAGCCAACTACATAGCAGCGTGCCTGCGCAGCGCCATGCGGCTTGCGCGCACGCCCTCGCGCGGTGTGCTGCTGGCAGCGGCCTGCTGCTCTGCAGCATGGCTTAGCGAGGTGCCTACTTTGCGAGTTTCTCCTACGCTACTCGTAATTCCGTTTAAGCTGATTTTTGGATATGTTGTACACGGTATGACAAAGTATTTTTAAAAAATATAAAACTGAAATTTAAGAACGTTAGACTAACCAAACAGTGTGCTCAAAATGGCTGCCCGCAATAGTTTTCAACTTTGCGATTTTTGTTCAAAACTCGCCTCGACCCAAACCAGCCCGACTTTCTTAACAACTAACCTTAGTTAATCATATATTGACCTGTTTAAGGTTTCAACTCCTTAAAATTATGTGTTCTTGCTCGGGTTTGTTCTTTATGGCTTTAATACGAACATATAACATGCGTTCATAGTTTCGTTCGATTTCCTAACCGTTTATTAACGATTTCTCCCATATTCAATCCTTATATCTTCTCACAACTCCAATTTCACCCAACATTATTATTATCATGAATTCATAAATAATTCATGTGCAAAATTGAATAAAATCAACGGACTTGAATAACTAGAGTTTATTAACAAACTTAGTTTCATTCTTTGGATTTAGAATTCATACAACACCCATAATACCCTTACATGAATCAAAATAGATGGATTACAAAGAAAGTTCATGAGAAATTACATCATACACTACTAACTTCAATAAATGAAGTTTAGCAATTAATATTACATTATTACATAACTTTGAGAAAATTCAAATTAAATAAGTATTTATACCTTAAACTCCTTATCTTCAAGTAATCCAAGCTTTGATATCCTACTACTAATCCTATCCTTTGACTTCAACTTGTCCAAGCTCACACATACACACACTTCTCTTACTTAATCATTTTTGAAAAATTCAAAATTCAAGCATATTGAGAGAGAAAGAGGCCATGATTTTTGGAAGAGGAGAAAGAGACTTTTTGATGATTTGATCTAGTCAAATTTCCTTGGGCTCTAAGTCTTGCAATGGTGTAGCCTTTACACTTCTTCCTCTTCTCTCTATACACGGCAACAAGGAGGAGATTTGGACTATTATTTGCTTGCCCACAAAGCTTGGAATAGTAACCAATTAAAAATAAAATTAATCTAATTAGCTTGGTTAATTAATTACCCAATCACCCCCTTTTATTCCCTTATTGAGTAATTTTTCTACCAATATTATTAACTAGGTTTTGACGTCCTAATTACTAATTTATTAACTTAATACATTACCCACTTGGAATCATATAAAATATATATTCCATTCTTAATACACATTAAGTATATATTCCAAAAATATACCCTAACATATATTAGATTCTTATTACATATTTATTTTATAATACAAAAATAAATATGCCACCTATAATAACCAATGCAAATCTGAATTAGTTGCTCACATAAGATATTATAAGAGAATATATAAAATCCTTTTTCCCATTCTCATAAATTCAAATAAGAATTTATTTATCTCATTGAGATATTATAATATACATAGCACTCCTTCTTGATTAAAATAATTCCCTATAAGAATTTATTTTAATATCTCTGGTTAAGGTATATAGTTATTATACATATACCAACTCTTCCTTTCTTTTTCACAATTGCTCACAGCAATGATTATTTCATTGTGTAATAATTAAATACATATGTATAATATATAATTATTAAATCTCATTCTCATATCACACCATACATGCTTAATTCAAATATAATCGGAAGAAAAAAAAATTTATTCCCTATTTTCATATTTTATTTATATGTGAAAATTTCAGGTCCTTACATTCTTCCCCTCTTATAAAGATTCCATCCCCGGAATCACAAAACAAACTTATTCAAACAACTGTGGATAGTTCACTTTCATATTCTCTTCTAATTCCCAAGTTGCTTCCTCAACATTATGGTTTCTCCACAATACCTTTACTGAAGATATTATTTTATTCCGTAAAACTTGCTCCTTCCTATCTAGTATCTCAACAAGAATTTCCTCATAAGTTAAGTCTTTCTCAAACTAAATCGGTTCGTATTCTATCACATGTTTATAGTCTGCTTTATATGGTCGCAAAACTGACACATGAAAGACATTATGCACATGTTCCAATTCTGGAGGCAGGGCTACTTCATATGCTACCTCGTCGACTTTCCTTAAGATCTCAAATGGTCCTATAAAACGAGGATTCAATTTTCCTCTCTTGCCGAAACGAATCTTTCCTTTCCATGGGGACACTTTTAGAAACACATGTGACCCGACTTTAAAATCTCTCTTTTGTCTATGCTTATCCGCATACTTTTTCTGACGATCCTGGGCTGTTATCAATCTCATCCATATTAATTTAACAATCTCTACAGTTTGTTGTACCAATTCCGGTCCTAACAAACTACGTTCCCCAACTTCATCCCAACAAAGAGGTGTTCGACATTGTCTTCCATACAATGCCTCGTACGGCGGCATACCTATACTAGCATGGTAGCTATTGTTGTACGCAAATTCCACCAAAGGCAAATGATCATCCCAGCTCCCTTTAAAATCCATCACACAAGCTCGTAGCATATCTTCTAAGGTTTGCATTATTCTTTCGCTTTGTCCGTCTGTCTGAGGATGATAAGCTGTACTCAATCTTAATTGTGTTCCCATATGTTCTTGCAAACTCCTCCAAAAATTCGAGGTAAATCTGGGATCCCTATCTGACACAATTGATACTGGCACTCCATGTCTAGAAATAATATCTTTGATATACAGCTTAGCTAGTTGATCCAGGTTATATTTAATCTTTATCGGCAAGAAGTGTGTCGACTTTGTTAATCGATCCACTATAACCCAAATAACGTCTAGTCCTTTTTGCGTACTCGGAAGTCCTACCACAAAATCCATCGTGATATGTTCCCATTCAGGGATTTCCAATGGTTGCAATAACCCCCTTGGTTTATGATGTTCCGCTTTTACTCTTTGACAAGTTAAACATTTACTTATATATTCTGCAATCTCTCCTTTCATACTTGGCTACCAAAAATACTGTCGAAGGTCTCGATACATCTTTGTACCCCCAGGGTGAATTATGTACCTCGAACAATGGGCTTCGTATAAAATTTCTTCTTTCAATAACAACACTGATGGAACCCAAATTCTTCCTTCAAAATGGACTACTCCATTATTATTAACTCTAAATTTGGTTTCTTTTCCTTCAGAAATTTTCTCCTTAACCTTCACACACTCCTCATCCCCGAGCTGTGCTTCCTTAATTTTCTCCACTATAGTTAAACCATCTGCCACAAAATATAATTTTTCCTGTAATTCCACCAAAAATTTTACCTCTAATTCCATTTTCTCCATTGCTATTATTAACTCCTCTTGAGCAGTTAGTACCATCAATTTCTCTCGACCTTTCCTGCTTAGAGCATCGACCACAACATTTGCTTTGCCTGGGTGATAAAGAATTTCACAATCATAATCTTTAATCAACTCCAACCACCTTCTTTGCCTCATATTCAATTCTTTTTGTGTGAAAATATATTTCAAACTCTTGTGATCTATGTATATTTCACATTTTTCACCATATAAATAATGTCTCCATATTTTCAAAGCGAACACTACCGCTGCTAACTCCAAATCATGGTTAGGATACCCCTTCTCATAATCTTTCAACTGTCGAGATGCATAAGCAATAACTTTTTCATGTTGCATAAGCACACATCCCAATCCTTTATGTGAGGCATCACTATAAACCACAAAGTTGCCCGTATTATCTGGTAGAGATAACACCGGTGCGTTGCTTAATTTTCTTTTAAGCTCCTGAAAACTTGCTTCACATTTTTCTGTCCACTCAAATTTTACCGTCTTCCTTGTCAAGTTAGTTAACGGAGTAGCTATCTTTGAGAAATTTTCAATAAATCTCCTATAGTAACCAGCTAATCCTAAGAAACTACGCACCTCTGTTGGCATTTTTGGTTGTTCCCAATTTATTACTGACTCCACTTTTGCTGGATCTACCGATATTCCTTCATTGTCAATTACATGACCCAAAAACTGAACCCTTTCTAACCAAAATTCACACTTGTTGAACTTCGCATATAACTTTTCTTTTCTAAGTGTTTCCAACACAATTCTCAAATGTTCTTCATGTTCATCCTGCGTCTTGGAATAAACCAAAATATCATCTATAAACACAACCACAAACATATCCAAGTACGGCTTGAATACTCGATTCATCATATCCATGAATGCGGTTGGTGCATTCGTCAATCCAAACGACATTACCAGAAACTCGTAGTGACCATATCGAGTTCTGAATGCTATTTTTGGAACATCCTCCTCTCTTACTTTCAACTGATGTTATCCGGTTCTTAAATTTATCTTTGAAAAGTATTTTGCCCTTTTTAATTGATCAAATAAATCGTCGATCCTAGGCAACGGATATTTATTTTTAATCGTTACTTTGTTCAACTCCCTGTAGTCGATACAAAGTCTCAATGATCCATCTTTCTTCTTTACAAACAACACTAGAGCCCCCCAAGGAGATGTACTAGGTCGAATGTACCTCTTATCTAATAATTCTTGCAATTGTATCATTAATTCCTTCATTTCCACAGGAGCCATCCTATACGGTGCTTTTGAAATTGGTGTCGTACCTGGCACTAAGTCAATCACAAATTCTACCTCTCTGTTTGGTGGAAAACCAGGTATTTCTTCTGGAAAAACATCTATAAATTCATTTACCCCTTCAATTTGTTCTATCTTCCCCATTTCTCGTTGACTATCCACTACATAAGCTAGATACCCCTCACACCCTTTTTGCAACAACTTCTTTGCTTGCATCATTGACAGACATCGAGATTGTCTTGGAGATTTAGTACCATAAAACACCAACCTATATTGCTTTGTAGGTTTAAGGTTTACTAATTTCTTTTAACAATTAATGGTTGCCCCATGTTTAAATAACCAATCCATTCCCAATATAACATCAAACTCCCCCAATTGAATCGGAATCAAATCCACATTTAGACTAAATTCCTTTATTTTAACACCACAATCCTTATAGACATGCTCTACAGGAATCACTTCTTTATTGGCAACCTCATTTTTTTAAGGGAATCTCTAAATTTGATAAAGGCATTTCTAACTGTCTAGCAAATTCATGGGATACGAAAGAACAAGTTGCTCCAGAATCAAACAATACATAAGTATTAATATTGTTGATTGAGACGATACCTGCAACTACTTCCCTTGATGCCACCGCATCTTGCACCATCATATTAAAAGCTCTGGCGACCGGCCTATTCTGCGGAGTTAAACCTGGTACTCCTACTTTCCCGCTACTATTTCCTTTGTTGCCAGTTCCTCCTTCAGTTCCCTTCTTCGGACAATTCCTTGCCAAATGATCCAATGCTCCACAAACGAAACAACCAAGACTCCTCTTTGGATTAGGGCAGTTTGGAGAGATATGACTTTCCTGTCCACATTTGTAGCACACAGTCTTTCCCTTCAGGCAAACTCCAGAATGGTTCTTACCACAATTCTTACAAGGTTCAAACTTTTTCTTCTGCTGACCACTAAGATAAACATTTCCAGAGTTATTCCATTTCCTCTTCTTATTAATTCCACTTCCACTACTTATTTCTGTCTTAATCCTTTGTTTTTCTGATCCTTTATATAAAGATTCATTGCCTCACTACCTCCCTCAGCGATAATTGCCTTTTCAAGAATTGCACCAAAAGATCTGATTTGCAGAACAGATAATTTATTATAAATCCAAGGTTTCAATCCTTGCTCGAAATGCCTTGCCTTCCTCTCCTCAGTATCCACCTGGTGTGGAGCAAATCGAGCCAGCTCATTAAATTTAGCTGCATACTGTGATACTGTCATATCATTTTGTTTAAGTTCCAGAAATCGAACTTCCATCCTACTCTGCATACCAGGAGGAAAATAATTCTCAAAGAAAATTTCTTTAAATCTTTCCCAAGTAATTATTCCTGCACCCGCTCTTGCCTTATTTGCTTCCCACCAGAAATTCGCTTCCCCTTTTAACGTATAAGTGGCAAAAGAAGTTTTCTGCTCAGCCCCAACCCTTGCTATTTCAAATGCTTTCTCAATTTCTTGTATCCAAGATTGAGCTTCTAATGGTTCAGTAGTACCTCAGAATTCTAGTGGTCCAACAGTTTTAAAATCTTAGAAACTAGTCACATGTACTACCGGTATATTCACATTAGGAACATCTCTATTTTGAAAAGCTCCCACTAAACGGTCTATAAACTATTGCATTGGATCCTCTTGACCTCCACCTTGATTATTATTATTTTCATTATTTGGTTCTTCATCCCTATTTCTGTTTCTGTTTCCTGTTGGTCTTCCTCGACCTCGACCTCGACCTCGACCTCGACCTCGAACTCTTCGCAACATTATCTGTTTAATAAAATTTATTATTACTAAACTATTGCTTGCACGCATATATATAAAAAAATTCATGCACATAAAAAAAACACATCCAATATTTTATTAAATATTAAACATGTTCTTTTACATATTTCATAGCATTTCTAGCTATTTACATAACCATAACATTCGCTTGCTATTTACATTTCATAGTCATTGTACATCAAAAGGTGTTTCTTTTTCTTGCTCGAATCCTTAACTACTACTAAGTTAAGATTCCCCAAAAGTATTCCCAATATTAATACCAAAAGTTGGGATCACCTACTTGCTACCATATTTACACATATTTACAAAAGTTTTCCCAAAAGTCACATTGTTTTTATGAAAACCCAACCACTAGATTCCCTCGTGTCACGCAACACTAATTGCCACACGCTCATCTTCTGCAATAGCTATCACTCAAGCACGAGTGATTGAACACCTATACTGTCCCACCTCATTGGGATACTCCCAAACTGCTGTTTGTACCCTTTCCAGAGAAGTATTATATTCCTGCCCCATTTCCCTAGCCTTCTTTTTCCACATTCTCAGATTATACTCTACATGACGGGTATACTGGTCTGACTCCTCTTGCCTCTGTAATTCATAAGTCCTGATGTTCTGGAGTTCATGATAATCTATTTGCAGATTCTGCAGTTGACCCTCTAGGTATTGATTTCTATTCTCAGCTACCTGCAACTTGGCTATCAAATCTATCTTCTGACCCATCAGATTATGAATTATAGCTCCTAACTGAGCTAAAGTTTCCTGCATCCCTGGTGATATTTTCTCAAACTCATTATCCTCTAAAGCTCCATCTAGTTCATCTAGAAATAATCCCTCATTAGGATCCTCATTTTCCTCAGGCTCGGAGTCTATCTCTACCACTGGTACTGGTATATGCACATGTTGTGGTTCTATCGGTGGTTGACCTATCTGCTCTTCAAATTCTACCTGGACCTCAGACATCTATAAGAAAATGATAATAATAATTTCATTAGTACTTATTACATGCATTTAAATATAAATAACAATTAACAGTTATCTATATATTATTTTATTATCACTATTATTCTTATAAATGAATTTCTAATATTCATACTACTTAACTCCAGATAAATTATCTCCCTCATTTTTTAAATAATTTATCTTAAGGTTCTAACCCAAGGTAACCCAACCTAAGGCTTTAAACCTACAGCTTTGATACCAACTTGTGACGCCCCCAAAAATAAGTACTTAAAACCTGCATTTGGTGCTACACGATTCTAAATATTATTATTTTCATTATTTGGTTCTTCATCCCTATTTCTGTTTCTGTTTCCTGCTGGTCTTCCTCGACCTCGACCTCGACCTCGACCTCGACCTCGACCTCGACCTCGACCTCGACCTCGAACTCTTCGCAACATTATCTGTTTAATAAAATTTATTATTACTAAACTATTGCTTGCACGCATATATATAAAAAAATTCATGCACATAAAAAAAACACATCCAATATTTTATTAAATATTAAACATGTTCTTTTACATATTTCATAGCATTTCTAGCTATTTACATAACCATAACATTCGCTTGCTATTTACATTTCATAGTCATTGTACATCAAAAGGTGTTTCTTTTTCTTGCTCGAATCCTTAACTACTACTAAGTTAAGATTCCCCAAAAGTATTCCCAATATTAATACCAAAAGTTGGGATCACCTACTTGCTACCATATTTACACATATTTACAAAAGTTTCCCCAAAAGTCACATTGTTTTTATGAAAACCCAACCACTAGATTCCCTCGTGTCACGCAACATTAATTGCCACACGCTCATCTTCTGCAATAGCTATCACTCAAGCACGAGTGATTGAACACCTATACTGTCCCACCTCATTGGGATACTCCCAAACTGCTGTTTGTACCCTTTCCAGAGAAGTATTATATTCCTGCCCCATTTCCCTAGCCTTCTTTTTCCACATTCTCAGATTATACTCTACATGACGGGTATACTGGTCTGACTCCTCTTGCCTCTGTAATTCATAAGTCCTGATGTTCTGGAGTTCATGATAATCTATTTGCAGATTCTGCAGTTGACCCTCTAGGTATTGATTTCTATTCTCAGCTACCTGCAACTTGGCTATCAAATCTATCTTCTGACCCATCAGATTATGAATTATAGCTCCTAACTGAGCTAAAGTTTCCTGCATCCCTGGTGATATTTTCTCAAACTCATTATCCTCTAAAGCTCCATCTAGTTCATCTAGAAATAATCCCTCATTAGGATCCTCATTTTCCTCAGGCTCGGAGTCTATCTCTACCACTGGTACTGGTATATGCACATGTTGTGGTTCTATCGGTGGTTGACCTATCTGCTCTTCAAATTCTACCTGGACCTCAGACATCTATAAGAAAATGATAATAATAATTTCATTAGTACTTATTACATGCATTTAAATATAAATAACAATTAACAGTTATCTATATATTATTTTATTATCACTATTATTCTTATAAATGAATTTCTAATATTCATACTACTTAACTCCAGATAAATTATCTCCCTCATTTTTTAAATAATTTATCTTAAGGTTCTAACCCAAGGTAACCCAACCTAAGGCTTTAAACCTACAGCTTTGATACCAACTTGTGACGCCCCCAAAAACAAGTACTTAAAACCTGCATTTGGTGCTACACGATTCTAAATATTATTATTTTCATTATTTGGTTCTTCATCCCTATTTCTGTTTCTGTTTCCTGCTGGTCTTCCTCGACCTCGACCTCGACCTCGACCTCGACCTCGACCTCGACCTCGACCTCGAACTCTTCGCAACATTATCTGTTTAATAAAATTTATTATTACTAAACTATTGCTTGCACGCATATATATAAAAAAATTCATGCACATAAAAAAACACATCCAATATTTTATTAAATATTAAACATGTTCTTTTACATATTTCATAGCATTTCTAGCTATTTACATAACCATAACATTCGCTTGCTATTTACATTTCATAGTCATTGTACATCAAAAGGTGTTTCTTTTTCTTGCTCGAATCCTTAACTACTACTAAGTTAAGATTCCCCAAAAGTATTCCCAATATTAATACCAAAAGTTGGGATCACCTACTTGCTACCATATTTACACATATTTACAAAAGTTTCCCCAAAAGTCACATTGTTTTTATGAAAACCCAACCACTAGATTCCCTCGTGTCACGCAACATTAATTGCCACACGCTCATCTTCTGCAATAGCTATCACTCAAGCACGAGTGATTGAACACCTATACTGTCCCACCTCATTGGGATACTCCCAAACTGCTGTTTGTACCCTTTCCAGAGAAGTATTATATTCCTGCCCCATTTCCCTAGCCTTCTTTTTCCACATTCTCAGATTATACTCTACATGACGGGTATACTGGTCTGACTCCTCTTGCCTCTGTAATTCATAAGTCCTGATGTTCTGGAGTTCATGATAATCTATTTGCAGATTCTGCAGTTGACCCTCTAGGTATTGATTTCTATTCTCAGCTACCTGCAACTTGGCTATCAAATCTATCTTCTGACCCATCAGATTATGAATTATAGCTCCTAACTGAGCTAAAGTTTCCTGCATCCCTGGTGATATTTTCTCAAACTCATTATCCTCTAAAGCTCCATCTAGTTCATCTAGAAATAATCCCTCATTAGGATCCTCATTTTCCTCAGGCTCGGAGTCTATCTCTACCACTGGTACTGGTATATGCACATGTTGTGGTTCTATCGGTGGTTGACCTATCTGCTCTTCAAATTCTACCTGGACCTCAGACATCTATAAGAAAATGATAATAATAATTTCATTAGTACTTATTACATGCATTTAAATATAAATAACAATTAACAGTTATCTATATATTATTTTATTATCACTATTATTCTTATAAATGAATTTCTAATATTCATACTACTTAACTCCAGATAAATTATCTCCCTCATTTTTTAAATAATTTATCTTAAGGTTCTAACCCAAGGTAACCCAACCTAAGGCTTTAAACCTACAGCTTTGATACCAACTTGTGACGCCCCCAAAAACAAGTACTTAAAACCTGCATTTGGTGCTACACGATTCTAAATATTAACAAACTTAAAACATTATTAAATTAAAGTTATTACACCAAAGTGCTTCTATCCCAAGTACGAAAATCTTAAATAAGTCTTAACATGATAGGTATGCAGTGATGTCACTCAAAAATCTATCTATTACATAAGATTCTTCTAGCTAAGCTGACATTTTTCATTTGCACTTATCATTTCCAGAACTCTCAGCTTCATCTTTCTTAACTGAAAACATTTATAATAAAGCAAGAATAAGCATTTAATTGCTCAACAAGTATAATAATCAATAATTAACATGCAAAAGAAATAAATGTTTTCAGCTGATTTCACTTTCACAGTAAAACAAGTCTGTAAAGCAATTAACATAAACTGTGACTGATAAATCTCAATTTTTGAAACGACGTAGTGACTTAAATATGCTAAGTCGTTTAATAATTCAAAAACTTGCTTTTTCTTTTTAAAGGGTTCAATCAGAAATTTTATCTATGAACCGACATGGTCCTACGAGCACGATGGGTGATCAGCCCTTTATGCCCTGCATTGATTAATACTATCTAAGTGAAATAAATTCTTTCAGTTCCTCTTTGCCGTCCCCAGGACGCAATATAAAAATAACCCCAAGTTAGGGAAGTTCTTGCTCATTATAATCCATTTAGAAGAATAAAATAAATGGATAGCTTAATTAAACAATTATATTTCAAGACTTAATATGATAGAATTTGAAATATATCAACTGTACATGTATACTGAGTTTTATTCAATGTATACATCGTTATGTCATGCAATTTTTGAAGCTGACTGGAATAAAAATTCTATCTCTATAGCATTATATATAAACAAGAAGAATTAATTGCTTATATATAATTAAACTGGAAATATTATCCCAAATGAGTAAATTATGAATTTCATAATAACTGTTGCATACAATAACCGCAAAAGTTTAAGAAACTTACTTAATTTAAGTATGAGAAAAGTTAAGAAAGTTGCCTTATAAGAAGATTATCACACAATTCTAATTTACAGTCCCCTCATAATCCCTACATAATTATATTCACATGCATACTCACGTTAGATCATAATATATATCATCAACATGCATGTATATTTATTAATAATTGTTAGTTCATAAACCAACATTATTTACTCAAATCATAAATTTCACCTTGTTTCTTTAGGAATTTATTCCATTTTAACCATTCATTAATATGTAATGGTTCCTTACAATATTAATATGCAAATATTTTACATATTTGAACTTAAACCTTAAATATTCTTTTTCACAAATATTTCACAATTTATTATGCGAGTTCGATTCATAAATAGCTTACATTTAGCTTTTATAGCAAAATTTAACTTGCTATATTATTTTTGGAATAATAACAATTTTTATATTATTTCACTCTTTCACAAGTCGCTCGGATAGTTGATTCATATAAGAATCTTTAGTTTATTGGTTTACAAATATTAGCGTTTACTATATATATATATATATATATATATTAGAGATATATATATATATACTGTTACATGTCGCTCGGCTCAAAAAGGTCATTTCGGGCCTCAGAAACTATAAAATATCACTTTTATGATTTATGAATTTTTTTTAAAAGTCTCTCGGTTTATTTTATCCCACAAAATAGTTTTATAGGCCATGTGAGTTTTTATTTTGTCAAGATATGAAATTTTATAGTTATTACATATTTATATTACTTAAATTATACCCGAAAGTTAGTTTCTGGGCATAAAATCTCATTCCCAGTCAAAACTCGCCTAGCAAGGCGTTATTAATGTTAATAAGTCTTAAAATGTTGACGGAGCGCGAATCGGAACGTCGAACGTCAAAATTGCTCGACGCGTCGACGTTTGTCGTCGCCCAATTTTGTGATCCGACATGCCTATTCGCCTATTTTTAATTCTCAAACCACAAGTCGGATAATAGTGAATTTTTTGATATATTATAGACCTCATGGCATAGTATTTTTACCAAAAATTAGCTCGCTAAAACAGTTCATGGAAGCCCCTCAAAAACTGCCTCAAAATAGCTTGTAGCCAACTGCACAGCAGCGTGCCCACGCGGAGCCGTGCGGCTTGCGCGCGCGCCCGCGCCCGGCGTGCGTCTGGCAGCGGCCTGCTGCTCTGCAGCATGGCTTAGCGAGGTGCCTACTTTGCGATTTTCTCCTACGCTACTCGTAACTCCGTTTAAGCTGATTTTTGGATATGTTGTACATGGTATGGCAATGTATTTTTAAAAAATATTAGAACTGAAATTTAAGAACGTTAGACTAACCAAACAATGTGCTCAAAATGGCTGCCCACAATAGTTTTCAACTTTGCAATTTTTGTTCAAAACTCGCCTCGACCCAAACCAGCCCGACTTTCTGATCAACTAACCTTAGTTAATCATATATTGACCCGTTTAAGGTTTCAACTCCTTAAAATTATGTGTTCTTGCTCGGGTTTGTTCTGTATGGCTTTAATACGAACATATAACATGCGTTCATAGTTTCGTTCGATTTCCTAGCTGTTTATTAATGATTTCTCCCATATTCAATTCTTATATCTTCTCACAACACCAATACATCACCCAACATTATTATTATCATGAATTCATAAATAATTCATGTGCAAAATTGAATAAAATCAACGGACTTGAATAACTAGAGTTTATTAACAAACTTAGTTTCATTCTTCGGATTTAGAATCCATACAACACCCATAATACCCTTATATGAATCAAAATAGATGGATTACAAAGAAAGTTCATGAGAAATTACATCATACACTACTAACTTCAATAAATGAAGTTTAGCAATTAATATTACATTATTACATAACTTTGAGAAAATTCAAATTAAATAAGTATTTATACCTTAAACTCCTTATCTTCAAGTAATCCAAGCTTTGACATCCTACTACTAATCCTATCCTTTGTCTTCAACTTGTCAAAGCTCACACATACACACACTTCTCTTACTTAAACATTTTTGAAAAAATCAAAATTCAAGCATATTGAGAGAGAAAGAGGCCACGGTTTTTGGAAGAGGAGAAGGAGACTTTTTGATGATTTGATCTAGTTAAATTTCCCTGGGCTCTAAGTCTTACAATGGTGTAGCCTTTACACTTCTTCCTCTTCTCTCTATACACGACAACAAGGAGGAGATTTGGACTATTATTTGCTTGCCCACAAAGCTTGGAATAGTAACCAATTAAAAATAAAATTAATCTAATTAGCTTGGTTAATTAATTATCCAATCAGCCCCTTTTATTCCCTTATTGAGTAATTATTCTACCAATATTAGTAACTAGGTTTTGAAATCCTAATTACTAATTTATTAACTTAATACATTACCCACTTGGAATCATATAAAATATATATTCCACTCTTAATACACATTAAGTATATATTCCAAAAATATACCCTAACATATATTAGATTCTTATTACATATTTATTTTATAATACAAAAATAAATATGCCACCTATAATAACCAATGCAAATCTGAATTAGTTGCTCACATAAGATATTATAAGAGAATATATAATATCCTTTTTTCCATTCTCATAAATTCAAACAAGAATTTATTTATCTCATTGAGATATTATAATATACATAGCACTCTTTCTTGATTAAAATAATTCCTTATAAGAATTTATTTTAATATCTCTGATTAAGGTATATAGTTATTGGAATTTCTTAACATGTGTCCTAAGGGCACATGCTAAGCACACAGTTCAAGGGATTATTCCCTTGAATTATGTGCATATTCCCTTGAACTTGGTGCAAATACAAAAATCAAGAGAATATGCACACAGTTCAAGATAATATTCTCTTGAATTGTGTGCTTAACATGTACCCTAAGGGCACATGTTAAGAGGACCCATAGTTATTATACATATACCAACTCTTCCTTTCTTTTTCACAATTGCTCACAACAATGATTATTTCATTGTGTAATAATTAAATACATATGCATAACATATAATTATTAAATCTCATTCTCATATGACACCATACATGTTTAATTCACATATAATCGGAAGAAAAAATTTTTTTATTCCCTATTTTCATATTTTATTTATATGAGAAAATTTCAGGTTCTTACAGGGGAGGTATTCCATCCTTAGGGATCATCATCATCATCTTGTATATATCATCATTAGATAGTCTACACTTTCATTAGATTAGATAAACCCTAGATTAGATTAAAGTTGGAAATTGAAGCTCTTGAAGATCATTGAAGATTCATATTGGAAGCAAGAGAATCCATATTTGCTTACTCCAAACCCTAAATTCTCTCATTCTTTCTTTTGTATCTTTCAATGTTTATTCAATTGTGGATTATGAATTTCACTTCAACCATGAATTAAACTCCATTTTGAAATTATAATGGATCTTGTTGTGTAGTTTATTTTGATATGCTTCCTTGTTAGTCTTATTACTTGTTATTGGATTGTCTATTATGATTCATACTTAATTGCTTACTTGATTGGCCATCAATTACCGTGATAATCCATATGAAATTGAGAAACGGATTATGGGTTTAGATCTGATCATAATATCATGTGTGTGTGGATTCTACATGGTCTTAGACTCCATAATTTGTGCTTCGGATAGATATATACCGAAGCCTCACTTGTAGTCATTTGAGAACTTGTGCTTAAACCCTTATTAATGTTAAGTCACATAGAAATATAGTGGTTTATGTAATTTAGGGTGCTCACGTTCATTCTATCATTTGTGGATTTTATGTGATATGAACATGGTACATCGAGAGATGACTATATTTTTCTTTCGTGTTCTCGACTAACAATCTGTAGGAATCAATTTGGCTTAAAGGGAAGTGTATTGATTTAGATGAAATAATAGGTGAAATTGTAATCTCATGTCTTCATTATCTAGTTTCATTCTAGGGATAGTTAGTATTAGTTTAATTGCACAATATTATTCAATATATTAAATCATTCGTTTAAATAAGATTGAGATGGTTATGGGTTAGTGCTCGGTGAATTTTATTAAGTAATTCTTCGTGGGAACGATACTCTACTTACTCTTTATTACTTGTTTACCGTGTATACTTGCACACATATATTGATTGGGAAACGATTAACACAGTACACCTTCGATCACATACCCTGATGACATCACCGCTATGTGCAGTGACTTGCGATGACCCGTCCCCTCTGCAGGTATATCATCGTCAGTGAAAGATATCACATTGCTATTGAAAATGTGTTCTACCACGTGACTAAATTTCTCGGCATCCACGGTATGTGGCATATGGGCTTCTTCCAGTACTTTCACCAGAATGTTGCGATGATCCACCGATGATAAGACTAGATCTAGGATGGACATCTGCTTGGGTGCATCTTTTAGGCTTTGCACCACTTTGATTTCATTGTGTCCCATTTTGCTGAGGAACTCTTCGATTTTCTCTTCAATCACCTTTTCTTTAGCCTTGATGATTGGTTTGATCACCCGCTGGGGCAGGTACAATGGATTCTTCTTTGATACAATGGCAATGTTGTTGGAGGTGGAACCTTCATCATTCCCGTAATTCCATGGGACTCTCTTCAGACTGATCACTGGATATTGGGGTCTGAATGGTAATATCAAAGGCTTGGGCGCTGCCAACTTCACAGGATTTTATTTTTCTTGGCTCCCTTTCCCTGGTAGCATTAGGGGTGTGAGGGCTGGCTCCTTATCATAGGAAATAACAGCCATTGTATCCTGACTTCGTGTAGTGGGAATAAAGAGAGTTTCTTTATCTGGGAGGTCATAATCCTGATTCCCTTTTATCAGTTCACCACTTTCAACCATGTTCTAAATTAAATGACGAAGTGCCCAGAAGTCCTCAGTATTATGGCCAGGTGCATTGGAGTGGTACTGGTAGATTCGGTCAGGTTTGAATTTCCTGGATCTCGAATTTACTGGGGGTAATAAGTCTGCAACCATTCCTTCATTGATTAACATATGGAGGATTTCCTTCATCGCCTGGTTTAGGTTGGTGAAATTCCTCTGGAAAAAGAATTCCCTATCAGCCTGGAACTTCTCTTCTTTGGCCATTTTGTCGGCCCAGGGTTCATGATGATGAAACGATAATGGTCTCTCATAAGAATGGGATTGATTTCTGGTGTGGAAGGATTGGCATCAGACTGGTTGGTCTGGTTTATCAGTTGTCTGGTGACCTGATGTTGGTATACGACCAGTTCTGTTAACTGTCCAATCTGCTCCTTGATAGACTTGATCTCCTGTTCTATCAGGAATCGCCTTTCTAAGACTTCCCAACTGTCTGGGCTGGATTGAGTTGATTCTCCAACGTATCGGAGGTATTTGGATCCTTCTCCATTTTGCATGCTAATCATGTTGACACCCTCCTCTTTGTGCTGAGGGATGGGATTATGCTCCGATTTTGTTACCATAATCTCTCTGTTGTCAATCAAGTCTTGAATTTTGTGCTTGTGAGACCAACAATCTTGTGTATCATGTCCGGGGGTCCAGAATGGTAAGCACACTTTTTGCTTGGGTCAAAATTTTGTACACCGGTATTGGTTGGTGGGAGGAGTTGCATAATCTTTTTCTGTGCCGTCAACAGTTTCAGCAAATTCTCGAGTGAATCCCCTAGCGGGGTGAACGTTCTTCGGCATCTGGCCTCCAAATTTTTCTGGAATGGCGGGTTTGAAACTTGTGCAGGAGCTTGGAAAGGGGAAATGTTCCTCCTCTGAATGGGCATGTTGCTTGACTCGCTCCTCTGATTCTGTCCTTGCAGTACTAAGGAAACTTCTTCTTCTTTCTTCTTGTGTGTCCTCCGAGGATTACTCTCGTAATTCCCGGACTGGATATGTTCGGCAACAGCTTCTAAGGTGGTCAGATCCTTTATCTTTCCAGACTTGAGCCCCATTTCTGCCATTTCGCCGTGCTTGATCATTTTTGAGAATGGCTTTCCTATGCCTGCTAGGACCCTTTCATAATACGGGGCTTCTTGAATGCCGATGAAAGTCATGACTATCTCGAACTTATTCATAGGTGGAGTGACTTGTGCGGCCATTCGTCTCCAGCGTTGAGCATATTATCTGAAGGACTCAGTACTTTGTTTCTTGATTTTGGTTATTTGATATCTGTTCGGAGCTAGTTGAGACTGAAAGCTGTATTAACTGAGGAAAGCATGCACTAGCTCTTCCCAGCTGTGAATTTTAGAGTTGTCTAGACGGGCGTACCATGCTTTAGCCTCTCTGGTCAGACTTTTTTGGAATAACTGCATTCGAAGCTTCTCGTCCTCTGCATAGGATCCAAGCTCTCCAATGAACACCTTTAAGTGAGTGTAGGGGTCTCCCAATCCATCGTATTTCTCAAAATCAGGAGCTCTAAATTTTTCGGGATAACGAGCCCCAGGGAAAATGCATAAGTCATAATAATTGACACTGCCAAATGCCCCAGTCCCTTTGATGGACCGGATGGTTTCTTCCATCTGTTGGACTTTCTTCAGAGTGTCACCAGCTTCCTGTTCTTTGTTAAGGACGGTGATTTCAGGGGTTTTGTTGGTTTTATCCTGATTCTGTGTCTCAGGACCTTGAGTATCCTTTTTCCCGGTATCTTAACTGCCACCGGGTGTTCTTGGTTCTGAGTGACCCTGTGCTTGCTTTCCTTTAAGAGCTTTACTTTGTTCTCTCAGGAAAAGAGCCAATTCGGCTATCTGGTTCTTCAGTCCTTCAAATTCTTCCCTAGATACAAGGCTGGATTCTAGCTGAGCACTAGAAGTCATGTCCGGAGATGGACTTATTGCTTTCTTAGACTTGAATCTAGTGACAGGACCTATTTTTCACCTACAACAAAATATATGCGTGTCAATTTCCTGAAGTAGGTATGGACAGGATGCATCCATGATATGTTTTTAAGGTTTTTTAATCTTATCCTGCAAAACAGCGGTCAGTTTGTTTTGATGATAGGATAATATGACAGGATGTATACAACAGGGAATGTATATTTACATTATACTATTTACATTGGAATTGAAAACTTGACATTGAATTTAAAAGAGTAAGGCATGAAGAGGCTTCCCATCAGATTTGGTTAATCAGAGGCTGACCTATCTTAGGCTACTCTCGCGGCTTTTTCGGCATGAAGGTCCCCAGATCATCGCAATCTACTAGAGGGGAAATTAATACGATCTTTCAACTGGAGCGAATCTGAGTGGTGTTTTTTCATGAGCCCCGAAGACTTGGCCGTCCTCGAAGACATTACTTATCACCTACGGGTTTGCCTCCTGGTGGAGGAATCACACAACATACATTCACATACATCACATCTCACCGTATGCATATGATGATATTAGTGCGAAGCACTAATATGGGTACGAAGCACTAATATGGGTGCGAAGCACTAATAAAGCAGGAAAGCATTCATTCGCATTTATTCAATGTAAAGATGAAACATTCACGCATTCGTTCAATGTAAAGACACAACATTCACACATACGCAGATATGAATGGGAATTTTTGAAAATATTTGCACGTGGCCTAAGCCATCTACTGTCCCCAATAGAGTCGCCACCTGTCGACGTTGGTGGAAAAATTAGGGTCGGGTCAAACCTGGATCTTTCTCTCTTCCTAAGTTTTGTCTACCCTTATTCTTTTTATTATGAAAAAGATTTTGAAGGGTTCTTTAGGAAAAGGCCAACATGTATAATGTCGACGATTTGAACGTTTTACAGAGTCGCCAGTTGGTAGTTTTGAAATGGTTGTACCAACTCAACCGAATTTGTTTGAAAGGAGGCCCAATTTCTGGACACTATTGAAACTTGATCTTTGAAACTGAAGTTTTGAGTTCAGGGATTGGTTAAGTGGGGGGAAGGTGTTAGGCACCCCACAACTCCCATGTAAACACGATACCACATCTTTTCAATTTTCCCTTTTAAATCTGCAATGTGTGTGTGAATGCTGGAAGAAATTGGGCCTATGTTTGATTGATTGAAAGCATGGACAAGCTTCGTTGAACCTATATACGAAGGGTTTGATTTGATTTGCAAAAGTCTCTTTTTTAGACAAGATTATTATTAAAATGATATTTTTAAAGGTTGATTTTCAAACCCTTACGCTAACATAGGAATTGAATTATGTTTGATACTTCCATTTTTATCTTTCCAGCCTTTTGGCTCAATTTGAATGGTGATTATCGGGCTACGAAGCATCCTCGACCACAAACATATATACAAGTGTCGGTCTCCTCATGGGCATGATAGCCATCGGAGGGACTCTGACACGACAAACCATTATTCTCATTATATTGAGACCTTAAACTCGGATAACCGTTTTAAGGTCTTTTGGATGTACATTTTACAGAAAAACTGGCAGGGTACATTTGTAAAGTGGAGTTTATGTGGCGCCCCCAAATTCTTTATATTTCCTGTAGCAGATTTGGTGATCACATAAATATTCTATAAGATTATAACTTCTATCAATCCAAAATTCACAGTATCCCAATCAGATAATAGTTCTCGTCAGAACAATTACTATATCTGGATTCCCTCACTTGGATGTATAGATTTATAATCTTATAGATATTTCTTGCATATCAATAATTTCTATCTATCTGACATTCATAATAAAAATGATAAGATTGTTCTTGGAACCGAGGGGCGACCTTAGTGCTTACAGAACTCCTAAAATTATTCAATACCCTCATTCAGATGTATAGTTCATATAGATACTGTACTTGTTATTATTTTCTATTAAGAATGTAAATCTACTCAACTGATAAACTAGTAACATAATAATATACGATTACATATAGTTTAACCATTACATCAAGGAAATGCCAATTACATTTTTAGTCTTAATACAATCAAAAGTCATTCTTTTAGAATTATTAACTACCTACAAGTATGATTGCTCGAACTTCCTGGGGTGTGAGATGCAGCTGCAAAGGAAAATAATTGCAAGGATGAGCTTTAAAAGGCTCAACAAGTTTTAAAGATTTACAGTTTATACTCACACAATATCTGAATTGAATGAACATATAGTTTAGAGTTTTTCCACATATATACTGAGTCTACCCATTACGAGCTTCTGTCAGTCATAAAGACTTAGCAACCCGGGTTGATTCGGTCAACCACACCACACTCCTAATAGTCATAAAGACTTAGAGGAGCTCTGTTCAGATATCTCATAGGGGATCAGCCTAATCATATCCTAGGAGTATGTATATCATCTTACCAGTCCAACCAGGTCAGTGCTAAACTGCCTATAAATGTAACCCCCGATCAGTGCTACAACTGCCGGTCCGAATAGTATCAGTATATATATCTGTACCAAACAATATTGGTTTTTCCACCGTCTATGCTTTGATATCAAATCAAACACATTTTACGCAAACAACAGTTCATGTGGTTTGGTTATGCTTGAACAATAAGTCATAACTCTCTTTAAATCACAGATATCACGAATAATGTTTATAACAAGTTCGTATATCAATCTATAAGACTTACATTTAATGCAAAAATTAAATGAAATTAAAAAAACTTACCTTTATCAAGATCAGCTACTTATGCTATTTGAAAGTATACACGCAACCTATATATGGTATAGTAGTCATTAGAAATGATAATAATTAATTTCTAATTAAACTATTAGTGTCTGGGTTGATTTTAGTGTCCGTTCGGTATTTTATGGCTTTATTGAATCGTTATCGAGTTAGTTTTTCAATACCTTATTAGATATTTTAATTATTATTTATAATAATTTCCAAATGTTTAAAATAATTTTTTAAATGATTTATTATCAATTATAATGATTTTTAAATCACTAATATCATTTTTAAATATTTAATAACCATTTATAATGATTTTTAAATCATCAATATTATTTTTAAATAATTTATTTTTATTAAAATGATTTTTAAACTATTAACATTATTTTTAAATAATTTATTTAATACAATTATTAAATACTTTTATTATCATTAATATTTAAATAAGTTAAATATTAATAAAATTTTATGTCAAAATATTAAAAACTATTGATTATAATTAAAAATAAATTTTTAGAATTTTTTTTATTAATTATTTAGTATTTATTTCTATTTATTTTAATTATTTTTCAATTTTAAACCGTCGCTAAAGGTCTATAGCGACGAATTCTGTCGCCTTAGGTCTTCTTGGTTGGCTCAAGAACAGGCTGGTCAACGCCCAGGGTCCCCGTTTAACTCAATCTAGCTGTCAACCTGGTTGGTTTCTGGGCATGAAAGTTCAATCAGGTTGTAGTGTTAGTGTAGGAGTACTCATCTATGCTCATTGCAATGCCTAACAACATCTTTATAGGATTCCATGGCCGGTCAAACCACCCAACCGAGGGCTGTTCTTCATTTGTGGGTTGCCCAGAAATGGAAAGTCAATGCCGGTCAACGCTTGTTCAAGCCTTATATCGTGCAGTGTGTTCGTATTTTAGGTGTTCTAATGGTCAGGTGTTGTAGACTAACTAACAGGGTACCACAGGGTAGCACTTAGAGGGTCTAGATATCATCAAGCAGCAAGATCTAAGCTTCTCAATATCTTGTCAGACCGCTGCCTCGCAATTCTGGGTTACCTAGAATTCCAATCTGGTCGGTCAACGACTTTTGACCTTTTACAACTTCCGATCCATGACTTCACAAGGCTTTACAGTGCTCTCATGGTGTAGACCTCATGTCAAGGTACAATCCTACTAACATCTAACATCCCAACAGACTGACAGGCGAGAGATCTAAGCGGTCAAACTACCTGTCAGACATGTTCATAAGCTTTCTGGGTTACCCAGAAAACGGATGGTCATGCTCGGTCAACGAGTTTTGACAGTTTATAACTACCAATCTGTTGTTCTGATGTCCATTCTACCACTTCCAGGCTACTAACAACACTGCAAACTATAACTACAGACCTTTAAAATATCTAAACAATAAATAAAGAACGATTTATGAGCCCTGACAATCGACTGTCAGACCATATTTTTAGGGTTTGGCAGTTTTACTTAAATCACTATTTTGGTGCTTTTAAGTGTTATACATCCATGTTTTAGCAACCCAGATCACTAAACAACATCCTAATTAACATACTTAAACAATAAAAAAAATAATACAATTTCATAAATTAAGATCCAGAGCTAGAGTTAGGTTTTTACCCTTTTGAGCAAATTTTTATTTTCTCCTTTCTGATTTTGCTACGAGCTTGCTGAGGATTGATTATGAGTTAGTTAGTGGTCTATATTGAGTGTGAATTTCATGGCCTTAAGTCTTTAATACCTAGCCTTATAACAAAACTCAAAGTGGGGTTAAAAACCTAAGTTTTCTCCTCTCTTGACAACTAAGCCTAAGTTATTAATTGTGTAGGTTGTGATGTCAAGCTAAGATGATAAAATCAGCATGGGGCAAATCTTTTCCTTGTTAAGCAAAAGATTTGTTCTTATCTTATTTTAAAAGAGAAAAATAAGGGCATTTTTATCATTTTACATGTACTAAGGGTAGTTTGGTAATTTCACAATTAAATCCAAGGATAATTTAGTCATTTCATGTTCTATCTAGAAACTCAACAACAAAACTTGAACCATTAGAGGTTGTAAACTTAGAATTAGGGTTTATTATTAAAATAAGGGTTTTCTAACTAAGGTCAGGGTTTCCTAATTGCTAATTAGGGTTTTTTAGAAATCTTCTTCAATTCAATCCTTCATCAACCATATATAAAGTTAATGTGCATATATTCATACTCCTTTATAACATTATCAATGTATTAAATTATAATTTATATTTATTATAACAATTACGGTTAGGGTTTTCTTATTTAGATAACATCTTAAGTTAGGGTTTACATATATAATTTTCCATATATGTTAACATAATTATACCTTATGCGTTAATGTATATTTATATATATAACAATAATAAGGCTAAATACACATTTCACAAGATATAAAACATATTAATATTTACTTTTTATATTAATATTCCTGTTCAAAGTTTGGAATATTACAATCACCCCCTCTTATAAGAATTTCGTCCCGAAATTGAAATTACACCCTATGAAAACAACTGCGAAAAATCTTCTCGCATCTTATCCTCCAGCTCCCATGTAGCTTCTTCAATATCATAATTCTTCCAGATTACCTTAACCGATGATATAACCTTATTTCTCAACACCTGTTCTTTTCGATCAACTATCTGTACCGGAACTTCTACATACGATAAATCTTTCTCTATATGAACAGGTTCATAGTTTATCACGTGCTTATAATCAAGTTTATACAGACGTAGCACAGACACATGAAATAAATTATGGATGTGTCCTAACTCTGGGGGTAGGACTACCTCGTAGGCTGCTTCACCTATTATCCTTAATACCTGAAACGGGCCAATGAATCTCGGGCTTAGTTTTCCCTTTTTACCAAAACGAATCTTGCCTTTCCAAGGAGAAACTTTCAGAAATACATGACTTCCGACACTAAATTCTCTTAGTTGTCTGTGTTGATCCGCATATTTCTTCTGTCGGTCTTGAGACGCTTGCAACCGTTGTCGTATAATTCGGATCTTCTCAGTGGTTTGTTGAACTAACTCAGGTCCAAGCATTTGCCTTTCCCCAACTTCATCCCAGCATAAAGGTGTTCTACACTTCCTACCATACAAGGCTTCATATGGTGGCATTCCAATACTGGCATGAAAATTGTTGTTGTACGAGAACTCTACCAAAGGCAACTGATCCTCCCAACTCCCTTTAAAATCTATAATGCAGGTTCTCAACATATCCTCCAACGTCTGAATGGTTCTCTCACTTTGTCCATCAATTTGCGGGTGATATGCTGTACTCAACTTCAGTTGGGTTCCCAAGTGCGTCTGAAGACTCTTCCAAAAGTTCGAAGTAAACCGTGGATCTCTATTTGACACTATGGATACAGGAACTCCATGTCTAGAAATAATCTCTTTTATATATAACTTTGCCAACTAATCGAGATTATAAGTAACCTTAATAAGTAGAAAATGGGCAGACTTGGTGAGACGATCAACTATTGCCCAAATAGCATTGTGGCCTTTCTAGGTGACAGGAAGTCCTACCACAAAGTCCATGGTGATGTGCTGTGACACCCCCAAATTCAGGTATTTGAAACCCGAACTTGGTGCTACACCGATATCATTTTTTTGAGCGGAATAATATTATAAATAGATAAACAAAATTAATTTACATATTAGAGTTGTCTAATCCCAGGTACACGACCTTTAAAACATTCATTACATGATAAATAGTAAATATTATCGTCTTAATAAAGTCTAACTATTACACAAAATATCATAAAACTTATTCTCGTAGCTTTCCTTTCCCTTTGTTTTTGCCAGAGCCTTCTGGTTGATCACGCTTAGCTGAAAACATTTAATTTAAAGCAAGAATGAGCATTCAATTGCTCAGCAAGTAATAGCAGTTAATAAACTTTAGCTGAAAGATGTAAATATTTTCTTTGAGGTATACTTCTACAACGAATCAATAGTTGTGAAGTCTTTCGAAACATATCTTAATAATATATCAAATCGTTTAAAATTTTAAAACGACGTAGTGACTATAAATGCTGAGCGGTCAATGGACCATGAACTTTTATTTTTCATTTTCTAAAAAGTTTAAACAGAAATTCATCTGCAAACCGTTCTGGTCTTACGGACATGTAGGGTGATCAGCCCCATTATGTCCTGTATTGATCAATACTATCTGTTTGAAAGATAAATTCATTCACTCTGTTCACCTTGGGCACATAAACCATTTTCCCATTTAAGGGTTGTTCATACTCAGTCTGGAGTCCTAACTAAACAATTCAGTTGGACGACTTTACCATAACCAATACTATCTAACAGTACAATTCAAACCATGTCTAGCCGAGTCAAATAGCTTAGACAGTCTTTAAACCCTAAACGCCTACCGAAGTTTAATAGTATGTAACAGAATTTGTCATATCAAAGAAGTTCTAGTTCAAGAGTTCTTGCATGAATACAATAGCTCATACATGTGGGGACACTTGTATGACAACAGACAATAATGAGATAATAAATAAGAAATAATCGAATCATGGATATCAATAATAATTTGAGTAAAGAAACTTGCAATGTAAACTTTTTCAAGTAAGAAAAGAATGATGTACTTGATAGTATCTTAACTATTCTTTTTGAAGCTGATTGGAATAAAAAGGTTATATAACCTTGTATTATTCATAAATAATGAGACAGACAGTTCAAAAATTTAGAGAGCTTGTCCAGATATGAAAAATTCTAGAATATTTGCTCAATAAAGAGTAAGATTTAGAAACTTGCCTTGATAGCTGATTACTGCTACGTATTATAGCTTACACTGTTATCTTTAATATAAAGTCCTATCATCAATAGAATTATTCTTTTAATTAGAATAATATAGCTTAACACATAATACTGCTTAAACACGTTGTCACATATTCATGTCAGACATTAAAACACATAAGAGTGTATACCTAGTCAAACTATGCCGATTTGATTTGAGTTCGGTATTGTTTCGGTATCCTGATTACATTATCGGATAATTAACTAACCTATTTTTAATGAAACTTTGTTCAAGAACTTAAATATTATATTAGATAATTTAATTATCATTTATAATATCTTTCCAAACATTATAATAATTTATAATGATTTTTTAAACACTTATATCATTTTTAATGATTTAATTGTCAATTAATATCATTATCATTAATATTTAAATAATTTAAAATATTTAATGAACTTCATGTCAACACTTTAAAAGTTATTCATTATAACTTAAAAATATTTTTAAAATCTTAATATTACCTTTAAATGATTTTTAAGATATTAAAATTATTTTTAAATAATTACCATTAATATTAAAATAGTAATGTATTTCATTTCCAAATATTCAAAGTTATATTCAAAGTTATTTATTATAACTTAAAATATTTTTAAAACATTAATATTACTTTCAAATGATTTTTAAAGTATTAAAATCATTTTTAAATAATTACCATTAATATTAAAATAATAATGTTATTCATATTAAAATATTAAAAGTTGTTTATTATAACTTAAAATATTTTTATTACATTTATTTCACCTTTAAATGATTTATAAAATATTTAAATCATTTTTAAATAATTTATTTAATATAATTATTAAATAATTCATTATCATTAATATTAAGATATTAAGTAAATTCTTATCAAAATATTATAAGTTATTTATTATAACTTAAAATACTTTTTAAAACTTTAATATCATTTTTAAAACATTAAAATCATTTTTAACTAATTTATTTAATATAATTATTAAATAAATTTATTATCATTAATATAATATTATTAATAAAATTTATCTCAAAATATTAAAAGTCATTTATTATAACTTAAAATATTTTTTAATACTTTAATATTATTTAAAATGATTTTTAATATATTAAAATTATTTTTAACTAATTTATTTAATATAATTATTAAATATCATTAATATTTAATTAAATTAAAATATTAATGAAATTTATGTCAAAACATTAAAAGTTAATTTTTATAACTTAAAAATAATTTTCAAAACTATTTTATGAATTTCTAATATTTATTTTCTATTTATTTTTATAATTTTCGTCCAAAGTTGGGGTCCTCCACCGAAACGCTTGTATACGGAAATCTACAAGTCGGATTTGGACCCACTTAGAATCGTTAGAACTGTGACTTCCCGAGCTACGTTTTAGGCTTAAGAAACAGTCCATTTGGCCAGGTATAGCACTCTGAAAATAGGCCACTACTGACTGACCATTACATGCCTTGTAAACATTTTTAGTTTTGAGGTCCTTTATGGAAACCTTTGTAACACGAGATCCACAACTCCGATTGAGGCCCAATTGGTGTCTTTGGAACCGTGACTCACTGAGTTACAACAAAAAAATAACAATCAATTTTTACAGAACACATAAAGTGCCACAATGAGGCTTTTAGTCAGACTGTCCCCGAGTTTTGGCAAGTTTAAGGTAGTTTAGTAATAAATTCATAGATCCTTCATTTTTCATCCTTTTTAAGTGATTCAACTTGGATAAGGTTACTAACCCATAGGTCTAACACTTCCACAAATAAAAGTCAGAAAATGCCTTTTAGATCTATCAACACAAAAGCCATTTTCACAACTTTTAAAACATAACTTTCAACAAAACCTTTTCTTTCCATTTTAACTTCCATAAACCCATACAAAACCACAAGTTTCACTTATGAAACTCAAGATCTAGAATCCTAACATGTTTTAAATCATTTACCATATGAACCCAAAGAATCTAACATAAAAATATATATAGCATACAAAAGAAAGCACTAAACTTGAATTTTTTTTTTCAATTTCTTACCTTTTCTTCTTGCAAGCCTTCTTGATCCTTCAAAGTGTGTGATAACTCTAAGATGTATGAAATCCAAGACCCTCCTATTGCACCACAAGGCTGTCAAAAATCTGCAGCCCCCTTTCTCTCTTTTGTTGTTTTATTTTTCTTTAGTTAGAAGCTTGGAAAGTGAGAGAGGAAATGAGAGAGAAAGGATGTGTATTTGATTTTTGTGTAATGTAAGTATGCATTGTATTACTCTACCAACACATGCTTCTTTAGCTTAGGTTTACTTGCACACAAGAACAAAAGTGTTGGATGTATCACAAATGTCCTAAGAGAGTTGTTGGGAGAGACTAAGATTATTACTAAATTTGTGGGCAAGTTTGATAAACAAAATTTCCCTCCCCAAATTGCCCTTGAAGGGGCCGGTCATCACCCTCTTTTTCTTCCTTTATTGATTTATTTTATTTGCCAAAATAAGCTTAAACAAATGACTACAATGCCCCTCTTCAAGTGGGCTAAGCTTGAGCCATTCTTTTATTTCTTTTGGGCTTCTAATTTAATTGTTTGGGCTAGGTAAACTAATAAGACCCAAAAACTTAATTTCATTTTACCCTAATTAGTTACTTAGAATTTTCATTCCATTCAATTTGGAATTTAAAATATTTGCTTATATATATTCAATTTCATAACCCAATGAGACATGTCTCAAATAGGTTTAAAATAATTTATAACTTGAGATAATAAAATTTATCTATTAAGTTAGTATAATCTTACATACTAACATTCTTTATTAGTACATAATCAAATTCCTTTATCATGCACGCATTTTCATATTCACTTAATCTACACACTTTCATTTAAATACAAACATAATCAATTACTATGTTTAATATTTAAATAAAATAAATAAATTCTTAACATATATTCATATAATTATGTCAATAATCCTATTTATACCTAAAATCCATAATCATAAATCATATTAATATACTTACATATATTTGAATACAAATATACTTATTAATCATATTTAATATTCAAATTTCTTAAGAAAATAATTTCTTATTATATATAACATAAATATACTTTCCTTTTAAATACAATTATACAATAATTGTATTAATCATAAAATTTTATAACATAGATCAAAATTTAGGGTTTTGATCTATAATTACACTTTACCTTAAATATCATTATTAATTAAGTTAAAATAATTAACTTAACTAATCGTGATAAATTCATAAAATAAAATAATTATTATTATAATTCTAAGAATCATTTTATATACTAATTAAATAATATATTAATCATATTTTCATGAAAAAATAAATAATAAAATATTTTGACTATCAAAATATGTTTATTATAAGAATATAATATATAGTAATCTACAATTCCTTTATCGAAAAATTTATTTAAAATTATTCGTGCAATAAATAAATATATATTTATCACATAAATACATATTCTTTACCTTACACATATTCCCACCTTTACTTTGATAGAAATAATATTAAAATAAAAATTTGTATGCAAAATTTCTTATTTAATTATATAAAAATATTGGGTTATTACATGTGCTCCCACTTCCATTCAGGAATCGGTAGAGGTTGTAGTAATTCACTCGGTCTTTGATGTTCGGCTTTTACTCTTTGGCATGTGAGACACTTGCTTACCCATTCTGCTATCTCTCTTTTCATGTTCAACCACCAAAAATGTTGACTCAAGTCTTTATACATCTTAGTACTCCCCGGGCGAAGAAGTTATTATGTGGGACAGATTTAAGAATTTCTTTTCGGAGAATACACAACAAGATATGGAAGTTAAGTTTCTGGAGCTGAGACAAGGAGGTATGTCAGTCGTAGAGAACGCGACAAGATTTAAAGAGTGGGTTCGATTCACCTCGCATCAGGTGGATACGGAGGCCAGGAAAACAGAGAGATTTGAATTAGGATTGAAACCATGGGTGCAGAAGGCAATAGATGTATTGAAGATTAAGACTTTTTCTGATCTTTTGGAAAGGGATATCATTGCCGAAGGAGGCATTGAAGCCATAGCGCGATTTAAACTGATAGTAGTGTGCATACAAGCCAATCATGTATGATGATAAAGCACATACTTTGTAAATAATCTTATTTATTATTAATAAAATATTCATTTAAGGCATATAATTATCTACATGGTGCTATTTTTATAATATGTAAATAACCCATAGTTTTAAGCAATGCTTTTAGAATCATGATGAGATCTAAATTCTTAGAAAGCTTAAAAACTAAAATAGTTCCCAATTGTGGGATTACTAAAATGGGGATTAGTAAATCCGGATAGATTGGTACATATGTTGCTTGCTCATTGGATGAGGATGACTGATCTCATGGTCATTTGTGTAGAGACACTAAAGTAAGTATGTAGGTGCTTATTGGAGAATAAGTTCACTGAACGTGACTCGCTATGGAATACTTAATGGAGTTTTACTCGCCTGTCAATAGGAATTCCTAATGTGATAGTAGTACAAGTGAATCCTTGGACTTGAGATCATCATAGTATCTTGTATGTAACAAATTATACTTTGACTAATTCCTTAAGGCCTTTTAAGGCATATATAGGGTATGCTTGGGTATAATGAGTTACATATGGAGATAATGAATGATCAATAAAGAATCTACCACCTCTAGTAAAAGAGGAGATATGTCCTATGTGATTCGTTAAATGACAACCCAGGAATCCTTGGCCAAGGTAGAATGAAATTAGAAAGAGGTTTCTAATTTGCATTATTTGGAGTTGTGCATTTTCTAATCGAAATACATATGATTAAATAAATTAAGACTTGACAGTAAATCCATGTCTTATATTTAATTGGGACATTGTATGGTGGAAGGATTGAATTGTACGGTAACTATTAACTCACAGGTTCTTTTTATGATTAATGTTGAAATCTATTTTATCTGGAAAGTCGTTGATCGCTAGGGAGGCTTATCCCTATTGTAGAATAAATGTTATTTATTTAAATAGATTATTAGTTTAATTTATTTATTTAAATAAGATTAGAATTGTTCTAATTGATTTATTCATAACCGGTTTAATATGGAGAACCTAAAGGGTCACACCATAAAAGGAAGAAGAATTATTTAAGAAGAACATGGCATGATAGTAATAATGCATTAAGTATAATTAATTTAATCTATGGTGATAGAATAAATTAAATAGCTTAATGTTTATTATTTAATATTTTAGAAATATTAAATATAAATTAATAAGAGGAGTCTTATTAATATTATTATTATTATTACTATTATTATTATTTTAATTCTAAAGGAGTTTAGGAATTAATATAATATCAGTACTCTCTCTCAATCCTAATAAAGATGAGGATATAAATTAATTAAAAGTATTTAATTAATTAAATAAAACCCTATTTTAATTGGATTAGGAGGGTTAACCTAATATCTATATAAGAGAGTCTTATATCAGAAAAAGGTACGTGAATTTTTCCAAGAGTTGGGAGTACACATATTCTATAGAGATAGAAACAAGGGTTAAGCCAATAACCCATCTTCTTGAGTTCTTCATCTTCCTTGGTGGATCACCGTTAGAGGCCAAACAATTGGGTGGCTGACATTGATCAAGGGAAGGAGCCACTACAGAGGAATCAAAGGAGTAGAACTTGTACCTGAGGAAGCTTGGATCTTCAAAGGTATAATTCCATGTTCTCTCTTTTCTGTTATTGATAACTAGCACAAAGCATGATCATGGTTATGTGTTTGTATAAATTTTTGAAAACCTAATTTTTGCGCTTCTGCCCTATTTACGTGATTTGATTGAATGATTGCGTTATGTACAAACCCAACATAAACAAGATAAGAAGACCGACCAGGAAGGACCGAAAGTGGGAAACGGCGGAGGCAGCAACCCCAATAAGCGTAAATGGATAGAGAGCCAATCATCCGGAGGTGGCAAATCCGGGGGAAAGGCTAAGAAAAGTTTAAAGTGCAGTAACTGTGGAAGGAACCACTCGGGGGAATGCTTGAAGGGGAAGAACGCATGTTATCATTGTGGACAACCGGGGCACATGGCTCCTCAATGTCCGAATAAGCCAAAAGGAGGATGTTTCGCGTGTAGAGCCACAGACCATCAAATCAAGGACTGCCCGAAGAGAAAGAGCGTTGCAGCTAGCAGTAACCGCAACAACAAGGACGTAGTGTCAGGTATCATCCCGATCAATTATATAGATGTATATGTGTTATTCGATTTGGGTGCCACCTGCTCTTTTGTTTATGAAGAATTTGTTAAACAATTAGACTTACCCCGTGAGAAATTAGAACACCCTATGGGCATAGGAGTAGCAAAAAAAAGGAAATTATCCACGTAGAATACATTCATAGGAACTTTTATACCGATTTGAAGGGAATTCGTGGATGTATTCCCAAACGAGATTTAGCAGCAATAGTTTTTGCCTTGGAGTTTGGAAGCATTATTTGTAGGGTGAGAAATAGGAGATATATGCAGAGTCTGAAATATTTCTTCACACAGAAGGAGTTAAACATGAGGCAACGCCGATGGCTAGAATTGATCAAAGATAATGATTTGAAATTCTATACCATCCAGGCAAAGCAAATGTAGTGGCAGATGCCTTGAGTAGGAAAGGCGAAGGGAAGTTATCGAGGTTGACCATTCAGGAGAATTAGTAAAAGATTTTCAAAAGACTAGATTTAGAGGTTAAGTATCCGATGGAGACCAAAGAGAGATTAATTACAGTATCAGTAAGCCCGACTTTATTAGATAAGGTTAAGGAGGCACAAGGGAAGGACGAAGTTTGTGATAACATCAAGAAGCGATTAGCTAAAGGTGATGAGTTAAAATTTAAGATTGATAGCATTGAACTGCTAAGTTTTGAAGGACGAATTTGGGTACCGTTAGTACTAGAACTAAGAGAAGAGAATTTTTTGCTAGAATCATTTATGGGAGATAGTGTCAAACACCGTTGTGTTGGGATAAAGTAGGTGAACGTCGATTGTTGGGACCAGAAGTGATACAGCAGACGGTAGAGATTATCTAAGTGATAAGAGTGAATTATCCGTTTTTATTAGAGTAACCTTATTTTTACAATTCCGAGGGCGGAATTTTTATAAGGGGGGAGGGATGTAACGACCAGGAATTTTAGGCTCCTTATTAATCTTATATGTGATTTTAAACTTTTAGGAATTAGTTTTTCAAACTTATTTAAACCTTATGTGGTTACGTGCTTATGTGATTTAACCTATGCGAATAAATGCTAGGATTTTTATTAAAGGGAATCACTAATGGTTATTTAACTTAGTAGATTAACCTTGAGACCTTTATATTAGAGTATTGATAAAAAGGGTTAGTAAATTATATATTCAAATTTCTTGAATATAATGTAGAGATTTAATCGTGATTAATTATTTATATTTGAGTAATTAATTAATAACGTATGAAATTATTATTGTTGATTAATAATTATTATGAATAAATAATAATTAATGAAGTAGGAGTAATTAATTGATTATGTGTTGATTAATTATTATTATGAGTAAATAATAATTAATGAGTAGGAGATAAATAAATATAATAATATTATATTTACTTGATTAATTATTTTATACAAGCATGCGATATATTAAACCTTGTAATATATAGTGGATACCTTCATATTATATAAAGTGTAATGTGCACATTAATGTGGCTATGTATATTATATATAGACTATATAGTAAGAGTAATTACATTATGTGAGTTACATTATAATATGACTTATGTAGCATGATATGAGTGGTAGACATTAATATGTATACCCTATTACGTTGTACTAATATCAATAAACTATTGTTATTTGATAATGATGTTATTAAATTATAATGATAACCATGGTGATAATAATAGTACCAAACTGCTTTATATTCGATGTTAAAATAATGTACATGGATTATATGTATGTGCACTACTTGATACCTTGTAATTAGGAATTATATTGTATGCCCTTTAAATTATCCTATGTTATATGAAATGAATTGTGTATACAAATTTAATAACCAAGTGTTAGCATACACTATACACCCACTTACTAGATTGCTGGGATTACTTTGTCCCATAATATGAGCCCAATTTCTCTCTTCTCGTGAAAGCAAGAAGCTAGCCTACTCTATCTCTTTTTAATTTCCTCACAACTACAGCAATGATCATGGGGGAGTGGAGATTATAATGAGTTATACCAACTCCTGACCCACTATTTGATAACCATTAGCTAATTGCATCTCCCATTAGTTTGATTTGAGGAACAATGTCTAGAACCGGATATTGAATTTTTTTATAAATTAACTCTCTTCCTTCTCTATTACAATTGCTGAGATTTCCATACAAGTATAGAATTAGTAGAGTTGCTAGTGAGAGTCTGTGAATTGAGAGAGTGAGAGATAGCAGCAAGTCCCTAATAACAGAGGTATAACTCCATATTTTCAATTCCTGTAAAATTTCCATTCTCGTTCTTCATTAGCACAGTTCTTGATTTTTGCAAGTTAGATGTTAATTGAGCTATGAAGTATGCTTGTAAGTTAGTAAGCATGTTAGTTATATACTGTTACTGCTTTGGAACGAATTCGTAAGAGTTTCTGGGTTGGAGCAGGAGCCGGCGCAGCTGCGCCGGGTATATGCCTGGTTGCAGTGCAGCTGCGCAGGCCCTGCAATTCGGATTTTTATTTTCTGCATCAGTGCTGTTGTGTGATAGTTTTCTTGCATTGATTTAAACAAACATGTTAACATGGGTAATACGTATATATGGGTACATAAACCTAACATAAACATGTTCAAGCTAAGATGGTATACATTTCGACGAAATAACTCATGGTTTTCGAAATGAATGTTGAGTTTTAAAAGGGGACTTTGGTATAGAAATGTCACAGATATATTCGGACTTTTGAGACATGTTTGTATGACCTAGGAAGGCATGAAATGCATGTTAATTGATGTATATATGTTTTATGTTGTAAAGAGAACGTACGAACCTAACTAGTACACATTCCTAACAAAAATAAAAGTTTTGAAAACAAACTTTGACATGTCGACATTCTGATTTTTCAGACATGATATTATAATGTAGAGATGCATGAGAGATGTATTACCTTGTGTATATAGGTATCATCATATAACTTGAACATGTGGACCTTAATATTGAACGTTACTAACAACAACATAAGCTTTGAATGTGAACTTTGACGTACACGTAGTATGTATGAATTTTGATTTCATGATCATGATCATGTGTTCTATATAAACCTGAGAACTAAGACTAATGTGATAGAACATACTAGTATACTTGACCGTAAGTTAAGACGTTTTCAAAAGTGAAACTTAAGACTTTCAAAGTGAACTTAACCAAGACTTGTGTCTTTTAGATTGTGACCACTTAAATACATATAACTTATTGTATACATTCTAATACCTGTGAGTAATGGTTACGAGATACTTTACATGTACCATATTATCTTTTTGACTTGGTGTACCTTGTAATAGAAACTTAGAATGTGAAATAGCATTGCTTTTCATGTGAATTATATTATGATCATGCAAGCATGTCATTATGAGCATCCTTCTGTTAAAGCATGGATTTCACATATGCACGTATTCATAGAAAATGAATCTCAAGTATGGACTATATGATTAAAGTATACACGTGTAGTATACGCACAAGCATGACTACTTAAACATTGTTTAACCTTGTTATTTGATAACATGACTTTAGTAACCAATCTTGAAGCATAAACTTATATTGTTTAAAGTACGTGAATATCCGACATACAAATATGTGGTCTTGAAGTGGACATAGAATGAGCATATTAGCTTTCGAACTTGAGTTAGATAAACCTGATAAACATATGTGTTGATTTATATCAGTAATTGAAGCTTATGAACTAGACAATCTAAAATTATTAAATCTAAGACAGGATTAGATTGACTTACGCGAACTATGTGATAGAATTATATAATGACTAGAGTCTTGTATGTGTGAACTTATATAAGTTTATATATACTAATTGGAGAGGCCGACTTGTTAATGCTAGGTCGTTTCAACGCAGTTTTATTAAAGCTAGAATTTATTTGTAGCTGAGCAAACAGGCAAGTTCCCTGACTTACACTTATTATTTGTGCAAGTCTCCCTAACTTTACTCAATTTTATATTGAGCAGGGTATTTTTAGTTTTTCTGAACTACTCTTTTATTTGAGCAAGTTTCTTGACTTATACTTATTTATTGTACAAGTATGCGGACCCTATTGTGCAAGTATTCTAAATTCTTGCACTACTTTATTCAATGAGTCGTGTAAGCGAGTTTCTTAACTTCACTTGTTTTTGGTGAAAGTTTCATACCCTTCTCATATTATATTGAGCAGGTTAATATTGTATTGTGAAAGTTTCCCGAACTTCACATTTTGAGTATTGTGAAAATTCTCCGAACTTCACATTTTGAGTATTGTGAAAGTTCCCCGAACTTCATACTTTGGTTATTTTGCAAATTCCCGAACTTCATTTCTTTATTATGCAAGTTCTCTAAACTTATACAAACTCGTATATTGTGCAAGTATCTTATCTTTGTATTTATTTTACTCAAAGAATGTTGTAAGAAAATGTCCTAACCTATGCATTTACTTTATGCAAGGGATCTATTATTGTGAAATTCCCCGAATTTTACTCTTTGATGTTGTAAGTGTCTAAGCCTATGCATTTATTTTATGCAAGGAATCTATTATCGTGTAAGTTCCCCGAACTTCACACGTTGAGTATTGTGCAAGTTCCCCGAACTTACACAAATTCCTATATTGTGCAAATGCTAAACTTCACTTTGTGCAAGTTCTCTATCCTTCTCATATTGTATTGAGTAGGTTATTGTTGAATCGAAAGTTGTTTACTTAATTGCTTGAACTTTATTTCCAAGCATGTTATTTAGTGGTTTAATTACTTATCAATTATTCCACATTGATATTATTGATGTCCGCACCTAGTGCATTTGAGCTCGTACAGTCTTGGACTTGTACATTATTCAAGGTTCAAAATTTCTTGAACCATGTCAGTAAGAGTCTGAACCTTTGTTCGGTCAGACTAGTGTATGAAGTTTTCTTTAAAGCTATCCAAACCAATTGATGGTAAGGATTCTTAGACGGAACAGAACACCCCTCATATGTAGGAGTGTGCCCATGTATCTAATATATATGATATGAGTAAGCAGATTTAAGTGTTATGCATATTCACATTGTGCCCGAGGCTGATCTCCTCGAGGTACTTAGTTTCTGTAGCCAGAAGCCAGTAATTCTAAAAAGGGTCAATTAGCTATTGAACCCATTGGAAAGTTATAGTTCAGAGTCTACTCGACTATTAGTCATTCTAAAGGCAATTATTATCTTTGTTTTTAATATTCATATTGTTGAATTGTTTAGATGTTCATATCATTGAATCTATCAGATATTCATATTGTTGAATCGTTCAGATATTCATATTATTGAATCGTTCTAATATTCATATTGTTGAATCCTTAAGATATTCATATTGTTGAATTCATTGTCAGATATTTTTCCATTCATCATGATATATCCTTTATTGTTGTATTTAGACTTGCTGAGCAAACTTGTTGCTCATTCTTGCTATATCATGACTTATATTGCAGTTAAGCCCGAGCCCTCAGGGAAGGACAAGGGTAAAGGAAAGATTTAGGATGGTTTGCAAGGAGCAGACTTTGTCTTTATGATTTGTTTAATTACTGTTAATGTAATATGAACCCTAATGTTTATTCTAAGGTATATTTGTATTGATGTATTAAGGTTATCGAATCTTGGGACTAGTAACACCTTTTGAATGAACGACGTACGTTTATTATATTCCGCATTTTAGTTATCGTATGTTACTTAAAGGTGGATGCTAGTATTGTTTCGTGACGACCGGACCAGGGTCAGAGGACCCGGATTCGGGGGTGTCACAGGTTGGTATCAAAGCCTTAGGTTATAAACGTTAGGAATGCGAAACCTAAGTTATAACCTTAGTAGAAAACTCAAGTAGAGTTTGTAGGTGATGGATTGAGGATATCCATTAAGTCTTATTGTGATACTGAAGTTGTTTATTTAAATTAGCTATGATTGATAGACGTCCTAACTTCTTAATGCTAACCTGAATAGCATATCACATAAAGCCTAATGTTTTCTTCCTATCCTCAGGATCGTGCCGCCTAGGGGATTTTTGCTGAACCAGAGGAAGGAAGGATCTATTAGCAATGGTGGAGGGGGAAATGTCGACCCAATGCAGAGCTTCGTTAACCTATTAATAGAAGCAATGCAAAACATTACCGCGCCAGCAGCTGACCAGCCAGGACATTACTTGGCTAGCTTTAAGGACTTTAAATTGGTAGGACCACCGAAATTCCGGGAAACCTTGGACCCAATTGAAGCCCGAATATGGATAGAAGATATTGAGAAGGTGTTTGAGGTCGCACGGGTGGCCGAGGCACAGAAGACGAGTTTTGCCACATTCATGATGAAGGGCGAAGCTAATAATTGGTGGGAACCCAATAAAGGACTAGCAGGCAAAGAAGTTTTTATGTGGGACAGATTTAAGAATTTCTTTTCGGAGAATATGCAACAAGATATGGAAGTTAAGTTTCTGGAGCTGAGACAAGGAGGTATGTCAGTCGCAGAGAACGCGACAAGACTTAAAGAGTGGGCTCGATTCACCTCGCATCAGGTGGATACGGAGGCCAGGAAAACAGAGATTTAAATTAGGATTGAAACCATGGGTGCAGAAGGCAATAGATGTATTGAAGATTAAGACTTTTTCTGATCTTTTGGAAAGGGATATCATTGCCGATTGAGGCATTGAAGCCATAGCGCGATTTAAACAAGATAAGAAGACCGGCCAGGAAGGACCGAAAATGGGAAACGGCGGAGGCAGCAACCCCAATAAGCGTAAATGGATGGAGAGCCAATCATCCGGAGGTGGCAAATCTGGGGGAAAGGCTAAGAAAAGTTTAAAGTGCAGTAACTGTGGAAGGAACCACTCGGGGGAATGCTTGAAGGGGAAGAACGCATGTTATCATTGTGGACAACCGGGGCACATGGCTCCACAATGTCTGAATAAGCCAAAAGGAGGATGTTTCGCGTGTAGAGCCACAGACCATCAAATCAAGGACTGCCCGAAGAGAAAGGGCGCTGCAGCTAGCGGTAACCGCAACAACAAGGACGTAGTGTTAGGTATCATCCCGATCAATTATATAGATGCATATGTGTTATTCGATTTGGGTGCCACCTGCTCTTTTGTTTCTATAGAATTTGTTAAACAATTAGACTTACCCCGTGAGAAATTAGAACACCCTATGGGCGTAGGAGTAGCAAAAAAAAAGGAAATTATCCCCGTAGAATACATTCATAGGAACTTTTATACCGATTTGAAGGGAATTCGTGGATGTATTCCCAAACGAGATTTAGCAGCAATAGTTTTTGCCTTGGAGTTTGGAAGCATTATTTGTAGGGTGAGAAATGGGAGATATATACAGAGTATGTAATATTTCTTCACACAGAAGGAGTTAAACATGAGGCAACGCCGATGGCTAGAATTGATCAAAGATTATGATTTGAAATTCTGTACCATCCAGGCAAAGCAAATGTAGTGGCAGATGCCTTGAGTAGGAAAGGCAAACGAAAGTTATCGAGGTTGACCATTCAGGAGAATTAGTAAAAGATTTTCGAAAGACTAAACTTAGAGGTTAAGTATCCGATGGAGACCAAAGAGAGATTAATTACAGTATCAGTAAGCCCGACTTTATTAGATAAGGTTAAGGAGGCACAAGGGAAGGACGAAGTTTGTGATAACATCAAGAAGCGATTAGTTAAAGGTGATAAGTTGAAATTTAAGATTGATAGCACTGAACTGCTAAGTTTTGAATGACGAATTTGGGTACCGTTAGTACTAGAACTAAGAGAAGAGATTTTTTTGCTAGAATCATTTATGGGAGATAGTGTCAAACACCGTTGTGTTGGGATAAAGTAGGTGAACGTCGACTGTTGGGGAGTGAATTATCCGTTTTTATTAGAGTAACCTTATTTTTACAATTTCGAGGGCGGAATTTTTATAAGGGGGAGGGATGTAACGACCAGGAATTTTAGGCTCCTTATTAATTTTATATGTGATTTTAAATTTTTAGGAATTAATTTTTCGAACTTATTTAAACCTTATGTGGTTACGTGCTTATGTGATTTAACCTATGCGAATAAATGCTAGGATTTTTATTAAAGGGAATCACTAATGGTTATTTAACTTAGTAGATTAACCTTGAGACCTTTATATCAGAGTATTGATAAAAAGTGTTAGTAAATTATATATTCAAATTTCTTGAATATAATGTAGAGATTTAATCGTGATTAATTATTTATATTTGAGTAATTAATTAATAACGTATGAAATTATTATTGTTGTTGATTAATAATTATTATGAATAAATAATAATTAATGAAGTGGGAGTAATTAATTGATTATGTGTTGATTAATTATTATTATGAGTAAATAATAATTAATGAGTAGGAGATAAATAAATATAATAATATTATATTTACTTGATTAATTATTTTATACAAGCATGCGATATATTAAACCTTGTAATATATGGTGGATACCTTCATATTATATAAAGTGTAATGTGCACATTAATATGGCTATGTATATTATATATAGACTATATAGTAAGAGTAATTACATTATGTGAGTTACATTATAATATGACTTATGTAGCATGATATGAGTGGTAGACATTAATATGTATACCCTATTACGTAGTACTAATATCAATAAACTATTGTTATTTGATAATGATGTTATTAAATTATAATGATAACCATGGTGATAATAATAATACCAAACTGCTTTATATTCGGTGTTAAAATAATGTACATGGATTATATGTATGTGCACTACTTGATACCTTGTAATTAGGAATTATATTGTATGCCCTTTAAATTATCCTATGTTATATGAAATGAATTGTGTATACAAATTTAATAACCAAGTGTTAGCATACACTATACACCCACTTGCTAGATTGCTGGGATTACTTTGTCCCATAATATGAGCCCAATTTCTCTCTTCACGTGAAAGCAAGAAGCTAGCCTACTCTATCTCTTTTTAATTTCCTCACAACTACAGCAATGATCATGGGGGAGTGGAGATTATAATGAGTTATACCAACTCCTGACCCACTATTTGATAACCATTAGCTAATTACATCTCCAATTAGTTTGATTTGAGGAACAATGTCTAGAACCGGATATTGAAATTTTTTATAAATTAACTCTCTTCCTTCTCTATTACAATTGCTGAGATTTCCATACAAGTATAGAATTAGTAGAGTTGCTAGTGAGAGTCTGTGAATTGAGAGAGTGAGAGATAGCAGCAAGTCCCTAATAACAGAGGTATAACTCCATCTTTTCAATTCCTGTAAAATTTCCATTCTCGTTCTTCATTAGCATAGTTCTTGATTTTTGCAAGTTAGATGTTAATTGAGCTATGAAGTATGCTTGTAAGTTAGTAAGCATGTTAGTTATATACTGTGACTGGTTTGGAACGAATTCGTAAGAGTTTCTGAGTTGGGATTTTCAGGAACTAGACAATCTAAAAATTATTAAATCTAAGACAGGATTAGATTGACTTACGTGAACTATGTGATAGAATTATATAATGACTAGAGTCTTGTATGTGTGAACTTATATTAGTTTATATATACTAATTGGAGAGGCCGACTTGTTAATGCTAGGTCGTTTCAACGCAGTTTTATTAAAGCTAGAATTTATTTGTAGCTGAGCAAACAGGCAAGTTCCTTGACTTACACTTATTATTTGTGCAAGTCTCCCTAACTTTACTCAATTTTATATTGAGCAGGGTATTTTTAGTTTTCCTGAACTACTCTTTTATTTGAGCAAGTTTCTTGACTTATACTTATTTATTGTATAAGTATCCGGACCCTATTGTGCAAGTATTCTAAATTCTTGCACTACTTTATTCAATGAGTCGTGTAAGCGAGTTTCTTAACTTCACTTTTTTTTGGTGAAAGTTTCCTACCCTTCTCATATTGTATTGAGCAGGTTAATATTGTATTGTGAAAGTTCCCCGAACATCACATTTTGAGTATTGTGAAAGTTCCCCGAACTTCATTTCTTTATTATGCAAGTTCTCTAAACTTATACAAACTCGTATATTGTGCAAGTATCTTATCTTTGTGTTTATTTTACTCAAAGAACGTTGTAAGAAAATGTCCTAACCTATGCATTTACTTTATGCAAGGGATCGATTATGGTGAAATTCTTCGAATTTCACTCTTTGATGTTGTAAGTGTCTAAGCCTATGCATTTATTTTATGCAAGGAATCTATTATCGTGTAAGTTCCCCGAACTTCACACGTTGAGTATTGTGCAAGTTCCTCGAACGTCACACGTTGAGTATTGTGCAAGTTCCCCGAACTTACACAAATTCCTATATTGTGCAAATGCTAAACTTCACTTTGTGCAAGTTCTCTATCCTTCTCATATTGTATTGAGTAGGTTATTGTTGAATCGAAAGTTGTTTACTTAATTGCTTGAACTTTATTTCCAAGCATGTTATTTAGTGGTTTAATTACTTATCAATTATTCCACATTGATATTATTGATGTCCGCACCTAGTGCATTTGAGCTCGTACAGTCTTGGACTTGTACATTATTCAAGGTTCAAAATTTCTTGAACCATGTCAGTAAGAGTCTGAACCTTTGTTCGGTCAGACTAGTGTATGAAGTTTTCTTTAAAGCTATCCAAACCAGTTGATGGTAAGGATTCTTAGACGGAACAGAACACCCCTCATATGTAGGAGTGTGCCCAGGTATCTAATATATATGATACGAGTAAGCAGATTTAAGTGTTATGCATATTCACATTGTGCCCGAGGCTGATCTCCTCGAGGTACTTAGTTTCTGTAGCCAGAAGCCAGTAATTCTAAAAAGGGTCAATTAGCTATTGAACCCTTTGGAAAGTTATAGTTCAGAGTCTACTCGACTATCAGTCATTCTAAAGGCAATTATTATCTTTGTTTTTAATATTCATATTGTTGATTTGTTTAGATGTTCATATCATTGAATCTATCAGATATTCATATTGTTGAATCGTTCAGATATTCATATTATTGAATCGTTCTAATATTCATATTGTTGAATCCTTAAGATATTTATATTGTTGAATTCATTGTCAGATATTTTTCCATTCATCATGATATATCCTTTATTGTTGTATTTAGACTTGCTGAGCAAACTTGTTGCTCATTCTTGCTATATCATGACTTATATTGCAGTTAAGCCCGAGCCCTCAGGGAAGGACAAGGGTAAAGGAAAGATTTAGGATGGTTTGCAAGGAGCAGACTTTGTCTTTATGATTTGTTTAATTACTGTTAATGTAATATGAACCCTAATATTTATTCTAGGGTATATTTGTATTGATGTATTAAGGTTATCGAATCTTGGGACTAGTAACACCTTTTGAATGAACGACGTACGTTTATTATATTCTGCATTTTAGTTATCGTATGTTACTTAAAGGTGGATGTTAGTATTGTTTCGTGACGACCGGACCAGGGTCAGAGGACCCGGATTCGGGGGTGTCACAGGTTGGTATCAAAGCCTTAGGTTATAAACGTTAGGAATGCGAAACCTAAGTTATAACCTTAGTAGAAAACTCAAGTAGAGTTTGTAGGTGATGGATTGAGGATATCCATTAAGTCTTATTGTGATAATGAAGTTGTTTATTTAAATCAGCTATGATTGATAGACGTCCTAACTTCTTAATGCTAACCTGAATAGCATATCACATAAAGCCTAATGTTTTCTTCCTATCCTCAGGATCATGCCGCCTAGGGGATTTTTGCTGAACCAGAGGGAGGAAGGATCTATTAGCAATGGTGGAGGGGGAAATGTCGACCCAATGCAGAGCTTCGTTAACCTATTAACAAAAGCAATGCAAAACATAACCGCGCCAGCAGCTGAGCAGCCAGGACATTACTTGGCTAGCTTTAAAGACTTTAAATTGGTAGGACCACCGAAATTTCGGGAAACCTTGGACCCAATTGAAGCCCGAACATGGATAGAAGATATTGAGAAGGTGTTTGAGGTCGCACGAGTGGCCGAGGCACAGAAGACGAGTTTTGCCACATTCATGATGAAGGGCGAAGCTAATAATTGGTGGGAACCCAATAAAGGACTAGCAGGCAAAGAAGTTTTTATGTGGGACAGATTTAAGAATTTCTTTTCGGAGAATATGCAACAAGATATGGAAGTTAAGTTTCTGGAGCTGGGACAAGGAGGTATGTCAGTCGCAGAGAACGCGACAAGACTTAAAGAGTGGGCTCGATTCACCTCGCATCAGGTGGATACGGAGGCCAGGAAAACAGAGATTTAAATTAGGATTGAAACCATGGGTGCAGAAGGCAATAGATGTATTGAAGATTAAGACTTTTTCTGATCTTTTGGAAAGGGATATCATTGCCGATTGAGGCATTGAAGCCATAGCGCGATTTAAACAAGATAAGAAGACCGGCCAGGAAGGACCGAAAATGGGAAACGGCGGAGGCAGCAACCCCAATAAGCGTAAATGGATGGAGAGCCAATCATCCAGAGGTGGCAAATCTGGGGGAAAGGCTAAGAAAAGTTTAAAGTGCAGTAACTGTGGAAGGAACCACTCGGGGGAATGCTTGAAGGGGAAGAACGCATGTTATCATTGTGGACAACCGGGGCACATGGCTCCTCAATGTCTGAATAAGCCAAAAGGAGGATGTTTCGCGTGTAGAGCCACAGACCATCAAATCAAGGACTGCCCGAAGAGAAAGGGCGCTGCAGCTAGCGGTAACCGCAACAACAAGGACGTAGTGTTAGGTATCATCCCGATCAATTATATAGATGCATATGTGTTATTCGATTTGGGTGCCACCTGCTCTTTTGTTTCTATAGAATTTGTTAAACAATTAGACTTACCCCGTGAGAAATTAGAACACCCTATGGGCGTAGGAGTAGCAAAAAAAAAGGAAATTATCCCCGTAGAATACATTCATAGGAACTTTTGTACCGATTTAAAGGGAATTCGTGGATGTATTCCCAAACGAGATTTAGCAGCAATAGTTTTTGCCTTGGAGTTTGGAAGCATTATTTGTAGGGTGAGAAATGGGAGATATATACAGAGTATGAAATATTTCTTCACACAGAAGGAGTTAAACATGAGGCAACGCCGATGGCTAGAATTGATCAAAGATTATGATTTGAAATTCTGTACCATCTAGGCAAAGCAAATGTAGTGGCAGATGCCTTGAGTAGGAAAGGGGCAATGGAAAGTTATCGAGGTTGACCATTCATGAGAATTAGTAAAAGATTTTCGAAAGACTAGACTTAGAGGTTAAGTATCCGATGGAGACCAAAGAGAGATTAATTACAGTATCAGTAAGCCCAACTTTATTAGATAAGGTTAAGGAGGCACAAGGGAAGGACGAAGTTTGTGATAACATCAAGAAGCGATTAGCTAAAGGTGATGAGTTGAAATTTAAGATTGATAGCACTGAACTGCTAAGTTTTGAAGGACGAATTTGGGTACCGTTAGTACTAGAACTAAGAGAAGAGAATTTTTTGCTAGAATCATTTATGGGAGATAGTGTCAAACACCGTTGTGTTGGGATAATGTAGGTGAACGTCGACTGTTGGGACCAGAAGTGGTACAGCAGACGGTAGAGATTATCTAAGTGATAAGAGTGAATTATCCGTTTTTATTAGAGTAACCTTATTTTTACAATTTCGAGGGCAGAATTTTTATAAGGGGGGAGGGATGTAACGACCAGGAATTTTAGGCTCCTTATTAATTTTATATGTGATTTTAAATTTTTAGGAATTAATTTTTCAAACTTATTTAAACCTTATGTGGTTACGTGCTTATGTGATTTAACCTGTAACGATTGTGATTTTATATTTAATTTTAAATATTTATTGAATTAAATAAATATTTTATGTGATTTATTTATTGAGTTAAATAAATAAATTATGTGATTTATGGAGTGATTTAATTAAGTTTATATATTAATTAATTGAATTTGTAATGCTTATTTAATTAATGTATATTAACTTTATATTATAATTCTAATTTAATTGAGATAATTAAATTAGATGAATTATGTGATGAAGTGTTATATGAATTATAATTAGCGAGTAATTATAATTATGTGACAATTTTATGTGATTTATTGATGTTAGATTTTAATTGATTAAATTAGATGATTAATATTTAATTAATTAAAATGTGACATTAAAGTATGCGTCAAATGATTTATTAAAATAAAAAGAAAAGGATTTTTTTTAAAATAATTTTTACCAAACAAGGCCCTTGCTTTTGTTTTAAAAGAATGTTGCCAAACAGGGCCCTTACACTAGCTAAACCTAAATTACCTAAACCATGTTTGGAGTTAATAAAAACTAGTTTCTAATTTTTCTTGTAGCCAAACAAGCCTAGTTGGCTTTTGAATTTTGTAACTTACGTTATAATTAGTAGTTAGTGCATATACTTATTATATGGGAGTTACATATATTATATATTACTTGTGTTATATATTATATGTATATACTATCAGTACGTTAGTTTTTCTAAAAGTTAGTCTAAAGCTAAGCAAAAAGAGCAGAGAAAATAATAGAGAAGAAGATAGAGAGAAGAAGAAGAGAAAGAAAAGGTATAGCTCGAGAAGCTTGAAGGGAATCACTATCATTTTCTTCTTCAATCATCTAAGCAAAAAGGGTATTATTTCAATTAAATTATATTTCTATGTATTTTCTTTATAATATTCATGAATATGAGTTCTCTGTGTTTATGATTTAGCATGAAAGTTATACAAATATGATGTACATATATAAATTGTGTTTATAATGGTTATTATATGAATTGTATGTCATGATCAAGGATTTTTAGAAATCAAAATTTTGTCAGAACATGTTTTAATGGAGAAATTGATGTTCTTATGATTTTGTATGTTATTGGCCAATTTTAGAGTAAAAGTTATGATTTGATTGTGTGTTAATATGCCTATTTAGAATTGTTGTGATAATATCTTCAATTTCAAACATAATGCATGTTTTATAAGTGGAATTGGTAAGAAAATTTTATTATAGAGAATTATTTTATGAAAATATGAGTTTTCATAAAAATGGCCAAAATAGATTTTCAAAACTTATGATTATCATTGTTTAAATGATTTTGTATTTTGGAAGCATGCTTTATATATGTGTAATAGCGTATATATGTTTTACAGAGTCTATAGTACTGTATTTTTGGCGTTGTTGGCTTGTATGGGTTAATCGGTGAAGCAGAGTAACGTGGCTGTCTGCGTCTGGCCGAGTTGCTGCGCAGCTGCGCCGGCAGCAAGGCCAGGAGCAGCGCAGCTGCGCCGCTTGTCCTTCCCAGATTCCTTCCCTGCGCAGCTGCGCCGGTTTAAAGGCTGCTGGCTGCGCAGCTGCGTCGGGCACAGTGCTTAGGCAGTGAGTTTTGCTTGCTTGTACAGTTTATTTTAAAGACCTTAGTTTAATTTTTCATGGATAAGGGGATATATATTTTGAATGATATAACATGTTGTTATATGATTATGATAATTTCATGTTTGGAAAATAAAAGAAATTTTGAAAACCTAATATGGTATTTAAAACTATAATTATTTAATAAGTTACTTAATTATAATTTTATTAATTATAATTAAGAGTAAATTTGTAATTTAAATTATAAATTTTGTGAAATTATAAGGTATAGAAGTTTAATTATTTTAATTTTAATTATAATTTATGTAATTATTATTTAATAAATGCATGTTAAATTATGAATTTTTAATTGATAATTACATAATTAATTATAAATTGTGTAATTATAATGCATGTTATAGTTTAATTAGTTATTGATTATAATTGATAAATACATGATTAATTATAAATTGTGTAATTATAAATGCATGAATGTGGTTTAATTGATTTTAAATTATAAATTGTTTATAATTTAAAAGGTAATGATAATTTAAGTAATTATAATTTGATTAAGTGTTTGAATTATAATTATTTAATTATAATTGAGTTAAATACATAATTAATTTAATTATGTGAATATGTAGGTGATGTAATTAACTATGTGATGATTGATTATTATTACTATTTAATCCGAATGTGAGTTAACCATGAGGGTTAACCACTTATGTGAATTAGTTACGTGTTAACTAATTTAGGTTATTGTGATTGAATATATATGTGTAGGAAGTATTAAAGTACGTGAATTGTGTTAAGTAGCTTGCGCTTGAGGCAAGTCTTCTAAACCCTAAACTCGTTAATTTTACGCAAGTTTTCTAAACCCTAATCTTGTATTGTATTTATATGATCTCTTGAATTCATATATTCATTGTTGAGAATGTCCTTTCCATTTCAGTATTGGACAATTGTTTATTTAATTGAAATGGTCTTAACTTATTGTTCAAGTAAGATCCAATTATTATTTTAAATGCTTTAGGTTTACTTCTAAAGCATATGTTAATTCATAATTCTTTTATTTTGAATTATTGGAAGTAGATTCAACTAATCCTTAGTTGATGAACGTGAATTCTAAATTACCCTTGTAAGCTTATCCAAACCAAACTTTCTTTGGTGCGGACTTGAATTCAAATTACTGAGTTGAACAACCCTATTTACTATGGGAGGTTACTACGCATAGCGTTAAGATGGTTGTGCACAATACATGGTACGAAGGGCTGATCCCCCTAAGTACGAGTTAAGGTCCATAGTCTTATTGACTGTTAAAGGTTTAAATAGAAATATTTATAACCTAGGACAAGGGTTCAAAGGTATTATGACCCTCAGATAAATTCTATATCCAAATTTTAATATTGATAGAGAATTATTATTCAATTCTTTATTATTGAAGCAAGCTAAGTTGTTCAGATTTTCTTAAAGATATTCTTTCATGTCTATATTATTGTTAAACTCCAGTGAGCTGTGGTTTGCTCACTCTTGCATTAAATAACAATTTCAGTTAAGGTTGATAACGCTGATGCTCCGTCTACAAGTAAGGGCAAGGGAAAGCAAAGCAAGTGAAGACTTGTTTTTTTTTATTTAATTGAGAATGATTGTAATAATTGAATGTTATGTTTTATTTTTGCACTTTATTATATTCATGTCAAGGTTAGAGTAACCATGGGATTGATTTTGAGAAGGTTGTAACCCTTATTTTAAGGGAGATTTAGTTATTTTAATTTAAGTTGTAGTTTATTTTGCATTATTCATTGGGTAGATATAGGTTATATTAGAAAGTGAACACCAAATCACGTGGAAACGAAGTACCCGGATTTGGGGGTGTCACAGGTTGGTATCAAAGCTGTAGGTTATGAAACCTTAGGTGGGGAAAAACCTTAGGTAGTAGCCTTATGGTAAGATCGAAAAGATAGATGTGATAGGTAAAAGATAATAAACTACCTTATGTGTCTATGTGTTTACATTTTAGTATTCGAAGAGTGACGATTCGTTATCACGTAATAATGAACTTTAAAATTCTTTTGTCAGGATGTCGAACGTTGGAGAACCTAGTCAGGCTAGAGAGGATGTACCTCAGGTGCCTAGAGAGGAAGAGCCCCGTGACATACATATTGTCTGGGAGCAGCTGGTTAGGAGAGAGCCATCTCCAATGATCACCGTAGCTGGTCGGGAGCGTGAGCTGACACCTATTCCAGAGGATGAGGACGAGGACGAGTCTGAAGAGGAGGAAGAGGATCTCGAGGTGGAATTCCCACCTCACTCTACTAGTGCTGAGATGTACGAGGCAGTCTACGATAGCAATGTGGAACTTCAGGGACGAGTAGGAGATCTCGAGGAGACTATTCAGCAGCGGGACGAGACTATCGAAGAGATGGATAGTGAACTAGGAGATGCACAGTGGAACCTGATACATATGGAGGTCGAGAGAGATGCTGCTCGATTTGAACTGGCAAAGCTGAAGCAAGACATCTAGGAGGAGTCGAGAAAGCGTGCCAGAGCTGAAGAGTCAAGCTTGATGGCTAATCAACGAGCCGATCGAGCTGAAGGTGAAGCTGAAGCCAAGAGGGCCAAGCTGAGGGAAACGGAATATGCTTTTCATACGGCGATAGAGAGAGCTCAGGATCGTATTTTCTACTACCCAGCTCAGTTCCAAGGTTTACCGTGGTATGTGGTGGACCGAAGAACGGCATTTCGGGTAATGGAAGAGGAACGCAGAGAGGCTGTGAGACGCATTAATATGCCAAGGCAGTGGTAGTAGTGGTAGTAGTAACAATAGTGGTAGAGTTTGTTATGTATTGCATGTTTTGTAATAAGTAACGAAAATCCCATAATTTGAGATAAGAATGGGATGAGTTAATAATGTAATCCTGCAACTTTTCCAGTTCAGGAAGGATGATGTAAATGGCAGAAATGCTATCTGTTTGATGTTTTTAAAACTACGACTGATGAATAAAAGAAGTTTATGGACGTGCTTGGTGTTCTATGTGAATTGAATTATTTAAACGTTTAAGTATGAACTTGGATACTTAATAATTGAATAAAGGGTCTAATAATAATATTTTCTTAACAAAAAATGCCTCCTAGAAGAAGAGTAACGCGTCAAAATCCCGAGGGTTCGACGAACAACAACAATAACGATGGGACGAATCCCAATTCGGTTCAGCAGTTGGTGAACCTGTTGACCGGAGCTCTTGCGAATCAACTGCAGATGCAGGGTACTACTTTCAAGGAATTCAAGGCAGTAGGACAGCCTGAGTTCAAAGGATCGACTAACCCTATCGAAGCTCAGACATGGGTTATGGAAATGGAGAAGGTATTTGACGTGGCTAGAGTAGGAGAAGACCAAAAGGCAACGTTCGCGGCTTTCATGCTGAAGTCGGATGCAAGTTTTTGGTGGCAGGCTAACAAGACTCGAGAGGGAGAGGGAGTCATCACGTGGGAACGTTTCAAGGAAATGTTCTACGAGATGTACTTTCCAGTGAGTTCGCAGGACCAGATGGAGGTCCAGTTCCTAGAACTTAAGCAAGGAGGGATGACGGTGTCCGAGTATGCTGCTAAGTTTAACGAGTTGGCCAGGTTCGCTACATACCAGGTCAGCACTGACGCTAGGAAAGCGAGAAGGTTTGAGCGGGGACTAAAGCCTTGGCTCTATAGCAAGGTTTCCATGTTCCAGCTGAACACATTTACAGCGGTGCTGGAGAAAGCCATACTTGCTGAAGGAGGAAGCGAAGCGGTAACGAAGTTCAACCAAGATAAGAAGAAGAAGAATGAGGTAGAAACCAAGACTGGGGGTTTCACAGGCAGCGCTGTGAACCAGAAGAGGAAGTGGTCTGATAATATCTCTGCTGGGAGTCAGCAGAAGAGGAAGTTCGAAGCATGTGCTACATGCGGTAAGAATCACACTGGCGTGTGCATGAAGGGGAAGCGGGTGTGCTTTAACTGTGGTCAGGAAGGCCACATCGCGCCAAATTGCCCAAAACCGAAGAAGGGAGCTTGCTTTACATGTGGATCCAAAGATCACATGGCTCGTAACTGCCAGAAGAAGCTGACGACAGGGTCAACAGGGAGTGGAGGGAATGGAAGCGGCAGTACCGTTACTATTGCTGCACCATTGCAAGCTGTTCGACCCACTGCACGAACATTCAACATGACGGTGCAGGATGCTGTGCAATCAAAAGACGTGGTGTTAGGTATTATTCCGGTCAATAGTATAAATGCATATGTATTATTTGATTCGGGTGCTACTTGTTCATTCATATCTGATGATTTTGCTAAAACCTTAGACTTACCTGTAGAGGAATTAGGTTACCCTTTGATCATAGAGATTGCGAATAGGGAGGTTATTCCTGTTAGGAGCGTTTATAAGAACTGTAGATTGGACATTAAGGGTCAGAACTTAGAGTAGATTTGATTCCGATTAAACTTGGGGAATTCGACGTTATACTGGGTATGGATTGGTTGTTCAACCATGGGGCGGTAATCGACTGTCAGAAGAAGTCGGTGAACCTTACGACTCCGTCGAAGTTGGTGTTCTATGGTAGCAAATCGCCTAGGCAAGCGAGTTTTTTGACGATTATGCAAGCCAAGAAACTTCTGACGCAAGGCTGTGTAGGATATCTAGCCTACATAGTAGATTCGCATAAGGAAAGCCCGAAGGTGGAGGAGATATCGGTAGTTAAGGAATTTGTGGACGTTTTTTCGAGCGATTTACCAGGACTTCCGCCAGATAAGGAGACAGAGTTCGTGATCGATCTAGCGCCGGGAACTGTACCGATTTCGAAGGCTCCGTACCGAATGGCTCCAGTCGAGATGAAAGAACTGATGATTCAACTGCAAGAATTACTGGACAAGAAGTATATTCAACCAAGCGTTTCGCCGTGGGGAGCGCCTGTCTTATTCGTGAAGAAGAAGGATGGGTTGATGCGTCTTTGCATTGATTATAGAGAGTTGAATAAAGTTACGATCAAGAATAGGTATCCTTTACCTAGGATCGATGACTTGTTTGATCAACTGAAGGGTGCGAGGTACTTCTCAAAAATTGATTTGAGAAGCGGGTATCATCAGTTGAAGGTGAGAAAGGAAGATATACCGAAAACGGCTTTTAGAACTCAGTATGGTCATTACGAGTTCTTGGTGATGTCATTTGGTTTCACGAATGCCCCAGCTGCATTTATGGACCTAATGAATAGGGTGTTCAAGCCATTTCTAGACAAGTTCGTGGTAGTGTTCATAGATGACATCCTGGTTTATTCCAAGACCGAGGAGGAGCATGCTGAACACTTACGACTAACCTTAGAAGCCCTGAGACGAGAGAGGCTTTACGCTAAATTCTCGAAATGCGAATTTTGGTTGGAACGTGTGCAATTTCTTGGCCACGTGATCGACAAGGATGGTATTTCGGTAGATCCATCGAAGGTTGAAGCTGTTATAAATTGGGAACAGCCGAAGACGCCGTCCGAAGTGAGGAGTTTCTTGGGATTGGCAGGTTATTATCGGAGATTTATCCAAGACTTTTCTATAATCGCAACTCCGTTGACGAATTTGACTCGTAAAACAGTTAAGTTTGTTTGGACAGAGAAGTGTGAGGAGAGTTTTCAAGAGCTGAAGAAGAGGCTGAGTACTGCGCCTGTATTGTCTTTACCAGATAGTTCCGGAAATTTCGTAGTATATAGCGATGCCTCACATAAAGGATTAGGCTGTGTATTGATGCAGAGCGGCAAAGTCATTGCCTATGCGTCACGTCAGCTGAAGGATTACGAGAAGGGGTATCCGACCCATGATCTAGAATTGGCGGCAGTAGTGTTTGCCCTGAAGATTTGGAGGCACTACTTATATGGAGAGAAGTGTGAAATATACACAGATCACAAGAGTCTGAAGTATATATTTACAAAAAAGGATTTGAACATGCGCCAAAGAAGATGGTTGGAGCTGATTAAAGACTACAATTGCGAGATACTTTACCATCCAGGTAAAGCTAACGTTGTCGTTGACGCTTTAAGCAGGAAAGGTCGGAGAAGCTGAACGTATTAACTGATCAGGATCGGTTGATAGAACAAATGGCTAGATTAGAATTGGAAGTGAAGTTTTCGAAGGAATCGGATGAGTTGTTGTTTCAAGTAACCAATGGTTCTACTCTAGTAGATAAGGTGAAAGAAGCATAATTCAATGATGAAGAATGTGAAAAGATTCGAAAGAGGATAACCGAAGGCGAAGAGTTCAAATTCAAGATCGGTAACGAAGGATTGCTGCGGTTTGAAGGTAGAATATGGGTACCGGCCAGTACCAGAGGTCAAAGAGGAGATTCTAAGCGAAGCTCATAGTTCTAGATATTCTATTCACCCTGGGAGTACGAAGATGTACCAGGATCTCAGGCATCATTTGTGGTGGCCGAATATGAAGAGGGACGTTGCGGAATGCGTTGCGAAGTGCTTAATGTGCCAGAAAGTCAAAGCAGAACACCAGAGACCAAGTGGACTGCTGCAACCGTTAGAAATTCCAGAGTGGAAGTGGGAGCATATCACGATGGATTTTGTGGTAGGTCTTCCATTGACTCAGAAAGGATTTGATGCGATATGGGTTATAGTGGATCGACTGACGAAGTCAGCCCACTTTCTGCCAATCAGGGTTAAGTACAACCTGGATAAGCTAGCGAGGCTGTACGTGAAGGAAATTATTTCTCAACATGGTGTTCCGGTGTCGATTGTGTCCGACAGAGATTCGCGTTTTACGTCGAATTTCTGGAAGCGTTTGCAAGAAGGTATGGGAACGCAATTGCGAATGAGTACAGCGTATCATCCTCAGACTGATGGACAAAGCGAAAGAACGATTCAGACACTTGAGGATATGCTAAGAGCTTGTGTGATGGACTTCAAAGGAAGCTGGGAGGATCATCTACCATTGGTGGAGTTCGCCTACAACAATAGTTATCATGCGAGTATTGGCATGCCGCCTTACGAAGCATTATACGGTAGAAAATGCAGAACACCTTTGTGCTGGGATGAAGTCGGTGAACGTCAATTGTTGGGACCATAATTGGTACAAAAAACAGCCGAAATTGTGAAGCTGATCAGAACGAGATTAGTTGCTGCTCAAGACAGACAAAAAGAAGTATGCCGATCTTAATCGACAGAACCGAGAATTCTTGCCAGGAAGTTTCGTTTTCCTGAAAGTATCTCCCTGGAAGGGGAAAATTCGATTCGGTAAGAAGGGGAAGCTGAGTCCCCAATTCATTGGACCTTTTGAGGTATTACGAAAGGTGGGCGAGGTTGCTTACGAGATTGCATTACCTCCGGAGCTCGAGAATATACATAATGTATTTCATATTTCTGTATTAAGACCTTACAAGCACGATTACAAACATATAATAGAATATGAACCTTTGCTATTTGATAAAGACTTAACGTATGAAGAAGTGCCTGTTCAAATAGTTGATAGAAAGGAACAAGTACTTAGGAATAAAGTGATACCTTCTGTTAAGGTAATTTGGAGAAACCACAGTGCTGAAGAAGCTACGTGGGAACTCGAAGATGTTATGATGAAATCTTATCCGCATTTATTTGATTAGTTTTGTGTAACCCCTTATATACTGATTCTGGGGACAGAATCCTTTTAAGGGGGGAAGAATGTAATAGACGAGTTTTTTTATTTTTTTATTTTTTATTTTTTTTTTTTGTGATTCTGGGGGCAGAATCCTTTTAAGGAGGAAAGATTGTAACGATTGTGATTTTATATTTAATTTTAAATATTTATTGAATTAAATAAATATTTTATGTGATTTATTTATTGAGTTAAATAAATAAATTATGTGATTTATGGAGTGATTTAATTAAGTGTATATATTAATTAATTGAATGTGTAATGCTTATTTAATTAATGTATATTAACTTTATATTATAATTCTAATTTAATTGAGATAATTAAATTAGATGAATTATGTGATGAAGTGTTACATGAATTATAATTAGCGAGTAATTATAATTATATGGCAATTTTATGTGATTTATTGATGTTAGATTTTAATTAATTAAATTAGATGATTAATATTTAATTAATTAATATGTGACATTAAAGTATGCGTCAAATGATTTATTAAAATAAAAAGAAAAGGATTTTTTTTAAAATGATTTTTAACAAACAAGGCCCTTGCTTTTGTTTTAAAAGACTGTTGCCAAACAGGGCCCTTACACTAGCTAAACCTAAATTACCTAAACCATGTTTGGAGTTAATAAAAACTAGTTTCTAATTTTTCTTGTAGCCAAACAAGCCAAGTTGGCTTTTGAATTTTGTAACTTACGTTATAATTAGTAGTTAGTGCATATACTTATTATATGGGAGTTACATATATTATATATTACTTGTGTTATATATTATATGTATATACTATCAGTACGTTAGTTTTTCTAAAAGTTAGTCTAAAGCTAAGAAAAAAGAGCAGAGAAAATAATAGAGAAGAAGATAGAGAGAAGAGGAAGAGAAAGAAAAGGTATAGCTTGAGAAGCTTGAAGGGAATCACTATCATCTTCTTCTTCAATCATCTAAGCAAAAAGGGTATTATTTCAATTAAATTATACTTCTATATATTTTCTTTATAATATTCATGAATATGAGTTCTCTGTGTTTATGATTTAGCATGAAAGTTATACAAATATGATGTACATATATAAATTGTGTTTATAATGGTTATTATATGAATTGTATGTCATGATCAAGGATTTTCAGAAATCAAAATTTTGTCAGAACATGTTTTAATGGAGAAATTGATGTTCTTATGATTTTGTATGTTATTGGCCAATTTTAGAGTAAAAGTTATGATTTGATTGTGTGTTAATATGCCTATTTAGAATTGTTGTGATAATATCTTCAATTTCAAACATAATGCATGTTTTATAAGTGGAATTGGTAAGAAAATTTTATTATAGAGAATTATTTTATGAAAATATGAGTTTTCATAAAAATGGCCAAAATAGATTTTTAAAACTTATGATTATCATTGTTTAAATGATTTTGTATTTTGGAAGCATGCTTTATATATGTGTAATAGCGTATATATGTTTTACAGAGTCTATAGTACTGTATTTTTGGCGTTGTTGGCTTGTATGGGTTAATCGGTGAAGCAGAGTAACGTGGCTGTCTGCGTCTGGCCGAGTTGCTGTGCAGCTGCGCCGGCAGCAAGGCCAGGAGCAGCGCAGTTGCGCCGCTTGTCCTTCCCAGATTCCTTCCCTGCGCAGCTCCGCCGGTTTAAAGGCAGCTGGCTGCGTAGCTGCGTCGGGCACAGTGCTTGGGCAGTGAGTTTTGCTTGCTTGTACAGTTTATTTTAAAGACCTTAGTTTAATTTTTCATGGATAAGGGGATATATATTTTGAATGATATAACATGTTGTTATATGATTATGATAATTTCATGTTTGGAAAATAAAAGAAATTTTGAAAACCTAATATGATATTTAAAACTATAATTGTTTAATAAGTTACTTAATTATAATTTTATTAATTATAATTAAGAGTAAATTTGTAATTTAAATTATAAATTTTGTGAAATTATAAGGTATAGAAGTTTAATTATTTTAATTTTAATTATAATTTATGTAATTATTATTTAATAAATGCATGTTTAATTGTGAATTTTTAATTGATAATTACATAATTAATTATAAATTGTGTAATTATAATGCATGTTATAGTTTAATTAGTTATTGATTATAATTGATAAATACATGATTAATTATAAATTGTGTAATTATAAATGCATGAATGTGGTTTAATTGATTTTAAATTATAAATTGTTTATAATTTAAAAGGTAATGATAATTTAAGTAATTATAGTTTGATTAATTATTTGAATTATATTTGTTTAATTATAATTGAGTTAAATACATAATTAATTTAATTATGTGAATATGTAGGTGATGTAATTAACTATGTGATGATTGATTATTATTACTATTTAATCAGAATGTGAGTTAACCATGAGGGTTAACCACTTATGTGAATTAGTTACGTGTTAATTAATTTAGGTTATTGTGATTGAACATATATGTGTAGGAAGTATTAAAGTACGTGAATTGTGTTAAGTAGCTTGCGCTTGAGGCAAATCTTCTAAACCCTAAACTCGTTAATTTTACGCAAGTTTTCTAAACCCTAATCTTGTATTAATTTATATGATCTCTTGAATTCATATATTCATTGTTGAGAATGTCCTTTCCATTTCAGTATTGGACAATTGTTTATTTAATTGAAATGGTCTTAACTTATTGTTCAAGTAAGATCCAATTATTATTTTAAATGCTTTAGGTTTACTTCTAAAGCATATGTTAATTCATAATTCTTTTATTTTGAATTATTGGAAGTCGATTCAACTAATCCTTAGTTGATGAACGTGAATTCTAAATTACCCTTGTAAGCTTATCCAAACCAAACTTTCTTTTGTGCGGACTTGAATTCAAATTACTGAGTTGAACAACCCTATTTACTAGGGGAGGTTACTACGCATAGCGTTAAGATGGTTGTGCACAATACATGGTACGAAGGGCTGATCCCCCTAAGTACGAGTTAAGGTCCATAGTCTTATTGACTGCTAAAGGTTTAAATAGAAATATTTATAACCTAGGACAAGAGTTCAAAGGTCTTATGACCCTCAGATAAATTCTATATCCAAATTTTAATATTGATAGAGAATTATTATTCAATTCTTTATTATTGAAGCAAGCTAAGTTGTTCAGATTTTCTTAAAGATATTCTTTCATGTCTATATTATTGTTAAACTCCAGTGAGCTGTGGTTTGCTCACTCTTGCATTAAATAACAATTTCAGTTAAGGTTGATAACGCTGATGCTCCGTCTACAAGTAAGGGCAAGGGAAAGCAAAGCAAGTGAAGACTTGTTTTTTTTTATTTAATTGAGAATGATTGTAATAATTGAATGTTATGTTTTATTTTCGCACTTTATTATATTCATGTCAAGGTTAGAGTAACCCTGGGATTGATTTTGAGAAGGTTGTAGCCCTTGTTTTAAGGGAGATTTAGTTATTTTAATTTAAGTTGTAGTTTATTTTGCATTATTCATTGGGTAGATATAGGTTATATTAGAAAGTGAACACCAAATCACGTGAAAACGAAGTACCCGAATTTGGGGGTGTCACATAACCTATGCGAATAAATGCTAGGATTTTTATTAAAGGGAATCACTAATGGTTATTTAACTTAGTAGCTTAACCTTGAGACCTTTATATCAGAGTATTGATAAAAAGTGCTAGTAAATTATATATTCAAATTTCTTGAATATAATGTAGAGATTTAATCGTGATTAATTATCTATATTTAAGTAATTAACTAATAACGTATGAAATTATTATTGTTGTTGATTAATAATTATTATGAATAAATAATAATTAATGAAGTGGGAGTAATTAATTGATTATGTGTTGATTAATTATTATTATGAGTAAATAATAATTAATGAGTAGGAGATAAATAAATATAATAATATTATATTTACTTGATTAATTATTTTATACAAGCATGCGATATATTAAACCTTGTAATATATGGTGGATACCTTCATATTATATAAAGTGTAATGTGCACATTAATGTGGCTATGTATATTATATATAGACTATATAGTAAGAGTAATTACATTATGTGAGTTACATTATAATATGACTTATGTAGCATGATATGAGTGGTAGACATTAATATGTATACCCTATTACGTTGTACTAATATCAATAAACTATTGTTATTTGATAATGATGTTATTAAATTATAATGATAACCATGGTGATAATAATAATACCAAACTGCTTTATATTCGGTGTTAAAATAATGTACATGGATTATATGTATGTGCACTACTTGATATCTTGTAATTAGGAATTATATTGTATGCCCTTTAAATTATCCTATGTTATATGAAATGAATTGTGTATACAAATTTAATAACCAAGTGTTAGCATACACTATACACCCACTTGCTAGATTGCTGGGATTACTTTGTCCCATAATATGAGCCCAATTTCTCTCTTCACGTGAAAGCAAGAAGCTAGCCTACTCTATCTCTTTTCAATTTCCTCACAACTACAGCAATGATCATGGGGGAGTGGAGATTATAATGAGTTATACCAACTCCTCACCCACTATTTGATAACCATTAGCTAATTGCATCTCCCATTAGTTTGATTTGAGGAACAATGTCTAGAACCGGATATTGAAATTTTTTATAAATTAACTCTCTTCCTTCTCTATTACAATTGCTGAGATTTCCATACAAGTATAGAATTAGTAGAGTTGCTAATGAGAGTCTGTGAATTGAGAGAGTGAGAGATAGCAGCAAGTCCCTAATAACAGAGGTATAACTCCATCTTTTCAATTCCTGTAAAATTTCCATTCTTGTTCTTCATTAGCACAGTTCTTGATATTTGCAAGTTAGATGTTAATTGAGCTATGAAGTATGCTTGTAAGTTAGTAAGCATGTTAGTTATATACTGTGACTGGTTTGGAACGAATTCGTAAGAGTTTCTGAGTTGGGATTTTCAGGAATTGCCGAAGCAGTTCAGTCTGGGTTGGAGCAGGAGTCGGCGCAGCTGCGCCGAGTTTATGTTGCAGCGCAGCTGCGCAGGCCCTGCAATTCAGATTTTTATTTTCTGCATCAGTGCTGTTGTGTGATAGTTTTCTTGCATTGATTTAAACAAACATGTTAACATGGGTAATACGTATATATGGGTACATAAACCTAACATAAACATGTTCAAGCTAAGATGGTATACATTTCGACGAAACAACTCATGGTTTTCGAAATGAATGTTGAGTTTTAAAAGGGGACTTTGGTATAGAAATGTCACAGATATATTCTAACTTTTGAGACATGTTAGTATGACCTAGGAAGGCATGAAATGCATGTTAATTGCTGTATATATGTTTTATGTTGTAAAGAGAACGTACGAACCTAACTAGTACACATTCCTAACACAAATAAAAGTTTTGAAAACAAACTTTGACATATCGACATTCTGATTTTTCAGACATGATATTATAATGTAGAGATGAATGAGAGATGTATTACCTTGTGTATATAGGTATCATCATATAACTTGAACATGTGGACCTTAATATTGAACGCTACTAACAACAACATAATCTTTGAATGTGAACTTTGACGTACACGTAGTATGTATGAATTTTGATTTCATGATCATGATCATGTGTTCTATATAAACATGAGAACTAAGACTAATGTGATAGAACATACTAGTATACTTGACCGTAAGTTGAGACGTTTTCAAAAGTGAAACTTAAGACTTTCAAAGTGAACTTAACCAAGACTTGTGTCTTTTAGATTGTGACCACTTAAATACATATAACTTATTGTATACATTCTAATACCTGTGAGTAATGGTTACGAGATACTTTACATGTACCATATTATCTTTTTGACTTGGTGTACCTTGTAATAGAAACTTAGAATGTGAAATAGCATTGCTTTCCGTGTGAATTATATTATGATCATGCAAGCATGTCATTATGAGCATCCTTCGATTAAAGCATGGATTTCACATGTGCACGTATTCATAGAAAATGAATCTCAAGTATGGACTATATGATTAAAGTATACACGTGTAGTATACGCACAAGCATGACTACTTAAACATTGTTTAACCTTATTATTTGATAACATGACTTTAGTAACCAATCTTGAAGCATAAACTTATATTGTTTAAAGTATGTGAATATCCGACATACAAACATGTGGTCTTGAAGTGGACATAGAATGAAAATATTAGCTTTCGAACTTGAGTTAGATAAACCTGATAAACATATGTGTTGATTTATATCAGTAACTGGAAGTGCTATGTGTTCAAGCCTATGTTGATGCTTATGAACTAGACAATCTAAAATTATTAAATCTAAGACAGGATTAGATTGACTTACGCGAACTATGTGATAGAATTATATAATGACTAGAGTCTTGTATGTGTGAACTTATATTAGTTTATATATACTAATTGGAGAGGCCGACTTGTTAATGCTAGGTCGTTTCAACGCAGTTTTATTAAAGCTAGAATTTATTTGTAGCTGAGCAAACAGGCAAGTTCCCTGACTTACACTTATTATTTGTGCAAGTCTCCCTAACTTTACTCAATTTTATATTGAGCAGGGTATTTTTAGTTTTTCTGAACTACTCTTTTATTTGAGCAAGTTTCTTGACTTATACTTATTTATTGTACAAGTATCCGAACCCTATTGTGCAAGTATTCTAAATTCTTGCACTACTTTATTCAATGAGTCGTGTAAGTGAGTTTTTTAACTTCACTTGTTTTTGGTGAAAGTTTCCTACCCTTCTCATATTGTATTGAGCAGGTTAATATTGTATTGTGAAAGTTCCCCGAACTTCACATTTTGAGTATTGTGAAAGTTCCCCGAACATCACATTTTGAGTATTGTGAAAGTTCCCCGAACTTCATTTCTTTATTATGCAAGTTCTCTAAACTTATACAAACTCGTATATTGTGCAAGTATATTATCTTTGTGTTTATTTTACTCAAAGAACGTTGTAAGAAAATGTCCTAACCTATGCATTTACTTTATGCAAGGGATCGATTATAGTGAAATTCCCCGAATTTCACTCTTTGATGTTGTAAGTGTCTAAGCCTATGCAATTATTTTATGCAAGGAATCTATTATCGTGTAAGTTCCCCGAACTTCACACGTTGAGTATTGTGCAAGTTCCCCGAACTTCACACGTTGAGTATTGTGCAAGTTCCCCGAACTTACACAAATTCCTATATTGTGCAAATGCTAAACTTCACTTTGTGCAAGTTCTCTATCCTTCTCATATTGTATTGAGTAGGTTATTGTTGAATCGAAAGTTGTTTACTTAATTGCTTGAACTTTATTTCCAAGCATGTTATTTAGTGGTTTAATTACTTATCAATTATTCCACATTGATATTATTGATGTCCGCACCTAGTGCATTTGAGCTCGTACAGTCTTGGACTTGTACATTATTCAAGGTTCAAAATTTCTTGAACCATGTCAGTAAGAGTCTGAACCTTTGTTCGGTCAGACTAGTGTATGAAGTTTTCTTTAAAGCTATCCAAACCAATTGATGGTAAGGATTCTTAGACGGAACAGAACACCCCTCATATGTAGGAGTGTGCCCATGTATCTAATATATATGATATGAGTAAGCAGATTTAAGTGTTATGCATATTCACATTGTGCCCGAGGCTGATCTCCTCGAGGTACTTAGTTTCTGTAGCCAGAAGCCAGTAATTCTAAAAAGGGTCAATTAGCTATTGAACCCATTGGAAAGTTATAGTTCAGAGTCTACTCGACTATTAGTCATTCTAAAGGCAATTATTATCTTTGTTTTTAATATTCATATTGTTGAATTGTTTAGATGTTCATATCATTGAATCTAGTAGATATTCATATTATTGAATCGTTCTAATATTCATATTGTTGAATCCTTAAGATATTCATATTGTTGAATTCATTATCAGATATTTTTCCATTTCATCATGATATATCATTTATTGTTGTATTTAGACTTGCTGAGCAAACTTGTTGCTCATTCTTGCTATATCATGACTTATATTGCAGTTAAGCCCGAGCCCTCAGGGAAGGACAAGGGTAAAGGAAAGATTTAGGATGGTTTGCAAGGAGCAGACTTTGTCTTTATGATTTGTTTAATTACTGTTAATGTAATATGAACCCTAATGTTTATTCTAGGGTATATTTGTATTGATGTATTAAGGTTATCGAATCTTGGGACTAGTAACACCTTTTGAAGGAACGACGTACGTTTATTATATTTCGCATTTTAGTTATCGTATGTTACTTAAAGGTGAATGTTAGTATTGTTTCGTGACTACCGGACCAGGGTCAGAGGACCCGAATTCGGGGGTGTCACAGGTTGGTATCAAAGCCTTAGGTTATAAACGTTAGGAATGCGAAACCTAAGTTATAACCTTAGTAGAAAACTCAAGTAGAGTTTGTAGGTGATGGATTGAGGATATCCATTAAGTCTTATTGTAATACTGAAGTTGTTTATTTAAATCAGCTATGATTGATAGATGTCCTAACTTCTTAATGCTAACCTGAATAGCATATCACATAAAGCCTAATGTTTTCTTCCTATCCTCAGGATCATGTCGCCTAGGGGATTTTTGCGGAACCAGAGGAAGGAAGGATCTATTAGCAATGGTGGAGGGGGAAATGTCGACCCAATGCAGAGCTTCGTTAACCTATTAACAAAAGCAATGCAAAATATAACCGCGCCAGCAGCTGAGCAGCCAGGACATTACTTGGCTAGCTTTAAGGACTTTAAATTGGTAGGACCACCGGAATTCCGGGAAACCTTGGACCTAATTGAAGCCCGGACGTGGATAGAAGATATTAAGAAGGTGTTTGAGGTCGCACGGGTGGTCGAGGCACAGAAGACGAGTTTTGCCACATTCATGATGAAGGGTAAAGCTAATAATTGGTGGGAACCCAATAAAGGACTAGCAGGCGAAGAAGTTATTATATGGGACAGATTTAAGAATTTCTTTTCGGAGAATACGCAACAAGATATGGAAGTTAAGTTTCTGGAGCTGAGACAAGGAGGTATGTCAGTCGCAGAGAACGCGACAAGATTTAAAGAGTGGGCTCGATTCACCTCGCATCAGGTGGATACGGAGGCCAGGAAAACAGAGAGATTTGAATTAGGATTGAAACCATGGGTGCAGAAGGCAACCGGATTCGGGGGTGTCAATAGGATATCTTTTCTCATAATCTTTAAGTTGTCGCGAAACATAGGCGATCACCGTCCCATGTTGCATTAACACACATCTTAAACCCCTGTGTGAAGCATCACTATAAACTACAAGACCCCCAGTATCATCTGGTAATGATAGTACTGGTGCCCAACTCAATAATTTCTTCAATTCTTGAAAACTCTCCTCACACTTGTCTGTCCAAATGTACTTCACCGTCTTTCGAGTTAAATTGGTTAGCGGAGTCGCTATTTTGGAAAGATCTTTTATAAAACGACGATAGTACTCTGCCAAACCAAGAAAACTGCGAACTTCTGTTGGTGTTGTTGGTTGATCCCAATTCATAATTGTTTCTATCTTCTCCGGATCCCCTTGTAAGAACCCGAATTTTCAGAAATTATTAAATAAGGATTTAATAAATAAAATTCTTAAAGTGTGAGTTGGGTTCGAATATATATATGGGTGTTATGAGGAAGGAAGTATTGTATTACATAGGGTTATATGAGCTATGTAATATGTGATTAATGAATATATTATTAATATATATTGTTGTTTATCGTAGAGACGGTTTAATTAAGATAAAGGAAGTGGATAGAATTTCCTATCGATATTAAAATAATTTATAGAATTATTTTATCATAGAAGTTAGTGGCATTAAATATCTTTATGAATAAATATTGGTTAATTTAAGTTGAGAGTTATATTATGGAATAATATAATGTGAATATTGAACCTTAATTAACTATGGTGATATGAATAAATCCTCTAGCTACGCTAGATTTTCAATATTTATTAACTTCGTGCTAGTGTTTGCACTTCTGTTTTCTTGAGAAAACATTGGGTCAGGTAACTGAACTAATGAGTTTTATAAACAACACCGTTATTCGTATGTCTAAGCTATTTGTTTCGGCTAAGACAAAAATGATTTGAAAATATTTCAAAATGTATTTTGACCATGTGAATCATTTGATATGGTGTAGGATGGTAAATGATGGAGTCATCAATGCAATCAAACCTAGTGTCGAAAGTGATCGTAAGATCGTCAGCCCATTATGGTACGATGTAATTTGGCAAAGTCACAAAATGACGGAATCTTCAACGTACTATTAAGTAGGTGCGGCATTTTGACGTCATAAAACGATTTTTGGTTTTTTTTCAAATTATGAAAAGTTGACAAAACTATTTCGATTGATGTCCGAATTGTTGATAAGAGTCTAAGCTAATTGATTCGGCTAGGCGACTGTTGAAAAGTGATTATAGAATTCAAGCATTCTTGTGTATTTGTGCCAAACCAGATTGCTCTGGTGCGGATGTAGAAGTTGAGAAGCTGAGTTGAACAACCCTATAACGGGGACCTATTTTCGGAGACAGTGGTCACGAACATGACTCATATAGTCATTACAACACGCTACGTTGCGGCCCAACATAGTAGTACAATAGGGTAGCCACCTAGAGTACGTGTGGAGGGTGTTTTCAGTCCTTGTGATTGATAAACACTCTAGTTTACAGTGTGGAGACTAGTGTTGAGACATCTGTAATTGTGGAAGAATTCACGATCTTGTGTGACCCCTCAGCAAAATCTAAAATCAGAGTTATTCATACTACTTCCCGATTATTGAAAAATCGTGGAAGATTCTTATTCTTCTGAAGGATGAATGTAGTAGTGGACTGTTCCTTAGAAAGGAGTAAATGATAGAATGCGATTGAGAAGGTTATAATAATAAAACTTCAGAAAAGAGAATGAATAAAAGTATTCAAGAGAATATGTAATAATCGGAAAGGCACCGAGTAGAGGAGGTTTCGGTGATTCCGAGGACGAAATTCTTATAAGGGGGAGAGGATGTAAGAACCCGAATTTTTAGAAATTATTAAATGAGGATTTAATAAATAAAATTTTTAAAGTGTGAGTTGGGTTCGAATATGTATATGGGTGTTATGAGGAAGGAAGTATTGTATTACATAGGATTATATGAGCTATGTAATATGTGATTAATAAATATATTATTAATATATATTGTTGTTTATCGTAGTGACGATTTAATTAAGATAAAGGAAGTGGATAGAATTTCCTATCGATATTAAAATAATTTATAGAATTATTTTATCATAGAAGTTGGTGGCATTAAATATCTTTATGAATAAATATTGATTAATTTAAGTTGAGAGTTATATTATGGAATAATATAATGTGAATATTGAACCTTAATTAACTATGGTGATATAATACAGGGTTTAATTTACTTAAGTAAAGGAGTGAATTAATATGTGTATTGAATATGTAATTATAGTTGGTACTTTTATTTATATTACTTAGAATAATAATATGTGAGAAAGTCTAATGTACAAATAACGTTAATAAATATACATACGTTATTAAAGGGAGATGAAAATCATTATATTTTAAATGAATATTTAATATTTGAAGAAATTATTTTGGGAACAATTTATAGGGAGAGAGAGAGAGAGAAATAATAATTATATATTTCTAACAAAGGATATTAAAATAACTTCTAATATTGAATTATTTTAATAAAAGGAGGAAATGTTATTTTTGAATAATAATATTACCTTATATGTTTTGTATGAGGTGTGATTAATTAATATAGTAAATATATTAAAACGTATTTACTATATGTAAATAAATTGATGGAAATAATTTATTATAAAATAAACTTATTACCTATTTTCTATATATAATGTACATGTGCCGTACATGTGATTATTTCTAATAGATATTATATTAATTATAATATCTTGAGACAATAAGTAAATTATTTTCTAATAATGAATGTGCTTATTTGGAGAAAACATAATATTTTATGTTATGGCTAAATACATAATTTTTAATGTATTTTCAAGGTAGTTTAATTAATGAAAGGAAACTAAGTTATTTTAATATATTAAATAACTTAAGTTATTATTTGATCGTGAATATTATTATTTGAATAATTAGTAGAGTTTATATATTAATTACTATAAGCGTAAAGGTTGTACTTATTATAAGTATAATTAATTGAGATAATGTAGCATTTAAGTGCTTGAGTCACACAAATATTATATTAAAAGAATAATAAGTGTGCTGGAAATAAATAAGTGTTGAGAATGATAATAAGCTCGATGTAAGCTTGTGTGTAATGCCTTGCGTGGCACGATAATAGATCCGACGATTAATTAATTCAAGGATGGAGGAATTATTAATTAAACAATTAATCTATATTAATTGTTATTATTAATGGTATGATGAATTATTATTATTGCGAGTGATAGCATGATAATAAGTAAATTGATTATGAATATAATCGGAAATTATATTAATGAAGGAATTTCTACGTGAACGATTAATCAAATATTAATTGTTATTGCTATTATGAGGAATAGTATATTAATGAGGATTAATTGATGATATGTCGATTATTATTATTGCAAATAATAGAATAATAATAAGCAACTTGTTTATAAATGTAATAAGATTTATATTTATTTAACGTAATAATTAACTATACAAATGTTAATTAATTGTTATGAAGATTAATAATTACATTGATTGATGAGGGATGGATTAATTAATAATATTATTAATTAATTGATAAGATAAGTCATTATTAATAAATAAACGAGTTGATTATTAATATGATTATAATTGCACAATTAGTTGATATGTGCAAAGAATGTGTAGTGTGACACCTTACGGTAACTATATTATATACAGAAATTATATAATAAAGTAAAAAGAATTATAAGTTACATAAATAATTGCATATGTGACAACACAAGGAACTACATAATATATATAAAGTGTAGTGTGACACTTTAGTAAGGCTATGTAATATATATTATATGGTATATTAAAGCATGTGAATAAGGAATAACAATAATAAGTACCTAATGGGAATAATGAGGTTGTAGTATGTCACTATTCATTTAACTCATAATGTGACATTATTAAAATGTACATGGATTATATATCAATGTGTATACATGTACCCCAATACGCTACCATGTAATGTTGTTGTGACATTTTTAGTCCATGTATGCCCTAAATGAATATAAGCTAAGGTGTACATGTGTGTACTAAGTATATAGTATATAGTATTTAATTTTCCCAAATTGCAAAGGCTAAAATATAAGTGTTGTTCCATATTGAGTGTCCCATTTGCTCTCCAATTCCTCATACACGTGAAAAGCCTAAGCATAGCTTCACTCTTCAATTCTCAAATTCAGCAAACTAGCTTGTAGCTCATGATGAGCAAGGGAGTGGGATTCATGATGAATCCACCAACTTCTCACTAACTAATTGTTAACCTCCATATAATTCTACAATCTATTGGTTTGATTTGGGAGATTTTGCAGTATTGATTTGGCTATAAATATGAACTCTTCTCCTCCATTGTTCATTTGCTGAGATTTCTCAAGTTTTGAGTTGAGAGCTAATTTATATATATATGTGATAGCATTTGAGAAAGTACAACTGAGCAAGCTTAATTTGAAGTAGCAGAGGTATAAAAATCTTGACTCTTGTACTTAATTGGGTTTTACCAAGTTCTTGGAATTCTTTGTCTACTTTTCCTTTTCTGTTAAAGTCTCAATTCTTGATCATGTAAATTAGATGACAATTGAATGATTAGAATGCTTGTTTAACTATTATATAGTCTTATAAGCATGTTAGAAATGCATTATAGCAGCTTAGAATCAAAATTACTGTGAGAATTTTGAGTATGGGTCTGTGTACTGCCGAAGCAGAAGACATCTCTATCTCTGGCCGGCCAGCGTCGCAGCTGCGCTAGTTTTATACTGGCCAGCGGGGCAGCTGCGCTGGGCCCTGAAACTTGAAATTTTTTCTGCAGTCTGCTGCAGATTTTGTTAAAAGATAGTGGCTAAGATAGCTTAAGCAAGCATACTAATAGATTCAACATGCCTATATGAGTATATTAACATGACATGCACATGTGTTGCTATGTTTACATGCACGATTGATGAAACAACTTGTGGTTTTCAAAATGAATGTTGAGTTTTAAAAAGGGACTTTTGGTATAGAAGTATCATAGTTATATTCTAACTTTTGAGACATGTTAATATGACCTAGGAAGGCATGAAACGCATGTTAATTGATGTATATATGTTTTATAATGGAATATGAACATGCGAACCCCACTATTAAACATTTCTAACGAAAATGTTAGTTTCAAAGGTGAACCTTGGCACATAAATGTCATGAATATATTCTTATTTTGCGAGCATGTTTAGATGACTTAGAAATGCGTGTTGAACATGTTAACACATGAATCTAGATAGCAAGGACGTATTAGACCCTATTAGTGAGATTTACTAGTGAAAGTATACGTTTTGCACGTGAGTCTTGATATGTATATTGAGATTTGAATTCTGATATTTGTAAACATGTTTGATAGTACTCGTAGACTCGATCATGTATCCTACATGTATATATACCATGATTAGGTGTTGTGATTCAAGTGAAGCATAAACAAAGCATGTTTTCATAACAAAACGGTGTTAGTTGCATGAATGTGATATAATTATTCATGAGTATTCCTAATACAAAGTATATGAATACCCCATGTGTTTAAAAGGCGAGAGCATGTTAGACTTTATAACTTTATAACCTTGAATGGACTTAAGTTATTAAGGGTATTAACTTAGAACCTATATCATGTAAATTAAATGTGAAAAGGTTGAACGAGCATGAAAGTATCCTTTAATATGTATACATGCTATGTAAGATCATATTCTAATACTTGAATCCGATTTCGACGATTAATAGAGTATGTTTGCTAATTGTTATGGTCTTATGTGTTAGTAATGATATATGAGAATGATTAAGGATGAACTACACTAGCTATATGTAAATAGATTAGTGGTAGGTGGGCATGTGTATATGAAGAATGGTAGTAATTACGTATGGTTAAAGTATACTTATATGTACATAGTTATTCTAAGAATACGATAAGAAAGTGAAACGAAGGTTCTAAGAACCAAGTTAGACAACAATGTAACCTTTATTATTACATTGAGAATGTGTGGATACAATAACTGATGAGTGTGATCTCTATGATTAATATAACTGTATAGGATTACACGAAGTGCAGATATCTATAAGCAGTTAAGTCGTAGTTGTTAAACTACGCATCAAGCAAGTCTTTCTGTTCCTATTTGATATATGAATTCAATAACTGTTAGTTGAATTATATTATGTTGTGATAATGTGAACTTATATATGAACTGTATATGAGATACGTATGAGATTGAAAGTTGATCTTTGATGATATGCTTATTATGTTAGAAGTAACATGCTTAGTAAATATAAATTGATTATAAATGCATGAACTGAGTATGATGTTATATGCTATGTGATGCATGAAAACTGTTAGAATTGCTGAGCTGTCAAGCTCACTCTTGCAAATAACCACTTTTGCATGTTAAGGACTCATGATAAGAGTAACGTGCTACGTGATAGAGTTCGAAGATTTTTGTTTATTTTGATATATGCTCTCGAACCATGTTTAGGTTCTAGGAGCTGTACTTGATAGTTATTTACAATGTTTAGTACTTGTCGTATCGTAAAGATGTATTAGTTAATACATAGAGGATATCGAATTGAGATGTAAACGTTTATACAATAATTAGAATATAGTGAATCATATATAGTGATTCAAGGATTTGTAATTGATTTAAGTTCTGAAATCAATAAAAAGATTTTATTCAAAGGAGATTGAAAAAATTTAAGTTATTCCGTATTTTTAATATAAGAAAGGAATGGTAAATGACCAAGATTGTAACTTGTAAAAGTTTGGAGTCATTATACGAGATCGTGATAGTGAAAAGAATTTATATTCTAAATTGTAATAAAGCAAGTTTTATTCTTTAAGTTATGAATAAAAGATGTAAATATTTGACTAGTAGTATCGTGACTGCATCGAATTCGAGGTAAATAAAGGGACCCGGATTTGGGGGCGTCACAGGTTGGTATCAGAGCTATAGGTTATAAACCTTAGGTAAGTGTACCTTAGACTATAACCTGAGAGAGGGAAAGATAAAGATTAAAATATATACTTGAAGATTCAAAGACGAATCTTGAAATATCTAGAGAATAAAAATCAGGAGTTTCCTAACTCCAGTAATAAAAATATTAAGATGATGTCTATAAGATGTATATGACAAAAATAGTGAGAATGAACTCAAATGGAGTTTAGTTGATAGTAGGGAAAGAACCCTGAGGTAAAGCGATGATCACGACGTTATCAGATTGAACTGTGAAATGATAGATAGTCTGTAACGACTAAGTGTGTATAGCTTGATGCTATGAGAGAATGTACTATAAAAAGTACGAGATGAATTCATGAGAAGTTGTATGTGGTGAAACCTAGAAAGTTCGTAACGAGGAAGTGATAGAGTAAGATAGAGTTAAGTGTTGGACTTCCATTGAGGACTCATGTGATGGCTTAGTTGTACAAAATTTTGTATGGGCAGAAGTTTTGTGCTTGCACTGAGTGCGTCACATTGATAATCGTTGGAATGTTAGTGTCACGGTATCATTATACATATATGGCGGAAAGGTGATTCTTTTCTCATGTTTATTTTGATAGATAGAGATTTCTAAGATTAATTTAGATAATACTAAGATTAGGTGCGAATTCTTAAGACTCATGCCTATGACGAGTTCGTGACTCATAATCGTATGGTGGAACCTCTCAGCGAATGGACGACTTTGGTCTGACTAGGATAAGTTCCAACACCCATGTGATTGTGGTAAGTTCCTGAACTTCCATGGTGTGGTAAGTTGGTTAACTGTACTGAGAATAGATATATTATATAAGAATTTTGGAATAGTGAGCATTGATGGTGGTAAGAGATTAAAGTGATGGAGAAATTGGATTTTCCTAAATCCTCTAGCTACGGTAGATTTTCAATATTTATTAACTTCGTGCTAGTGTTTGCACTTCTGTTTTCTTGAGAAAACAGTGGGTCAGGTAACTGAACTAATGAGTTTTAAAAACAACACCGTTATTCGTATGTCTAAGCTATTTATTTCGGCTAAGACAAAAATGATTTGAAAATCTTTCAAAATGTATTTTGACCATGTGCATCATTTGATATGGTGTAGGATGGTAAATGATGGAGTCATCAATGCAATCAAACCTAGTGTCGAAAGTGATCGTAAGATCGTCAGCCCATTATGGTACGATGTAATTTGGCAAAGTCACAAAATGACAGAATCTTCAACGTACTATTAAGTAGGTGCGGCATTTTGACGTCATAAAATGATTTTTGGTTTTCTTTCAAATTATAAAAAGTTGACAAAATTATTTCGATTGATGTCCAAATTGTTGATAAGAGTCTAAGCTAATTGATTCGGCTAGGCGACTGTTGAAAAGTGATTATAGAATTCAAGCATTCTTGTGTATTTGTGCCAGACTAGATTGCTCTAGGTGCGGATGTAGAAGTTGAGAAGCTAAGTTGAACAACCCTATAACGGGGACCTATTTTCGGAGACAGTGGTCACGAACATGACTCATATAGTCATTACAACACGCTACGTTGCGGCCCAACATAGTAGTACAATAGGGTAGCCACCTAGAGTACGTGTGGAGGGTGTTTTCAGTCCTTGTGATTGATAAACACTCTAGTTTACAGTGTGGAGACTCATGTTGAGACATCTGTAAATGTGGAAGAATTCAAGGTCTTGTGTGACCCCTCAGCAAAATCTAAAATCAGAGTTATTCATACTACTTCCCGATTATTGAAAAATCGTGGAAGATTCTTATTCTTCTGAAGGATGAATGTAGTAGTGGATTGTTCCTTAGAAAGGAGTAAATGATAGAATGCGATTGAGAAGGTTATAATAATAAAACTTCAGAAAAGAGAATGAATAAAAGTATTCAAGAGAATATGTAATAATCGAAAAGGCACCGAGCAGAGGAGGTTTCGGTGATTCCGAGGACGAAATCCTTATAAGGGGGAGAGGATGTAAGAACCCGAATTTTTAGAAATTATTAAATAAGGATTTAATAAATAAAATTCTTAAAGTGTGAGTTGGGTTCGAATATGTATATGGGTGTTATGAGGAAGGAAGTATTGTATTACATAGGGTTATATGAGCTATGTAATATATGATTAATAAATATATTATTAATATATATTGTTGTTTATCATAGAGACGATTTAATTAAGATAAAGGAAGTGGATAGAATTTCCTATCGATATTAAAATAATTTATAGAATTATTTTATCATAGAAGTTGGTGGCATTAAATATCTTTATAAATAAATATTGATTAATTTAAGTTGAGAGTTATATTATGAAATAATATAATGTGAATATTGACCTTAATTAACTATGGTGATATAGTACATGGTTTAATTTACTTAAGTAAAGGAGTGAATTAATGTGTGTGTTGAATATGTAATTATAGTTGGTACTTTTATTTATATTACTTAGAATAATAATATGTGAGAAAGTCTAACGTATGAATAACGTTAATAAATATACATACGTTATTAAAGGGAGATGGAAATCATTATATTTTAAATGAATATTTAATATTTGAAGAAATTATTTTGGAAACAATTTATAGAGAGAGAGAGAGAGAAATAATAATTATATATTTCTAACAAAGGATATTAAAATAACTTCTAATATTGAATTATTTTAATAAAAGGAGGAAATGTTATTTTTGAATAATAATATTACCTTATATGTTTTGTATGAGGTGTGATTAATTAATATAGTAAATATATTAAAACGTATTTACTATATGTAAATAAATTGATGGAAACAATTTATTATAAAATAAACTTATTACCTATTTTCTATATATAATGTACATGTGCCGTACATGTGATTATTTCTAATAGATATTATATTAATTATAATATCTTGAGACAATAAGTAAATTATTTTCTAATAATGAATGTGCTTATTTGGAGAAAATATAATATTTTATGTTATGGCTAAATACATAATTTTTAATGTATTTTCAAGGTAGTTTAATTAATGAAAGGAAAATAAGTTATTTTAATATATTAAATAACTTAAGTTATTATTTGATCGTGAATATTATTATTTGAATAATTAGTAGAGTATATATATTAATTACTATAAGCGTAAAGGTTGTACTTATTATAAGTATAATTAATTGATATAATTTAGCATTTAAGTGCTTGAGTCACACAAATATTATATTAAAAGAATAATAAGTGTGGTGGAAATAAATAAGTGTTGAGAATGATAATAAGCTCGATGTAAGCTTGTGTGAAATGTCTTGTGTGGCACGATAATAGATCCGACGATTAATTATTTCAAGGATGGAGGAATTATTAATTAAATAATTAATCTATATTAATTGTTATTATTAATGGTATGATGAATTATTATTATTGCGAGTGATAGCATGATAATAAGTAAATTGATTATGAATATAATCGGAAATTGTATTAATGAAGGAATTTCTACGTGAACGATTAATCAAATATTAATTGTTATTGCTATTATGAGGAATAGTATATTAATGAGGATTAATTGATGATGTGTCGATCATTATTATTGCAAATAATAGAATAATAATAAGCAACTTGTTTATAAATGTAATATGATTTATATTTATTTAACGTGATAATTAACTATACAAATGTTAATTAATTGTTATGAAGATTAATAATTACATTGATTGATGAGGGATGGATTAATTAATATTATTATTAATTAATTGATAAGATAAGTCATTATTAATAGATAAACGAGTTGATTATTAATATGATTATAATTGCACAATTAGTTGATATGTGCAAAGAATGTGTAGTGTGACACCTTACGGTAACTATATTATATACAGAAATTATATAATAAAGTAAAAAGAATTATAAGTTTCATAAATAATTGCATATGTGACAACACAAGGAACTACATAATATATATATAAAGTGTAGTGTGACACTTTAGTAAGGCTATGTAATATATATTATATGGTATATTAAAGTATGTGAATAAGGAATAACAATAATAAGTACCTAATGGGAATAATGAGGTTGTAGTATGTCACTATTCATTTAACTCATAATGTGACATTATTAAAATGTACATGGATTATATATCAATGTGTATACATGTACCCCAATACGCTACCATGTAATGTTGTTGTGACATTTTTAGTCCATGTATGCCCTAAATGAATATAAGCTAAGGTGTACATGTGTGTACTAAGTATATAGTATATAGTATTTAATTTTCCCAACTTGCAAAGGCTAAAATATAAGTGTTGTTCCATATAGAGTGTCCCATTTGCTCTCCAATTCCTCATACACGTGAAAAGCCTAAGCATAGCTTCACTCTTCAATTCTCAAATTCAGCAAACTAGCTTGTTGCTCATGATGAGCAAGGGAGTGGGATTCATGATGAATCCACCAACTCCACACCAACTAATTGTTAACCTCCATATAATTCTACAATCTATTGGTTTGATTTGGGAGATTTTGCATTTGTCTGGGTATTGATTTGGCTATAAATATGAACTCTTCTCCTCCATTGTTCATTTGCTGAGATTTCTTAAGTGTTGAGTTGAGAGCTAATATATATATATATATATATATATATATATGTGATAGCATTTGAGAAAGTTCAACTGAGCAAGCTTAATTTGAAGTAGCAGAGGTATAAAAATCTTGACTCTTGTACTTAATTGGGTTTTACCAAGTTCTTGGAATTCTCTGTCGAATTTTCCTTTTCTGTTAAAGTCTCAATTCTTGATCATGTAAATTAGATGACAATTGAATGATTAGAATGCTTGTTTAACTATTATATAGTCTTATAAGCATGTTAGAAATGCATTATAGCAGCTTAGAATCGAAATTACTGTGAGAATTTTGAGTATGGGTCTGTGTACTGCCGAAGCAGAAGACATCTCTATCTCTGGCCGGCCAGCGGCGCAGCTGCGCTAGTTTTATACTGGCCAGCGGGGCAGCTGCGCTGGGCCCTGAAACTTGAAATTTTTTCTGTAGTCTGCTGCAGATTCTGTTAAGAGATAGTGGCTAAGATAGCTTAAGCAAGCATACTAATAGATTCAACATGCCTATATGAGTATATTAACATGACATGCACATGTGTTGCTATGTTTACATGCACGATTGATGAAACAACTTGTGGTTTTCAAAATGAATGTTGAGTTTTAAAAAGGGACTTTTGGTATAGAAGTATCATAGTTATATTCTAACTTTTGAGACATGTTAATATGACCTAGGAAGGCATGAAACGCATGTTAATTGATGTATATATGTTTTATAATGGAATATGAACATGCGAACCCCACTATTAAACATTTCTAACGAAAATGTTAGTTTCAAAGGTGAACCTTGGCACATAAATCTCATGAATATATTCTTATTTTGCGAGCATGTTTAGATGACTTAGAAATGCGTGTCAAACATGTTAACACATGAATCTAGATAGCATGGACGTATTAGACCCTGTTAGTGAGATTTACTAGTGAAAGTATACGTTTTGCACGCTGAGTCTTGACATGTATATTGAGATTTGAATTCTGATATTTGTAAACATGTTTGATAGTACTCGTAGACTCGATCATGTATCCTATATGTATATATACCATGATTAGGTGTTGTGATTCAAGTGAAGCATAAACGAAACATGTTTTCAAAACAAAACGGTGTTAGTTGCATGAATGTGATATAATTATTCATGATTATTCCTAATACAAAGTATATGAATACCCCATGTGTTTAAAAGGCGAGCATGTTAGACTTTGTAACTTTATAACCTTGAATGGACTTAAGTTATTAAGGGTATTAACTTAGAACCTATATCATATAAATTAAACATGAAAAGGTTGAACGAGCATGAAAGTATCCTTTATTATGTATACATGCTATGTAAGATCATATGTTAATACTTGAATCCGATTTCGACGGTTAATAGAGTATGTTTGCTAATTGTTATGGTCTTATGTGTTAGTAATGATATATGAGAATGATTAAGGATGGACTACACTAGCTATATGTAAATAGATTAGTGGTAGGTGGGCATGTGTATATGAAGAATGGTAGTAAGTACGTATGGTTAAAGTATATTTATACGTACATAGCTATTCTAAGAATACGATAAGAAAGTGAAACGAAGGTTTTAAGAACCTAGTTAGACAACAATATAACCTTTATTATTACATTGAGAATGTGTGGATACATATAACTGATGAGTGTGATCTCTATGATTAATATAACTGTATAGGATGATACGAAGTGCAGATATTTATAAGCAGTTAAGTCGTAGTTGTTAAACTATGCATCAAGCAAGTCTTTCAGTTCCTATTTGATATATGAATTCAATAACTGTTAGTTGAATTATATTATGTTGTGATGATGTGAACTTATATATGAACTGTATATGAGATACGTATGAGATTGAAAGTTGATCTTTGATGATATGCTTATTATGTGAGAAGTAACATGCTTAGTAAATATAAATTGATTATAAATGCATGAACTGAGTATGATGTTATATGCTATGTGATGCATGAAAACTGTTAGAATTGCTGAGCTGTCAAGCTCACTCTTGCAAATAACCACTTTTGCAGGTTAAGGACTCACGATAAGAGTAACGTGCTACGTGATAGAGTTCGAAGATTTTTATTTATTTTGATATATGCTCTCGAACCATGTTTAGGTTCGAGGAGCTGTACTTGATAGTTATTTACAATGTTTAGTACTTGTCGTATCGTAAAGATGTATTAGTTAATACATAGAGGATATCGAATTGAGATGTAAACATTTATACAATAATTAGAATATAGTGAATCATATATAGTGATTCAAGGATTTGTAATTAATTTAAGTTCTGAAATCAATAAAAAGATTTTATTCAAAGGAGATTGAAAAAGTTTAAGTTATTCCGTATTTCTAATATAAGACTGGAACGGTAAATGACCAAGATTATAACTTGTAAAAGTTTGGAGTCATTATACGAGATCGTGATAGTGAAAAGAATTTATATTCTAAATTGTAATAAAGTAAGTTTTATTCTTTAAGTTATGAATAAAAGATGTAAATATTTGACTAGTAGTATCGTGACTGCGCCGAATTCGAGGTAAATAAAGGGACCCGAATTTGTGGGCGTCACACCACTGCCACCCCCTTTTTATCAATTACGTGTCCTAGGAACTGGACTTCTTCTAACCAGAACTCACACTTGGAAAATTTTGCATAGAGTTGTTTCTTTCTTAATATCTCTAATACCTCTCTCAAGTGCTCCGCATGTTCCTTCCGTGTCTTAGAGTATATTAAGATATCATCAATAAACACCACCATAAATTTATCCAAGCATGACTTAAACACTTGATTCATTAAATCCATAAAAGCTGCTGGTGCGTTTGTTAACCCAAAGGACATCACAAGAAACTCATAATGTCCGTATCGTTTCCTAAAAGCGGTCTTTGGCACATCTTCTTTTTCTTACCTTCAGTTGATGATAACTCGATCGCAAGTCAATTTTTGAAAAATGCTCAGCTCCTTTTAACTGATCAAACAAATCATCAATCCTTGGTAAGGGGTACTTATTCTTTATGGTAAACTTATTTAACTCCCGATAATTTATACACAATCTTAACATCCCATCCTTCTTCTTTACAAACAACACAGGTGCTCCCCATGGTGAAACACTAGGTTGTATGTACTTCTTGTCTAAGAGTTCTTGCAACTGAACATGCAACTCCTTCAATTCTACCGGTGCCATCCTATAATGTGCCTTAGAAATTGGTGCTGTACCAGGTGTAAGGTCAATCACAAACTTAATCTCTCTGTCAGGTGGAAAACTAGGTAGATCACTTGGAAACTCATTTACTATAGGGATTTGATCTAAATTTCCCCCTTCTTTTCTCGTATCCACAACGTAGGCTAAATACCCTGTACCACCTTTTCGAAGCAATCTCTTAGCCTGCATAACTGTTAAACACCGGACTTGCTTTGGTGAACAACTGCCCTTGAACACTACCTTTGTTTTCAAAGATGACCATAAACTTACTTGTTTCCGCTTACAATCAATTACTGTCTTATGCCTACCCAACCAATCCATCCCCAAGATTATATCAAACTCCCTTAGTTGTATAGGAATAAGATTTATGGGTAACTTATGTCCCTGAATTTCTACACTACAATTCTTATGTACTGTATGAACATGGATTATTTCTTTGTTATCAATTTCTACGTTGAAAGGTACATCTAGATCTTCACATGGCATTTTTAATCTCTTAACAAAATCAACAGATGCAAATGAACAAGAAGCACCAGAGTCGAATAACACATAAGCATTTACGACATCAATTGGTATAATACCTGTCACCACATCTTGTGCCGCCACAGTATCCCTCACTGTCATGTTAAACGTTCTTGCATTCGGATGATTCTGAGCAACTCCTGCAGCCGCCGCTCTGGGGTGATTGTTGAAATTTTGACCTCCTCCCACATTCACCGTCTTGGGTTTTGGACAAAACTTAGACATATGACCCTCTGCCCCACAGTTGAAACATTTGACATTCTTGCTCTTCTCCTTCTTTTGTGGACACCAGTTGGAATAATGCCCATCTTCTTCGCAGGTATAACACTTTGTCCCTCTGAAATAACATGCCCCTTTGTGATTCTTTCCACATGTCTGACAGCGTTCAATTCTTTGATTGTTGTTGTTGTTCCTTCCTTTGTTGGCATTGTTGCTAGAGGGTTATATCCTCCTTTTCCAGGGTTATTTGGAAAAGCTACCTCCCACCTTCTCTTATTGTTATTGCTGTTATTATTGTTGTAACCCCCACTTGTGCTTCCCTTTCCTGTACCACTCCTCTTCTCCTTATGGAACTGTAATAAAGCCTCTCCTTCCTTCTCAGCTATAATGGCCTTTTCCAAAATCTCTGCGAAAGTCACCGATATTTTGCTCCTAATTTGGGGTTTCAGCCCCCCTTCAAATCTCCTTGTCTTCCTTGCCTTGGTATCTACCTGATGTGATGCAAACCTAGCCAATTCATTGAATTTGGCCGTGTATTGTGATACCGTCATCTCCCCTTGTTTCAATTCCAAGAATTGAACTTCCATACGATCCTGCATCGAAGTCGAAAAGTAATTGGCAAAAAAAAACTCCTTGAACTTGTCCCAATTAGTGGCACCTTCTCCAGCTCTACCCTTATTCGCTTCCCACCAGTGATTAGCTTCTTCCTTTAAAAAGAAATTGGCAAAATCCACTTTTTGGTCATCATTCGCCTTAGTTACTTTAAATATTTTCTCCATCTCTGCAATCCAAGTCTGAGCCTTTATTGGGTCATCGGTTCCCCTGAATTCTGGTGGTCCCACTAGTTTAAAATCTTTAAATTGGGTTGTGGTTGGGTTATTGGGTGCAGCTGGTAATGCATTGGCTTGTCTTCCTTGCAAAGCTACGCTTTACAATTTATAAATCACTTTCTCAATCTTCCTACACATTATAACATGGTTTGTAAACTTAACTCGCTTAACTAACCACACACGTGAGTCTAAACTCACAACATACACATCATACGTGTATAACACTTTAAACTATCAAAATCATACCCTATGATAACAATATATATGTACACACATAGCACATTAATATGAGACTTCAAATTATCTTAAACATGTCAAAAATATGTTATCTTATTGTTTAATACACTTAACATGTCATCACATTAAGTTAGCTAATCATATAATGCATAAAAACTACTAGGAACCAAAGCAAAATCTTCGGACAGCAACAACACCCGCTGGGGCGGGTCCCCCTGCTGGTGGGTTCCCTGGCTCGTAAACTGTGTAGAGAAAGAGCCAATTTGGCTAATTTCTTCGCACCAAATTCTGATTTTAAATAACACAATGCATATGAAACTTTGTGAAAACAAAATCATAAACTTTTAACATATTTTTAACATACATAAACACTACAACACATAATCAAAACACCTAATTCCATGATTTTTGAAGAAAACACCATTTTTAAGCGTTCTTGAAGAAAAGTATCACTGTGACTTTGTTTTTAAACCAAATTAAACAATTCAAAGCATGTTAATTTTGTTTCTTGAAATATTATCATAATCTATTATCAATTTACATAATATATCACAATCAAACACGAATTTTGATAATTAAAGACTGTTGGGAATTGCATATTCATATTTGATATTGAAAGTAAATATAAATGCTTAAGTGTAAAGTCCTTCAATGATCATATGTACAAGGACTTAGATAATAGATCAAAAATATTAGGTTGATCTGAGCTTTAATGTTTATCGTTTATGTAAATAAATGTATAGAAGAAAAGATCAAAATTGTTAGGTTGATCTATTTGAGCTGTAAAAGTTAAAGTATTAACAGAATTGTAGTCTGTCAAAGATAGCATACAGAAGCCAAGGCAGAATCGTGGAGCTTAAAGGAAGATGTCCAGAATCGTAGTCTGCCAAGAGAACCAAGTCTGCGGAGGCCAAGGCAAGATCCGTTGAGCTTAAGTGAAAGCATCGAAGAATCGTAGTCTCCCTTGGAAGCCACACTGAGAATCATGGAAAAGATCCGAGCGCCTACTGAGCTAAGTCAAGAAACGCAGTGTGCTCTCAGAATCGTGGAGTCTCCAAGACAAAGCAAAAAGGAATCGTAGTATGCCGAAGAGCTTAAGAGAAATCGTAGTGTTCTCTACGATCAAGTCTGAGTCAAGCTTGTGCAAGCCAACACACAACGATTATGGTACAATGATCATAATCATAGTGTTCCTTTAGTCAGCATCAAAGTTCGTAGTTCTGATGAAGGGAGGAAGAGCAACAAATAAAGAAAGGCTTATAGCCGTTGACAAATTGATGGTCTCAAAGATTCCATATTCATCCTTAGTCCAAATCAAAGAAGCGTACTGAAGAAGCTAAGGAAAGTACTAAACCGCCTGTTGAAAATATCTTTTCATGTGTTAGGTGAGATTGCAGTCTGCTGTGTCAGTGAGCCAGTCGGCAGTGCAACAGGAAAGCAGGATGTCAACATCAACTGCACAGAAACGTCTGAAGCATTTAATGCTGCAACGGGAGCATTCAAACAGAAACATTTTGAATGACTCTTTTATAAAGAAATCAGACAAGGATTCAGATTAAGCAAGCAAGATACAAAGAAAGAAAAGATAGCTCAGAAAGCTCAAGAGCACTCAACGAAAACACTCTACGATCCTGAAAGAAGGAAAGCTTGCTTCGCTACTCAGTTTTTCAGAACTGATGCTTAATTGCAACTGAGTAGCGTACACCAGAATACAACTCTCAATCCAAGGTGTACCAAGTCAGAAGGACTTGAAGAGTTCTAAGTGAACTGAGAAGAGTACCAAGGCTGCTGGCCTTGAAGAGTTCTAAGTGAACTAAGAGAAGAATACCAAGGCTGCTGGCCTTGAAGAATTCTAAGTGAACTAAGAGAAGTTCCAAGGCTGCTGGCCTTGAAGGAATCTAAGTGATTCAGTTGTAAGAGACATCCTTAGTGGATTTCCTACTTGTGGAGTAGAAGAGTGGACTAGGAGCCTTGTGTGCTCTGAACCACTTAAAGCCTTTATGTCTCATTGTCTCTCATTAACTATTATAACTGCTATATCTGTTATAACTGCTTATCAAACCATAACTACAATATCTTAAGGGAGAACAAAACATATATTCTGCTGCTGTCAGTATATTCAATACTGACAAAATATTTTAAACAAATAAATTTTAAAATATCTATTCAACCCCCCTTCTAGATAACTAACGTGCCTTTGGGAACTAACAATTGGTATCAGAGCAGGTTCTCTCAACTAAGCATACAAGCTTGAGTGGATCCAATGGCACAACTGATAAGTGAGACCAATATAAGTGGAGGAAGCAAGCCACCTATGTGCAACAGAGACAAATTTGCCAACTGGAAAGTTCGGATGCAGGCTTACATGGATTCAATAGATGATGATCTATTTGAAACTGTACTTAATGGGCCCTACATACCAACAAGGCTTGCACCAACTCCAGAAGAACCAAACAGAGTTGTGATCAAGGTTAAATTTGAATGGACTGACAACTAGAAGAAAGATGTACAGCTGGACAAAAAGGCTAAGAACATCTTGTTCTAGTCCTTAGAAGACAATCTGTTTAAGAACGTGGTCAACTGCAAAACTGCTAAGGAAGTCTGGGAAGCATTGCCCATCATGCATGAAGGAACAGAAGAAGTCAGAGAAAACAAGCAATCTCTACTAACTCAACAGTATGAGATGTTTGCCCATGTTCCTGGAGAAAATGTCACTTCCACTTATGAAAGATTCACATTGCTGCTCAACTCTCTCAGAGCTTATGGAAAGACCTACCCAAACAAAGATCTAGTCATCAAGTCCATGAGGTCCTTACCAAGCAGGTGGGATTCCAAGACCACTGCAATCAGAGAGTCAAAGAATCTGCATGAGATGACAGTTCAACAACTCTACGAAAACCTTCTTACCTAAGAGCTAGAACTGACTCAACGAGCAGAAACTCTATCAGAAGGAAGAAAGAAGGATAAAGGAGTTGCTCTCAAAGCAAAAGAAGGGATCTCTAAAGCTCATGCTGAAGATGAATCTGACTCTGACAAAGATGATGATGATAATAATGATGATGATGAAGCTGCAATGCTGGCCAGAAGATTCAGAAGGCTCATGCTCAAAGGGAGAAGCAGCAAACCTAAAAGATTCAACAATAACAGCATTCAGGAGAAGATTAGTGACCTATGTGATGAGTGGAATTTATACCCGCAAATCGGATACTTTATGGCTTAAATAGTTGCCTGATCTTCGTAGTTTTTATTTAGTTTATTATGTTTATAGTATTTTTATGCTTAATCGATGTATTGCAGGCTTTACAGGAATTTTCTAGCTTTCAGGGGACAAAACGGAGAATTTTCATATACTGGCGCCGCAGCGCCAATGCCTAGTCTCATTCTCGCGCCGCGGCACCGCCCCTGGTCCTTGCTGATGTCATCCTGGCGCTGCAGCACCACAGTTCCTTTATGGGCTCGCGCTGCAGCGCGACCTCCGGTCTTTTGATTTTAATATGGCGCCGTAGCGCCACTTATAAGCTGATTGCCCGTGCCGCAGCGCGACCTCCGGTGCCCAGGCAGAAAAGGCTTGCTTTTGACCTAGAAAAAGGAGAAAAACAGATATATAGATACAGAGAGAGCCTCTGCCAGAGGGAGGCGAGGAGAGGAAAAGGAGGAAGACTGGGATAGAATCGGTTAGCTTAGCTTAGGATAGATTAGATCTCTTTTGTACTTTCTCTCTCTAGTTATTGGGTAATGTTTGTAAATATAGATTAGGTAGATTAGGGTAAAGTTTGGGTTTTCCTTGGAGCAACAAGAGCAGTGAGCTACACGGATTGGAGAGCTTGAAAGGAGCGAAATGCTTGGAGACTGAAGAGCCTTGACAGAGTTTATTCTTGTCCATTCATTTCCTCTATTTTTGTAATCCATAAATGTTGTCTTTATTGCTACTTATATTTTGTTCAATAGCTATGAACTAAGTATTGGCTCTAAGGTTATAATGGAACCCTTTGTTAGTTAAATTGATTGTCTTCTCTCTTTGGTTGGCACCATATGGTTTGGTTTAATATATTCATGCTTAATGATTCTCACTAAGACATTAGTGATGATTTTGGTAATCTATATGATATCGAAAGAAGGATTATAGATTTACACCTAAATATATTGGCATGTGATTATGAGTTTCGACTGCATAAGTGTGCGTAGAATAGACATATATCTGTGTGCCACGTGTGACCTAATTGAGAACTTATGCTTAAATCCTTATTAGGTTAATTCGCATAGACATGTGTAGGATTATCACTTAGTTTGGATGTTCTTTTCTGTTCTATTCCCTATCGGGTGGATCTGGAGAGGATATGTTTGTGCATACCTCGACAGAGGTGTATGAGCACCTGTGTGTTCTCGGTCGACAAACTGTCGTGACCCTTAAGACCAAAGAGAGAAGGGTAGGAAGTTTGATGAAGCATAGCACGCCAGGTGTTCGACAGAATGCCTGTGTGGGGTGAAGTTGTAACCTTAGCTTGTAATTCCTTCGATTACCATTCGTTATCCGTTTACTTGCTTTAATAATTAGTTATAACTAGTTTAACCACACTCCTATTAGTTTACTGTTCGAATAAGACTAAAGCGATACAAAGTTGGTATTTGGTAAATATTAGTGATAGTTCCTCGTGGGTACGACACTTTTCTTATCACTGTATTACTTGTTAGACCGCGTATACTTGCGCGTGTTTAGTGATCGGTTTTTCGACCAACACTATGCTACAACTGCAAGAAGCCTGGTCATTTGATTGCCAACTGCAACAAGCCTATCAGAGAAGAGTTGAAAAGAAAGTCAAATCCAAAGAAGGAGCTCAAAGGCTACAAAAAGAATAAGAAGAAAGACAAAGGGCTTGTAGCTAGAAGTTCGTGGAGTGACTCAGACAATGACACCAATGCTGAGTCTGGAGATGATGAAGAGCCTCAAAAAGCAAACCTATGTCTGATGGCCAAGGATGCAAACAACAAGAAATACACTGACCATCCTGAGGTAAACATAGATGAGGTATTTGACTTCAACACTCCTAATGTAGATATAGATGACTTAAGAACTGCTCTTCATGATATAACATCTGATCTATATCAATATATGAGGAGGTTCAGAGTTCTATCCAAAGATTACTCTGACCTTCAAAGAGAGAAAGAGAAAGTTTAGAAAGAATTGGAAGCAACTCTACTCAGTTTTGTCTCTCTCTCTCTCTCTCAGTTTGAAGCTAAGAATAAAATCTTAAGACAGACCAATGAACTGAGCACACAAAGAGAGTCAAAACTAACCTCTAAGATTGAGGAGCTAGAAAAAACTATCTCTATGTGGAATAGGTCTTCCTCATCCATGGACTCCCTAATCTCTAGTCAGAGAAGTGCTTCTGACAGAACAGGTTTAGGTTTTGGGGAGTCTACCCCAGAACTATGTGTGGAAAAGATTAAAGATACAAACAGTTGCAGTGCTTCTAAATCAAATAGAAGCATTGTATTTGTGAAATCCACACAAAAGGAAGAACCAGTGCAATCTTGCTCTTCTGATCCAAATCATGTCCCAAGACACAAAGGATCTCATGCTGGTCTGGGATTCAGAAAAGAGAAGAGTAACTCAGTCACCACTGCCCAACCTTGAAGAATCGTAGAGTCAAGTAAAACTGACTCCATGAATCAACCTGGAAGGAATCGTGGTGTTGAGGCTCACTCAGCACAAACCTTGAATCTCAAGGCTACAAAAAGAAGAAGTCATACAAGTGGAGGACCAACCAGTACCCACATAAGTCCAAATGGAGAAAGAATCCATACACACACACCAGCATGCATTATATCAGATGCTTTACATGTGGTAGAAAAATGGTCATAAAGCTGCATTATGTTATCATACCACTGTGCATGGAAGGCCCAAAGTCAAACAGATTTGGGTTCCCAAGTGTACTAACACTGTAGGACCCATGCAAGTCTGGGTACCAACATGAATGCTGAAACTATTTGTAGAAAAAGAGCACCACGATTACAACATAGTATCTGGACAGTGGTTGCTCAAGGAACATGACCGGGAACAAAGCTCTCCTGTCGAACTACACAGAGAAGGAGGGACCAACAGTTATCTTTGGAGATAGCAGCTCTGACAAGACAAGAGGCTATAGATCAGCTAGGAATGGTGCGGTGTCCTTCAGCAAAGTGGCTTGTGTTGATGGACTAAAGCACAATCTACTTAGCATCAGCCAACTCTGCGATAAAGGCTATCAAGTCACTTTTCTCAACAATCAGTGTCAAGTCAGAGATCTGGAGACATCCTTTATCAAGCTGACAGGAACAAGAAAAGGAAATGTATACACTATCAACCTTGCTTAGCTTAGTTCAAATGAGACAGTATGCTTTCTTGCTAAAGCATATGAAGAAATAAGTTGGCTTTGGCATAGAAGGTTATCTCATCTCAACTTCAAGAGTATGTCTAAGCTGGCCTCCAAAGATGTGGTAGCAGGTTTACCCAAGTTCAGCTTCATCAAAGAAAAACCATGTAATGTATGCCAGCTTGGAAAGCAAACAAGGAGGTCATTCAAAGGCAAAGCAGTTAACTCAATTGGCAGGCCCCTACAGTTACTTCATATTGATCTCTTTGGGCCAATTTCAACTGTGAGCCTAGGAGGAAAGAGATACTCACTGGTTGTAGTGGATGACTACACCAGATATACACAGGGTGTTCTTTCTTAACTCCAAAGATGAGACAAGCTCACAACTGGTCAAGATGTTCAAGCTGGTGATGAATGAAAAAGGAGAGACTATCAAGGCTATAAGGAGTGATCATAGCAGAGAGTTTGACTTCTTAGAAATGGATCAGTTCTGTGCCGACAATGGCATCAGCCATAATTTCTCAGCACCACAAACTCGTCAACAAAATAGAGTAGCTGAAAGGAAGAACAAAACACTTATAGAAGCTGGAAGAACTCTACTAGCAGCAGCTCATCTGCCTGAATACTTCTGGGCAGAAGCCATCAACACTGCGTGCTACACACAGAATAGATCTCTTGTACACTCTACATTAAAGAAGACTCCCTACGAGCTGTAGAAAGGAAGAAAGCCAAATGTTAGTTACTTCCATATGTTCGGCTGTTCATGCTACATTCTCAACAATGGGAAGCAATATCTGACTAAGTTCCAACCAAGTCAGATGAAGGAATCTTCCTTGGATATGCCATAGATAGCAAAGCTTATAGAGTGTTTAACAAGAAGACACTAAGTGTTGAAGTCTCGATCCACATCATCTTTGATGAAACAGACTCTGACAAGTCTGCACCACAAGACACTATGATTGACGATACTGACACTATGAATGAAGTGGTCAAGCCCAACACTACGACCATAGTTCCTTAAGAAAGAATCGTAGTGTCTGAAGAAGAAATCGTAGAGAGAACTGAACTAGACGACGATTCTGACCAACAAGAACCAGAAGTCAATCTTGAAGAGTTCAGACAAGAAGGCACCAGAACAGATGTTCCAATTGGGAACAGGTGGGCAAGAGAGCACACTCAAGATCTGATCATTGGTGATCCAACTGCCAGAATCAGAACAAGATCTGCAACACAGAATGAGTGTTTCTATTTGAGTTTTATGTCTCAAATAGAGCCCAAGAAGATTGAAGATGCAATGCAAGATGTAAGCTGGATTGAAGCTATGAAAGAGGAGCTGAATCAATTCGAAAGAAGCAAAGTCTGGAGATTAGTTCCAAGACCAAAGAATCACCCAGTCATTGGCACCAAATGGATCTTCAGAAACAAGATGGATGAAGATGGGGTGATCACAAGGAACAAAGCAAGACTAGTGGACAAAGGTTATTCTTAAGAAGAAGGCATTGACTATGATAAGACCTTTGCACCAGTTTCCAGACTTAAAGCAATCAGAATATTCCTTGCATTTGCTGCCCACATGAAGTTCAAAGTATTCTAGATGGATGTCAAGAGTGCATTTCTAAATGGTGAACTTCAAGAAAAAGTATATGTGGAACAACCCTCAGGTTTTGTCAATCCAACCCTCTCTAACTATGTTTATAGATTAGACAAAGCCTTATATGGACTTAAACAAGCGCCTAGAGCATGGTATGAAACACTAACTAACTTTTTTATTGAAAAACGATTCACTGGAGGTAGAGTAGACACTACATTATTTCTTAGGAAACACAAAGATAAAGTTTTACTAGTACAAATATATGTAGATGATATTATCTTTGGTTCTACTGATGAAAATCTGTGCAAGAGATTTGCCAAGCTTATGCAGAGCAAGTTTGAGATGAGCATGATGGGTGAGCTGAACTTCTTCCTTGGACTGCAAGTGAAGCAATCTGATGAAGGTATCTTCATTAACCAAGCCAAGTACATCAAAGATTTACTTAAGAAGTATGGCATGGAATCAGCTTCTCCCATGAAAACACCAATTGCTCCAGCAACTAAGCTCGACAAAGATGAGAAAGGTAAAAGTACTGACATTACTCAATACAGAGGCATGATAGGCTCCCTTCTCTACCTAACTGCCAGTAGACCAGATATAATGTTTGCAACATGTATATGTGCTAGATTTTAAGCTAATCCTAAGGAATCACACTTAACTGCTATAAAACGGATTTTCAGGTATCTTAAGGGTACACCCTACTTGGGTCTATGGTATCATAAGGAGTCCTCATTTGAGCTGACAGGATATCCAGACGCTGACTTTGCAGGATGAAAAATAGATAGAAAAAGTATCAGTGGCACTTGTCAACTGCTAGGAAATAGAGTAGTGTCCTGGTTCAGCAAGAAACAAAACTCAGTATTAACTTCAATTGCAGAAGCTGAATACATTGCTGCAGGCAGCTGCTGTGCTCAAATCTTATGGATGAAGAACCAGCTAGCAGATTATAGGTTTGATTTCAAATCTATACCTATACACTGTGATAACACAAGTGCCATAGCAATAACAAATAATCCTGTCATGCATTCTAGGACCAAGAATATAGAGATACGATATCATTTCATTAGGGATCATGTTCAAAATGGAACAATATCTTTGCAATACATCCCTACTGAAAATTAACTTGCTGATGTATTTACAAAACCTTTAGATGAATCCAGATTTAATAAACTAATAAGTGAGTTAGGTATGTTAAATTTGCAACCATAAATTTTATGCTCTAGAAAGTGCTAACCATGTAGATATAAAGGCTAAGTCAAAAAATCGTAGAGATGACTAAGAGAAAGCACGATCGTGGAGTGATCCAAAATAAGGCAGAAAAGCTCACTGTGATAGCAGCATTATCAAGCTAAGCAACCCTTTTGATAAGTATCTCAGGGACAAACCTGATCCTTAGTATCAAACTAAGAGGTTGGCCCTTCCTGAGCAACCTTAACCAAGAAGGGATGTCATTTCAGAATGCTTCATAGAAAACCATAAAGTCAACGATCAAGGAGCAAGCAAAGGATCTAACTCAACAATCGTGGAGTGATTCTTGGCAATCGTAGTCCTCTCACAAGAACTCACTAGCTCAGGGGGAGCTAAGGGCAAAACAGAACTTTCCACAAGACTTAAAATTGTAGAGTCCTGCAGAACTTGACACATGTCCCACTATGCAAAACACATAGAGGGAAGTTTTTAAATTAATTTTAAACTGTCATTTGTCAGTTTACCTCTGAATTTGAAAAGACTCTTTCTCTCTCTCTCTCTCTCTCAAACGAAACCCTAAGTTTCAGAAAGCTAAGCCAAATCCGTTCATTACAGGAAAATCAATCAACATCAATGGCTGCTTCCAAGGTTATTTCTGGCTACCAACTATGCTTTGACGGGTTCGGAGATGCTGGCCCAGAAATTCACAAAGTTCTTTCACTACTAAAGAAAGCTGGACTCGAAGAAGCTCTGAGCACCAGCACCCTGATCTACACTAGGCTGGTGAAAGAGTTTTACATCAATGGAGTCGTTGAAGGAGACTCCATCCTCACCAAAATCAAGGGCGAGCAAATACGATTCAACACCGAAAGCATAAACCTAGCCCTAGGTTTCAACAATGAAGGTCTTTCGTCACTAGAAAGAATTGATTTTCTTGAAGGCCTAAAGAAGATGAAACACATCAAAACTGAAGGAAAGAGTGGCTACAGAAAGAAAGAGTTTTCCCAAGAATATGAGTTCCTTGCTGATATTGTTGGCAAATGCATATGTTGCAAGGTCTCGGGCCACGATTCTGTCAACGAGAAGCAACTAAAGCTCATGACAGCCATCCAGAACAGAATTTAACTCAACTATGGAGCTCTACTGATTGAATGGTTTGGGAAATGGATGGAAAGCCCCAAGAAGACCAAGACCACTGCAAAGATGCCCTTTGGAAGGTTTATCAGCATCATTCTAGAGGCTACTCTGGGGGACAAAATTGAAGACAAAGAAGGCATTTCTATTATTCCTAATAGAAAGATGACCCAGCAGTTGTTTCAGAATTGGAAAAGGAATCCTGCAGAGAATGTAAAGATGATGTCTGCAACTTCATCTGTTGCAAGGGAAGCCAGAGAGGAAGAAGAAGAAGAGGTCAACTAAGAAAAGTCAATGGCTCTAACCAGAAAGAGCAAAGGGAAGAAGAAGGCGAATGAAGGTGTGAAAGTAGCTGAGGAACCCCAGAGCTTAACCACTGATGCACCCCAAAAGGGTTCAGACACTGGCACTGGGACTCGGGGCCTTATCACTAACAAAGAAATTACCCTTGACGCAACTGAATCACCAGCTGAAGGTGTGAAGGAGAAGAAGAAGAAAAGGGATACAAGTGAGGATAGGGCTGAAGGGAGCTCTGAGCCTCAGAAAAAGAAGAAACGCAGCCACAGAACAAGGAAGTCTACACTACCTACGATTGTAGAGTCTTCACCAATAGTACGAGTCTAGGCTAGTCACCTTTATAGAAGGAGATGCTGCAGCAGCCTCTCAGCCTAAACAAACTATAAGGGCTGAAGCTGAAAAAGGTTCTAAGGTTGTGACCAGACCAAAGAGGAAGAAGACTCTGATGAAGAAGTACATCCTTGAAAATGAAGAAGTTTTAAAGGAAGATGACAGAAGAAGGGCTGCTGAGAAGGCTGAATAGACCACTAAGCCTCAAGCATCTAGTCATAACTCAGAGGAGACCAGAATCATAGAGGGTCAGGCCAACATCAGTCATACAGACAACACTGCTGCACCAGATCAAACAATGAATCAAGAAGAAGTGCCTAATACTGGTGTTCATAATAATGAAGTCACTGCTAAAGTTCAGGAAAAAGAAATACCAGAACCAAGTTCTGTTGTTGAGGAGCTACAACCTGAGGTGACTGTTCCCTCTGAAAAGGTTCTGATTGATGAAGAAACAGCTCTGTCTGAAGAAAAAGTGCCAGAAGCACCAGAGTTGAGCCAAGATAAAGTGTTGACAGAAACTCTGGAAGATCAAGTTCAAGCAAGTGCTACAGCTGAGGGGGAGCTGCTAAAAGCACAAGAGCCAGAGTATGCAGAAATTGAGGGGGAGCTACCTGCGAAAGGAGAAAACGTAGTCTCTTCAGTCAATGAAGAAATCGTAGTGTTTGCTGAAGCTGTGACGGTGGATGTTGAAGATGATAATGTGTTGGAAGATATGATGGCAATTTTTGATGAAGATGAAGATGATGATGAAGAGCTGAATGATGATATTGAGATCTTAGCCATAGGCAGGAATGCAGAAAGGGCAGCTAACTACATACAATTGTTCAACTACTTGCCTATGATGCCTTATCATAGGTCTCTGATCTTCAGCAACTGGGATCATATATTCTGGACCTTCAAGGCATATCCAACAATCTCAGTGCTTATCCATGGATTCCCAAGAGAGAGGAAGTTTGCTCAGAAGAAGATTTCAAATAAATCAACTTCAGAATCTAAGTATGAGGTACATTCCACTCCCCTCTCTTTTATTGTCAACCATTCTCCATCATCACATTTCAATGAATTCTACGAATTGCCTAAATGGTTGGAAGTGATTCTTCACCCACTAAATTAATTTCCAGTTACAGAGTCCAAAAACTCTGTGACTGATGAACCAAACAACCAACTTGTTCTTGTGACGCCCCCAAATCCACGTTCCTTCGAAACCTCGGATTCGGTGCAGTCACGATACTATTATCGCCAAATTATTATATCTTTTATTTATTACTAAAAGAATACAACTTTGTTTATTATAATTTAGAATATAAATTCTATTTATATCCAAGATCTCATCTTTACATCATGTTCGATGTTACTAAAATGCGGAATAATTTAAACTTTTTCAATCCTCCTTGAATAAAATCTTTTATTGATTTCATAACTTGAATCAATTACAACCCTTGAATCAATTATAAAATATGATTCATTATATTTGAGTTATCGTATAAACATTTACAACTCAACTCGATATCTTCTATGTATTATCTAATACATCTTTATAGTACGACAAGCATTAAACCTCGTAAACAAATATCAAGTACAACTACTAGAACCTAGACATGGTTCGAGTAATAATCTAATCAGTATTCTTCGTTGTGATACTATCTATCTTTATCAATCAAGAAGCACGAAATCTTTACCGTGAATCCTTAACCTGCAAAAGTGGTTATTTGCAAGAGTGAGCTCGACAGCTCAGCAATTCTAACAGTTTTCATGCATCACATAGCATACAACATAATACTCAGTTCATGCATTTATAAACAATTTATATTTACTACGCATGTTACTTTTCACATAACAAGTATATCATCAAAGATCAACTTTCAATCTCATTTATATCTCATATACAATTCATATATAAGTTCACATTATCACAGCATAATATAATTCAACTAACAGTTATTGAATTCATATATCAAATAGGAACTGAAAGACTTGCCTGATTCGTAGTTTAACAACTACGACTTAACTGCTTAAAGCTATCTGCACTTCGTGTATTCCTACACAGTTATATAATCATGAATTTACATCCATCCATCAGTCATACATTTCATATGCTCTTAATAGAATAACAATTCGTATATCGTTTTCTAATCTTGGTTTCGTTTCACTCTATCTTAGGATAACCGCGATGTTACAACATCATACCTTCATACTTATTCTATAGAAACCATTCTATTTCGGTCCTTAGGGTCCTTAAGGAAAATAACTTAGGACCAGACAGTTAACAAACTGTTCTTGGCAGCTCTGCAACACGGCGCGGCCGCGCGGCAATTAAGCTTGGGAGTGGCGCGGCCGCGCGACTCCCTGCCAGAACCAGAACTTAGATTTCATAAACTTAGTTTGGTCCTAACATATCATGCATTCTGATATATATTATACACACACATTAAGTAGGTTTTCATATTCGAACTATTTAGCTTTGAATAGCGTAGCTCTACGTTGAATTACTTAAATCAATAAAGCTCAACTACTAAAGTCATGTTATCACATAACAAGGCTTAACCACACTAAGTAGGCATGCTCGTGCTTATACTACACATGTATACTTAATCACATAGTCTATGCTTTTGAAATTCATTTTCTCGAATATGCGTGCATAGGTGAAATCCATGTTTCATCACATGAAGCTTATGTCAACATGTCTATAGGCATAATGAATCATAATATACATGCTCGTATGATCATAATATAACTCACTCCGTGTTTGATGCTATCATCTTACACATTCTAAACTTTTCATAAAAATCGCTTTAAGTCAACAAAGGTAACTAAGTATATGCAAAATACCTTGTAGTCATGATTCTCATGTATTAGAACACATATATAAGTCATCTATACATGCTCAATGATCAGAACGTGGACATCCTATATATATGTCCAAAAACTCTAAGTTTGTCTTTTGAAATCATTTTAAATTTAAACAATGTGTTCTAGTGTATGCTCAATACCTTCGACTCACATATCATGCAAATCTAAACCATATAATCATGCTTAAAAAGTCAGAATATAATCATAACTTATATACGCCAAAATTTGTTTATAAAACCTTAAGTTTTCATTAAAAACTCTACTACAACAAGGTATAATTGTTTACTATTAGCCAAGGTAATTGATTAACAACTACCTTCATACCCATTGATACACATAACCAAGACACTTACACATGTCTCAAAAGTCCGACTCAAAGAACGCAAAATTCGTCAAGTCTCATTTTCAAAACTTTACGTTTTCTTTTCGGAAATCATGTTAAACCAACTAATACAACTTACTACGTGCATGACAACCTTAGTACACATGTCAGACCCCTTTCTGAAATTATTAGAGTCTAACTAGTATGCTTAACCAACCAGAAAACACAAAATCACCAAGAGTTTCTGCAGAGGGCGCGGCCGCGCCCCATTTGTACTAGGGAGACGCGCGGCCGCGCGTCCCCGTTTCCAGACCAGAAACTTTACTGCTAAAACAGAGCTTCAGCTAATCCTTTTCTTACTTCATGTAACAAGCTTGAAAGCCATCATATTGTATTTATAACATATATTTAGACTCTACTTAACATGTTAACATCATCTTACATATCAATTCTCCACTAATTCATGAAATCTCTTATGAATTTATAAAATTCAAGACTAAAAATTCAAAGTTAGAGTTATACCTCTTGGAGCCTTGAATTACTAAGCTTGCTTCCCAAATCAGTTTTCTCACATAACTCTCATCACCATATTCTCTATATCAACTTAGCAATTATTTAGCAACTTCAATTTGTGAATATGAAGCTTCAATTTATAGAGAATTTATGGACCAAATTTGGTTCTTGCACATTGAATCAAACCAATGGGTTGATCAAAGACATGGAGGTTAACAAGAGGTTAGTAAGGAGTTGGTGAAATCCATCATCAATCCCACACCCCTCACAATCATCACACTCATTGCTAGCTAGGAAGTTGAGAGATGAAGGAGATAGGCTAGCCTTAGCCATTCACGTGAAAGAGAAAAGGAAGAGAAAGTGGGCACTTAATATGGGACAATGCCACTAAATCTCAGCAACTTGCTTACAATTACCTCATACTAATGTTATATAGTCCACCACTTACCAAGGCTATATCACATTTCATTTTATAAACACATAGGTTATAATATATACATATATACACATTCATACATATAGCTTAGGTTATGAATGAATTGTAAATAAAATCTCTAATTACAATGTATCATATATCATCCATATATATCTCATCTTACCGGATATAATTCTATTCGGTATTATCACAAATATACTCAAATATTATAATGATAATTAATATCAACCATTAATTTTCTTCTAATACTTCCAATTAAATCCCCTTGATTTAACTTCATTATTTATGCCACACAAGGCATAATTATGTGAACTTAGTACTTAATAGTCCACAAGCTTATAATAATATAATCTCCTAAAATAATATTATACTCAATGTTACATCTTATAATATGTTCATAAAGTAATACCATTACATTACATGTTCTCTATTATAAACAATCTATTACCCTCCTATGGGTAATACCCAATGGTCAAAGAGGAGTTGGTGGCTAACTCCACCAACTACTACTATTCATGGTCCTTCCTCATCATTACACCTTATAACATGCTCATAGTGTAATTACATTTCTTATTATATGCTTTCTTAGCAACAATGTAGTAATTGAATTAACAAACTCTACACACCAATGTATTGCATCTATCCATTATCATGCTATTATTCTCCTATGGTTATTACCCAAAGGGCAAAAGGGAAGTTGGTGGCTAACTCCCACCAACTACCACTATTCATGTACCCTAACCACTTAATTGACCATTATTGCTCTCACATGGACTAACTTGCAAGCTTATATCTAATAACTTAATGTTATTACCATATGATATGATAAGGTCACACATACACCCAATCATATAATCCATGTACATTTGACAATACCAAATATATTTTAATTGAGTAGTGTCACACCCCATTATTGTAACTTTACTATTACACTTAATCATATAGTTTCCTATATTATATAGTTTTCTTGAAGTGTCACACTTCATTCCATATTATATAGATGTAGCTACTATATAACTTATAATTACACATCATTGCACATAGGAATTTATTCACATAATAATAATAATTAATTCCATTAATTATTCATTCATTAATTTATTTAATGAATGTTTATTCCACCACTTTGCCACACTAGGCATATCTCACAAGCTTACCTTAAGCTTATTATCACTCCCATCACACTTTAATATTCTTTTAATATAAGGTTTGTGTGACACATGCACTTTAATGCTAAATTATTTAGCTACCTTGAACAATTATATGTATAACCTTTACACTAGAATAATTAATATTTACTCTATTAATTATTATAAAATCTACGATAAAATAATAACTTAAGTTATTTAATATATTGAAATAACTTAGTTTTCTTTCATTAATAAACTTTCTTGAAAATACATTAGGAATTATGTATTTTGCCATAACATAAAATATTATGTTTTCTCCAAATAAAGATATTCATTGTTAGAAAATAATTTACTTATTGTCTCAAGATATTATTCTTAATATAATATTTACTAAAATAATTACTTGTATGGCACATGTACATACATTATATATAGAAAATAGGTAATAAGTTTATTTTCTATTATAATAATTTATTTCCATCAATTAAATTACTTATAGCAAATACGTTTTAATATATTTACTATATTAACCAAACACACCTCATACAAAAACATATAAGGTAATATTATTATTCAAAAATAACATTTTCTCCTTTTATTAAAATAATTCAATATTATAAATTATTTTAATATCCTTTATTAGAAATATATAATAACTATTTCTCTTTCTTTTCTATAAATTGTTCTCAAAATAATTTCTTCAAATATTCATTTAATCATATAATGATTTCCATCTCCCTTTAATAACGTATATATATATTTAACGTTATTCGCACATTAGACTTTCTCACATATTACCACTCTAAGTAATATATATAAAAAGTATCAACTATAATTACATATTCAACACACATATTAATTCACTCATTTACTTAAGTAAATTAAACATTGTACTATATCATCATAGTTAATTAAGGTTCAATATTCACATTATATTATTCCATAATATAACTCTCAACTTAAATTAACCAATATTTATTCTTATTAGTTAATTCCTTAACTAACTCATGCTTCACTATCCAAACCTATTCACGGATAGCTTAAGTGCTATTAATAACCTATATTATAAACATACGAGTTATTAGTACACATACACAAGAATATGGTGATTATACATTAAGGATATTTAATGTCACCAACTTACTATGATAAAATAATTCTATAAATTATTTAATATCGATAGAAATTTATCCACTTCCTTTACCTCAATTGAATCGTCTCTAAAATAAATAACAAATATATATTAATAATATATTCATTAATCACAAAAATACATATTACATAGTCCATATGACCCTATGTAATATAATACCACATACCTCATATCACATATATATCTTATTATTCGAACCCATCTCACAGTTTAAGAATTTTATTTATTAAATCCTTATTTAATAATATCTGAAAATTCGGGTTCTTACAGTTCTCGTAGGGCCAACTGTTAATGATCCAATGGTGATTGAGCATATTTCAAGATTAGCCGAAGAAATGCTTACAAGCTCAACCATTGAGACACCAACTCTGGACAACACACTACGGCTCTCACCTACTGATCAATCTGATGTGGAAATCGTAGAGTCTCCAGAACAGCTTAACAAAACAGAAACATAGACACCTGAACCAAACACTACGCCCATACAGCAAACACAAGTCCCTTTAACTCAATCAGATATACCCTCATCCTCCAACAATGAATATTTTGACTTGACACTTGCTCTAGCAAATATGTCAAGGAGAGATGAACACACTACAGTCCCTCCTCCCGAGACACAATGAATTATCCCTCAATTGTCTCTAATGCCAACAAAGGAGGAGCTGACTGAAATATTAAGCCAAATGGGTGCAGAATCTGGAGAGATTCTTGAAGCACATTATCTGGCGCTTCACATGAGATTCGACCATATAATCGAATTAGTCAAGCCTCTTCCAGGGAATTTGGCAACTGAACTATCAAAGAAGCTGAGGGAGATTGTCAAGGAAATGGCTGACAGCCTAAGTCAAAGGGATGCCATTCACTTTGCTGCAACGAAGAAGCATAAGGAGGCCATGGAGATCATGCAGAAGAATTAGCAATCTCAAAATGAGCTGATGGCCAAATAGATTTCTGAACTGCATATCTCTCTACAACAATTCCAAGCCTGCAGTGTAGCTCAAATCAATCAGAATAACAATGCCATGGAGCTGCTTCAGCAACAGGGAAGAGACACTGAGGGTATAGTTGTTGAACAAAGTAGTGACATCTCTCAAAACTGCTCTCAGCTACATGAGCTGGTAGAAGGAGTCAGACGTCTTTCTGAAGATATTTAAACCCTTGATGCTGGCATAAAGGGGGAGAATAATGAGGAAGGAGATAGAAACAGAGGCAGAAGCAGCAGAGGTGGAAGGCAGAGGCAAGCACATATTCAACCACCTCAGCAGGGAAGGCAGAGATAAACTCAAATTGGTCAATCGTCGGGTGGCAATCCCAGGAGTCTTAACTTTCAAACTCCACGATCTGATCAACGACCTCTCATGGCTGAACCTACTCAAAGAAGCCAAGGTCAAGCTTCTAGCTCACAAGGTATAACCTGCACTGGTCTTAATATGCCAGTTGGAGATCATGCCTTTATGAACAGACATGATCATTCAGAACCACTGACCCGAGAAGATCTAGAGGACATTGTATGGAGAGATGAAGCCTCAAGGAGAAGAAGAGCAGAAGAGCATGCCAACCCTCCAAGAAATAAGAGGCAAAGAAGATAGAGATAAGTCTAAACTTAACTGTATATTGACATTTCTATGCTAGATTGTAATATCTTTTCAAACATCAATAAATTCATGCTTATTCTCTAGAAATTTCAGTTGCTCACTGAAACACTAAGCCACATTTACTTTCTAGCACTCTGTATTTAGAAAATGATGCTATGATCCAAATCTCCTTGATTATGTCAACATCAAATAGGGGAAGATTGTTGGGAATTGCATATTCATGTTTGATATTAAAAGTAAATATAAATGCTTAAGTGTAAAGTCCTTCAATGATTATATGTACAAGGACTTAGATAATAGATCAAAAATGTTAGGTTGATCTAAACTTTAATGTTTATCATTTATGTAAATAAATGTATAGAAGAAAGGATCAAAACTATTAGGTTGATCTATTTGAGCTGTAAAAGTTAAAGTCTTGACAGAATCGTAGTCTGTCAAAGACAGCATACAGAAGCCAAGGCAGAATCGTGGAGCTTAAAGGAAGATGTCCAGAATAGTAGTTTGCCAAGAGAACCAAGTCTGCAGAGGCCAAGGCAACATTCGTTGAGCTTAAGTGAAAGCATCGAAGAATCGTAGTCTCCCTTGGAAGCCACACTGAGAATCATGGAAAAGATGCGAGCGCTTGTTGAGCTAAGTCAAGAAACGCAGTGTGCTCTAGAAATCGTGGAGTTTGCAAGACAAATCAAGAAGGAATCGTAGTATGCCGACGAGCTTAAGAGAAATCGTAGTGTTCTCTACGATCAAGTCTGAGTCAAGCCTGTGCAAGCCAACACACAACGATTATGGTACAATGATCATAATCGTAGTGTTCCTCCAGTCAGCATCAAAGTTCGTAGTTCTGATGAGGGAGAAAGAGCAACAAATGAAGAAAGGCTTATAGCCGTTGACAAATTGATGGTTTAATGATTCCATATTCATCCTTAGTCCAAATCAAAGAAGTGTACTGAAGAAGCTAAGGAAAGGACTAAACCACCTGCAGAAAACATCTTTTCAGGTGTTACGTGAGATTGCAGTCTACTGTGTCAGTGAGCCAGTCGGCAGTGCAACAGGAAAGCAGGATGTCAACATCAACTGCACAGAAACGTCTGAAGCATTTAATGCTGCAACGGGAGCATTCAAACAGAAACATTTTGAATGACTCTTTTATAAGGAAATCAGACAAGGATTCAGATTAAGCAAGCAAGATACAAAGAAAGAAAAGATAGCTCAGAAAGCTCAAGAGCACTCAACGAAGACACTCTACGATCCTGAAAGAAGGAAAGCTTGCTTCGCTACTCAGTTCTTCAGAACTGATGCTTAATTGCAACTGAGTAGCATACACCAGAATACAACTCTCAATCCAAGGTGTACCAAGTCAGAAGGACTTGAAGAGTTCTAAGTGAACTGAGAAGAGTACCAAGGCTGCTGGCCTTGAAGAGTTCTAAGTGAACTAAGAGAAGTTCCAAGGCTGCTAGCCTTGAACGAATCTAAGTGATTCAGTTGTAAGAGACATCCTTAGTGGATTTCCTACTCGTGGAGTAGAAGAGTGGACTAGAAGCCTTGTGTGCTCTGAACCACTTAAAACCTCTGTGTTTCATTGTCTCTCATTAACTGCTATAACTGCTATATCTGTTATAACTGCTATAACTGCTTATCAAACCATAATTGTAATATCTTAAGGGGGAACAAAACATATATTCCGCTGCTGTCAGTATATTCAATACTAACAAAATATTCTAAACAAAGAAATTTTAAAATATCTATTCAACCCCCTCTTCTAGATAACTAACGTGCCTTTGGGAACTAACAAAGACTATTTTTCTAAGTTAGTTCACTGTAAATTGCTATGAACATGGTTTCTTCATGTTCATCATATTTGCATGAATTGAACTATATAAACAACCATATGAATCATATCTAAGTATGTTATAACACATATTAAACATATATGAATCATATTACATAAATTCTCATAAAAATCAAGTTACAGAGAACTTATACTATGAAAACAATGAAGAACAAAACTTTAAACTAAATTTATACCTTTGTTGATTAGATGAAGGAGATGAAGAGGATGACTCTTATAATGATTATTATCTTTATGAATTCATAAGCTTTTCTTCTTTCTCTCTTCTCTCTTCTTCTCTCTTTTTTCTCTAGTTTTCTTACTCTGTTCTTCTTCTAACTCAGGCTAACATAGCGTATAAACTATATACATAAAACTGATAGATATATGATATAAGTATATAATATATAACTGGTATACTTAATTCCTCTTAATAAATATATCAGTTACTAATTTTTAAAAATCAAAAGCCATAAGGCTTTGTTTGACAAAACCATTTAATTTTAAAAACAGATTATTAATAGTTAAGGCTATGTTTGGTAAAACGGATTAAAATAGATGTAAGGGCCTTGTTTGGCAAAACTCTTTAAAACTCTTTTAATTTATTTTGATAAATCATTTTAACACATAGTTTAAATGTTACACTTTATTTAATTAAATCCCAACCTTCTAATTTAATTAAATACAAGCTAACATTAATTAATTAATTAAATTGCCACATAATACTAAATTGCTACACAATTGTAATTCACTTATTAATCATAATTCATGTAACAAATTAGTAAATCTTTATAAACACTTAGCACATAATATTCATCTAATTTAATTATTCTCAATTAAATTAGAATTAAACTACACAATTACTTACACATCAATTTAATTTATCATATTGCACTTAATTAAATTACTCCATAACATAATCACATAATTTATTTATTTAACTCGATAAATAAATTAATTAAAATATTTATTTAATTCAATAATATTTACAATTAAACATACAAAATCTCATTCGTTATAATATTTCCTCTTTAAAAGGATTCTGTCCCCAGAATCACAATAAAAAAAACTCATTTGTCACATTCTTCTCCCTTAAAACGATTCTGTCCCCAGAATCGGTATACAAGAAATTACACAAATAGTTGGGGATAGGTTTTAATCATTACATCCTCGAGTTCTCACGTAGCTTCTTCAACACTGTGGTTCCTCCAGATTACCTTAACAGAAGGTATCACTTTATTTCTAAGTATTTGTTCTTTTCTATCAACTATTTGAACAGGAACCTCTTCATAGGTTAAGTCTTTATCGAATTGTAAAGGCTCATACTCTATCACATGCTTGTAGTCGTGTTTTCACGGTCGCAACACAGAAATATAAAAAATGTTGTGTATAATATCTTGCTCCGGAGGTAACACAACCTCGTAAGCCAATTCACCAACCCTCCGTAGTATCTCGAAAGGTCCAATAAATCGAGGACTCAGCTTTCCCTTCTTTCCAAATTGAATCTTCCCCTTCCATGGAGATACCTTCAGGAAAACGAAGCTTCCCACTGCAAATTCTCGATTTTGTCGATGATGATAGGCACACTTCTTTTGTCTGTCTTGAGCAGCAACCAATATCGTTTTGATTACCTTGACGATCTTAGCAATTTGTTGCACCAATTCTGGTCTCAACAGTTGTCGTTCACCAACCTCATCCCAGCACAATGGAGTCCTACATTTTCTGCCGTACAATGCTTTGTAAGGCGGCATGACAATACTTTCATGGTAACTATTGTTGTAGGCGAACTCCACCAAAGGTAGATGATCATCCCAGCTTCATTTGAAGTCCATGACACAAGCTCTCAGTATGTCCTCTAGCGTCTGAATCGTTCTCTCTCTTTGGTCATCAGTCTGGGGATGGTACGCCGTACTCATTCAAAATTGCGTTCCCAAGCACTCTTGTAGTCGCTTCCAGAAATTCGACGTGAAATGCGGATCTCTGTTGGACATAATCGATACTGGAACACCGTGTCTAGAGATAATTTCCTTCACGTACAACTTCGTTAACTGATCCAAGTTGTATCTAATCTTGATCGGTAAAAAATGTGTTGACTTCGTCAGTCGATTCACTATAACCCATACTTCATCGAAACCCTTCTGAGTAGCTGGAAGACCAACCACAAAATCGATCGTGATATGCTCCCATTTCCATTCCAGAATCTCTAGCAGTTGCAATAATCCACTCGGTCTCTGGTGTTATGCTTTGACCTTCTGGCACGTTAGACATTTTGCAACGCATTCAGCCACGTCTCTCTTCATATTCGGCCACCAAAAATGCTATCTTAGATCCTGGTACATCTTCGTACTCCCAGAGTGAATCGAATATCTTGAACTGTGAGCTTCGCTCAAAATCTCCTGTTTGACTTCTAGTACTGGCGGTGTAAGGACCGGGAATTTTACATGATTAAATATTTTACGAATAATTTTTTTTTATTAATTATCATTATTGTGGTTATAATTATTTTTAGTATACATGATATGAATTCAACAGACTAGCCAAATTATTTATTTTAAGCTGACTAAGAAAAGTAAAGGAGGTAATAGTGAATAGCTGATCAAAACTTGAATAGGGCTTTGATTATGAATCCAGTTATTATTATAAGGGTATTTCAGATTATGTGATTTATGCGATTAATGTTAAGTATTGATCATATAAGGTGTAACATTAGTAAACTCCAATGATAGTTAGGAATCCTAATGATCAGTTAGGAAATCTTAATGTTGATCAAAAAACCCTAATTAATATTTGTTCATTTAACCCTAATTACTATTAACAAAACCCTAATGATCAAAATTTAAGAAAAATATATGAAATGATGAAATTACCCTTATAATTAATTGGGAAATTACTAAATTACCCTTAGTATAGAGGAAATTACCAAAATACCCTCCAATCCATGTGAACTTAAATCAACCAATCAGAGAACAAATGATGTAAGCATGACATCAGCATTAAAGAAACACAAAGATGATGTCATTATGATGATGTCATGATGATGTCACCTGGTGGATATTTTGGAAATGACTATTTTGCCCTAACAAAAAATTATTAATGACATATATGTCCTAGGAAGGAAATTGCTAGGAAGTTTCCTAGTAATAGAGAAATGACAATTTTTCCCCAAGGGAGATTTGATAATGACTATGGCATCCTTTCTTCTTCTCATCTAGTTCTAGTAGATTTCATTTCTAGGGTTCACTTTGGAACTTGATTGTGGTCTGAGCTTGAGCTTGCTAGCATTCTATTGAAAGGAGAACCACAGGATTTGCATTCTCTATTTCTCTACTCTCTTACTTTCATATTTGCTTCAATGTGTAATTCAAATCCCATAATGGTTTGTGGTTCAGAAATGAACTAACTACCATTATGGGATTCTAATGAATCTTATTTCTTAGTCTAGCTTTATATGCCTCATTGATATGTGTGCTTGATTTTGTATGGTTTGCCTAGTATGGTTGTATTGAACATATAGATGCTTGATCACCATCTACTGTAATGGTTTATATGAAATTGAAAGAGGAAGTATAAACTTAGATTTTGCCTTGCTAGCATATGTTCGTGAAATTTGCATTGGATGAATTTTATTATTCGTAATCCGGATAGAAATATACCGGCTTACCATATGTAGCCAATAGGGAGCTTGCACTTAAATCGATATTGCTTGTAAATCACATAGACATATAGTGATTTAGGTTTTATTGACGTTCATGTGAATTCTATCTCTTTTGTGGATTTTATATGATATGGACTTGGTTTATTGAAAGATATCCATTTCTTACATTCGTGCTCTCAACTAGCAATCCTAAGTGATTAATTTTACTTGACATGAGGTATATAATCCAGACGATGCAATAGGTGAAGTTAGGATCCCATATTTCTCCAATTTGAATCCCTCGTCTGTTAATTAGTTAATTTAGCTTTAAAATCAGTTTAGTTATTAATTCACACTTTGATACTCGTTTGAGCAGCTGAGGATAACTATAGAATTGTTGCATGATAGTTTAAATCTAATTTCATATCTCCGTGGGAACGATCTTTACTTATCTTATATTACTTGTTGACCGTGTATACTTGCACGTGTCTGTGTCCGTTTTGTTAACACCGAAACGGCGCAACAAGTTTTTGGCGCCGTTGTCGGGGATTAGTTTTTAGTTTTATTACTATTGACATCAATTTTTGTTAGATTTGTCTGACTTGAACAATTCACTTATCTTATTTCTAACTTATTTTTATTTGTGTTTCATGTACTTGTGTTTAGTATATGCACACTCGAGCAACCAATCTTGTGTTGGTACCTCTACAAGATAACATTAACGGCAGAGCTTGGAGAACGAACACAAGAAATACTAATACACAAGGAGAACCTGAACAACCAGAGCAAATGGCAGCCGAAGAACCGAGAGCCGAAAATAGGGCATTGAAGGACTATTCAATACCGAAGATCACTGATCTTCAGTCCAGCATAGTCAGGCCAGCGATAGCTACAAATACTTTTGAGATCAAACCAAGGACACTACAAATGGTTTAGAATACAGTCCAGTTTGGAGGTGCAGCTACAGATGATCCCAATGAGCATATCTTGAGCTTTATTGAGATATGCGACACATTCAAATTTAACAATGTGTCTGATGATGCTGTGAAGCTTGTGTTGGGTTTGTACGTAACGCAATCATGCAATCAAATCACATAAATAGGGCGGAAAGCGGAAAAACTAGGTTTTTAAAAATTTATACAAACTCATAACCATGATCATTCTTGTGCATCAATTATCAGTGAATATAGAAGGAGAAAAATAGAATTATACCTTTGAAGATCCAAGCTTCCTCAGGTATAAGTTCTACTCCTTTGATTCCTTTGATTCCTCTGTAGTGGCTCCTTCCCTTGATCAATGTCAGCCACCCAAATATTTGGCCTCTAACGGTGATCCACCAAGGAAGATGAAGAACTCACGAAGATGGGTTATTGGCTTAACCCTTGTTTCTATCTCTATAGAATATGTGTACTCCCAACTCTTGAAAAATTTACGTCCCTTATTTCTCATATAAGACTCTCTTATATAGATACTAGGTTAACCCTCCTAATCTAATTAGAATATGGTTTTATTTAATTAATTAGTTAAACACTTTTAATTAATTTATATCCTAATCTTATTAGGATTGAGAGAGAGTACTTATATTATATTAATTTCTAAACTCCTTTAGAATTAAAATAATAATAATAATAATATTAATAAGACTCTTCTTATTAATTTATATTTAATATTTCTAAAATATTAAATAATAAACATTAAGCTATTTAATTTATTCTATCACCATAGATTAAATTAATTATACTTAATGCATTATTACTATCATGCCATTTTCTTCTTAAATAATTTTTCTTTCTTTTATAGTGTAACCCTTTAGGTTCTCCATATTAAACCGGTTGTGAATAAATCAATTAGAATAATTCTAATCTTATTTAAATAAATAAATTAAATTAATAATTTATTTAAATAAATAACATTTATTCTACAATAGGGATAAGCCTCCCTAGCGATCAACGACTTTCCAAATAATATAGATTTCAACATTAATCATAAAAGAACCTGTGAGTTAATAGTTACCGTACAATTCAATCCTTCCACCATACAATGTCCCAATTAAATATAAGACATAGATTTACTGTCAAGTCTTAATTTATTTAATCATATGTATTTCGATTAGAAAATGCACAACTCCAAATAATGCAAATTAGAAACCTCTTTCTAATTTCATTCTACCTTGGCCAAGGATTCCTGGGTTGTCATTTAACGAATCACATAGGACATATCTCCTCTTTTACTAGAGGTGGTAGATTCTTTATTGATCATACATTATCTCCATATGCAACTCATTATACCCAAGCATACCCTATATATGCCTTAAAAGGCCTTAAGGAATAAGTCAAAGTATAATTTGTTACATACAAGATACTATGATGATCTCAAGTCCAAGGATCACTTGTACTACTATCACATTAGGAATTCCTATTGACAGGCGAGTAAAACTCCATTAGGTATTCCATAGCAAGTCACGTTCAGTGAACTTATTCTCCAATAAGCACCTACATACTTGCTTTAGTGTCTCCACACAAATGACCATGAGATTAGTCATCCTCATCCAATGAGCAAGCAACATATGTACCAATCTATCCGGATTTACTAATCCCCATTTTAGTAATCCCACGATTGGGAACTATTTTAGTTTTTAAGCTTTCTAAGAATTTAGATCTCATTAGCATGATCTCATCATGATTCTAAAAGCATTGCTTAAAACTATGGGTTATTTACATATTATAAAAACAACACCATGTAGATAATTAAATGCCTTAAATGAATATTTTATTAATAAATAAATAAAATTGTTTACAAAGTATGTGCTTTATCATCATACATGGTTGGCTTGTATGCACACTACTATCAGCTTGGCCTATTTCCCTTCACCTTGAGGGATAAAGTGAAGAGTTGGTTGCATTCACTACCCTCAGGATCAATCACTACATGGGAGGACTTAGCACAAAAGTTCCTCGCCAAATTCTTTCCCATGGCCAAGACAGCTTAGATGAGGAGTGCCCTGTCTCAGTTTGCACAACAACAGGGGGAATCTTTATATGAGGCCTGGGAACGTTACAAAGAAATGCTCCAAAAATGTCCGCATCACGGAATGCCGGACTGGATGGTGATAAGTTCATTTTATAATGGTTTGGGATGGCAGTCGAGGCCGATCATCGATGCTGCATCAGGAAGAGCTCTATGGGCTAAGGACTATAAGACAACGTATGACTTAATTGAGACCATGGCGGCCAATGAGTATCAGAATTCGACATCCAGAATGCCGCAGCCAAAAATGGCTGGAGTCTTGGATGTGGATGCCGTTACAGCCCTTTCAGCTCAGATGGCAACGATGTCCAAGAATATTGACTCTATGGATGAAAGTAGAGTTCAACAAGTTGCATTTGTATGTGAGTTGTGTACCGGAGCACACCCGACAGATCAATGTACCATCACTACAGAGTTGGTTCAGTTCGTCAGCAACTATCAGAAGCCTCAGACTGAGTTTTCGAGCTCCTACCATCCAAACAATCGAAACCATTCTAATTTCAGTTGGAGCAACAACCAAAATGCTCAACAGCCTTAATCATCTCAACATGCTCAACATCCTCAATACCAACCTCCTCAACAACAACAACCATACCAAAGTGCTCAACAGTCACAATATCAACCCTACCAACAACAAAAATCTCAGCCACAGCAGTCTCAACAATAGTATGCCCCGAGACAGTCACACCCACCCGGATTTCATCAACCGCAATATCAACACAATCCAGCTCTTAGCCAATAATCAGAGGAGAGAGCTGAGATTGAAGAGCTAAAGTTGATGGTTAAGAGCCAAGCGGTGTCTCTCAAGACATTGGAGACTCAAATTAGCTAAATTGTCAATGCAGTCCTGAATAGACCGTAAGGGATTCTTCCAAGCAGTACGGAAGCAAATCCAGGAAGATGTGATGGCAAGGAATAGTGCCAAGCAATTACACTAAGGTCTGGGAAGCAGACTGCTGAACTGGAGGTTAGCGCGGCCGCGCCCCAGGAAGAACAAAACCTGGCGCGGGTGCGCCCAAGTGCAGAACATTCTGAGGTAATTTTAGAAGATGGGAAAGATGGGGGCAATGCAATTGAGCCAGAAAAGGAGGTATCTACTAAGAAACCCAATGTTCCACCACAAGTGATCTACCCTCCTGCACCATATCCACAGAGGATTTAGAAGCAGAGATTAGACAGACAATTTGCAAAGTTTTTGGAGGTATTTAAGAAGCTGCAAATCAATATACCCTTCGCCGAAGCTTTGGAACAAATGCCGAGCTACGCGAAGTTTATGAAAGGGATACTGTCAAGGAAGAAGAAGCTAGAGGATTATGAAACAGTGGCCTTGACAGAGGAATACAGTGCCGTCTTATAGAGAAAACTACCTCCAAAGCTCAAGGATCTAGGGAGCTTTACGATACCATGTTCTATTGGAGATTTGTCCTTCAACAAGTGCCTATGTGACTTGGGGGCAAGTATAAATTTGATGCCACTATCGGTGTTCACTCAATTAGAATTGCAAGCTCCTAAGCCGACAATCATATCTTTGCAGCTAGCCGATCGATCCATCACCTACCCCAGAGGTATTGTAGAAGATGTGTTGGTGAAGGTGGACAAATTTATATTCCCTACAGACTTTATCATCCTGGACTTCGAGGAAGACAAGAACATACTAATCATCCTTGGGAGACCGTTTTTAGCTACTGGATGAACACTCATAGATGTACAAAAAGGAGAACTAACTATGAGGGTTCAGGACTAAGAGGTCACGTTTAATGTTTTTAAGGCTATGAAGTTTCCCACAGATGAAGAAGAATGTTTCAGAATTGATACTGTCGACAGAATACTGCATGAGGAGACTGAACACTTGATGAGCATGGATCCATTAGAGAGTTCTCTACGGGGAGACTCCGTCATGGAGGAGACAGAGGTGGTGGAGTGCATACAGATTTTGAATACGGTGCCTCAGATGTGAAAGGTTAAGATTCCCATCGAACCACTCGGACATAACGGGGAGCCATCAGGGCGACTAAAGCCTTCTCTTGAAGTGGCTCCCACACTTGACCTTAAACCTCTTCCCGATCATTTAAGATATGCATATCTGGGGGAATCTTCTACGTTACCGGTTATTATTGCCTCTGCTCTATCATCTGATTAGGAGAGCAAGTTGATGCAGGTTCTAAGAGAGTTCAAATCAGCTATTGGGTGGACCATAGTTGACATCAAAGGGATCATCCCTTCATACTGCATGCACAAGATACTCTTGGAGGATGACAACAAGCCATCAATAGAGAAACAATGGAGATTCAATTCGATTATGAAAGAGGTTGTTAAAAAGGAGATCCTCAAGTGTTTAGATGCTGGAATAATTTTTCCAATCTCAGACAGCTCTTGGGTGAGCCCGGTGCAGTGCGTCCTGAAGAAGGGAGGCATGACAGTCGTGACAAATGAAAAGAATGAGCTTATACCTACCAGGATAGTTACGGGGTGGAGGGTCTGCATGGACTATCGCAGACTGAATAAAGCTACAAGGAAGGATCATTTCCCTCTCCCGTTCATTGGTCAGATGCTGGATAGGTTAGCAGGACACGACTACTATTGCCTCCTGGACGGTTACTCAGGGTATAACCAAATTGTTATAGCCCTAGAGGACCAAGAGAAGACCACCTTCACGTGCCCATACGATACATTTGCATTTAGAAGGATGTCTTTCGGGCTATGCAACGCTCCAGCCACTTTCCAAAGATGCATGATGGCAATATTCTCTTATATGGTCGAACAAAATGTAGAAGTTTTCATGGACGATTTCTCTGTCTTTGGAGACGCTTTCGACATCTGTTTGGAGAATCTGGTGCTAGTGTTAAAGAGATGTGTTGAGACTAACTTAGTTTTGAACTTGGAGAAATGCCATTTTATGGTAAAGGAAGGCATTATTTTGGGCCACAAAGTCTCTAGGAAAGGTCTAGAGGTGGACAGAGCGAAATTGGAAACCATTGAAAGTTTACCACCACCAACCTCAGTAAAGGGGTCCGTAGTTTCCTCTTGCACGCAGGATTTTATCATCATTTTATTAAAGACTTCTCAAAGATTACTAAGCCTCTGTGCAGTTTTCTTGAGAAGGATGTCACATTCAGATTCGATGAGGAATGTCCTGGTGGCCTTTGAACACTTAAAAAAGAAACTGACTACGGCACCCATTATTACAACTCCTGATTGGTCTCTCCCTTTTGAATTGATGTGCGATGCAAGTGACTTCGATGTGGGAGTCATTTTGGGACAACGCAGGGATAAGGTTTTTCATGTGATATATTATGCAAGCAAAACCCTGACAGACGCTGAACTAATCTACACTACCACAGAGAAGGAGCTTCTTGCAGTGGTATACGCGTTTGATAAATTCAGGTTTTATCTGATTGGCACAAAAGTAGTTGTATGCACAGATCATGTTTCGATCAGATACCTGATTAGTAAGAAAGATGCTAAGCCTCTTCTTATCCGGTGGATACTTCTTTTACAGGAATTTGATTTAGAAATCAAGGACAAAAAGGGAATCGAAAACCAAGTGGCTGACCACTTATCTCGACTAGAGAACCCGAGAATGGATAAAAATGACAAAGTGATGATTAATGAGTCCTTCCCGGACGAGCAGTTATTTGTGGTGCAAGGCGAGATGCCCTGGTTTGCAGACTTTGCGAACTTCCTAGTGAGCAATATTATCCCTTCTGACTTCACTAGAGCCCAGAAAAAGAATTTTCTACATGATGCTAGATGGTATAGTTGGGATGAGTCATATTTGTTTAGGCAGTGCGCTGATAAGATGATCAGGCGGTGCATCCCAGAGAGCGAGATGGAAAGCATACTGCGAGATTGCCACTCATTTGTTTATGAAGGACATTATAGGGGGGTGAGAAGACAGCCGCCAAAGTGCTTCAGGCCGGTTTTTATTGGCCAACATTGTTTAAAGATGCTTATAACTTTGTCCTGAACTGTGACCGTTGTCAGCGCGTGGGTAACATATCCAAGAGAAATGAGATGCCTCTAAATATGATCCTAGAGGTCAAAATTTTGACGTCTGGGGAATAGACTTCATGGGGCCTTTTGTCTTTTCTTGTGGAAACTTATATATCTTGTTAGCAGTGGATTACGTGTCCAAGTGGGTAGAGGTAGCAGCCTTACCGACCAATGATGCTAGGGTGGTCTTGCGTTTTCTTCAGAAGAGCATATTCACACGCTTTGGGACCCCTAGAGCCATCATAAGTGATGAAGGAACACACTTCTACAATCGTCAATTTTCTGCACTTTTGGCCAAATATGGGGTGAATCACCGTATTACTACTGCATACCATCCCTAAACAAACGGCCAGACTGAGGTGTCTAATTATGAGGTGAAGCAGATATTAGAAAAGATTGTGAATCCCACGAGAAAGGATTGGTCCCTCAAGCTCGACGATGAGGTGTGGGCCTATAGGACTGCTTACAAAACACCATTGGGTATGTCGCCATATCAGCTTGTGTACGGGAAGGCCTGCCACCTCCCCATGGAGCTGGAACACAAGGCCTACTGGGCCATAAAGAAGATGAATTTTGATTTGAAGGCTGCGGGGGAGAAAAGGCTTCTCCAACTTAATGAGCTTGACGAGTTCAGATTGCAAGCCTATGAGAACTCCAAGATGTATAAGGAGAAGGTCAAAAGGTGGCACGACCGGAAGATTATGGAGAGAACATTTGAGCCGGGGCAAGCGGTGTTGCTGTATAGCTCTCGTCTCAAACTCTTTCCTGGAAAGCTAAAATCACAGTGGTCAAGCCCCTTCACGCTAAAAATTGTATTCCCGCATGGCGTAGTGGAAATTTATGATCAACACCCAGACAAGCCCTTCAAATTGAACGGACAAAGGTTGAAGCATTATTATGGCGGCGAGGTAAATCGAGAAAAGGTTGCCTCAATTTTTCCACCACTTGACCAATTCCGACAGAGTCTAGCTTATGGACTGTAAACAAGTGCTTGATGAGAGGCACCCCATTAACTCTCTCTATTCTCTCTCTCATATAATTCTTGCATCATGTCTATTTCTTCCTCATGTTTAATTCTGGTTGCATCATTCTACATTTCCCTCCCCCCTGTTTAATTCTAAGCATTTTGAAATAAGTGAAAATTTTTGAACAGTGTCGGTATTAGAAGCTCATTGCCTACATTTTTGGACTTAGGCATGCTTGCTTATTTTTTTTGGGAATTAGAAGCTCATTGCCTACATTTTTAAACATTAGGCATTTTTGCATATATTATTGGGAGTTAGGAACTTATTGAACATATTTACGAAGTATTAGCATATTGCATATTAGCACAAATAGAAATTTTTGGGAATTCACATACATATAACTTACGGACATAGCATTGCTAAGGATTTAAGCGTACATACATCTTATATAGGCAAATTGTGATTATGAAATCAATTTACATCTTATTTTTGATTGCTATGTGTGCAGAAAAGAAAAATGTTTAAAGTTGCTGCTTAAGCCTTCACCTCAATGCTGCAGGAAAAAGGAATATTTTGGCCAACCTCAGGGCAGCGCGGCCGTGCCACCAGTAAGGCTAAAGCCTGCGCGCCCGCGCTAGCGCCAATGTTCAGACCAAAGAATTCTGAGACTTAGCGCGGCCGCGCCCTCCTCACAGTTCAACATGGCACGCCCGCACCCGACTCCAACTGCCTGCCGATTTTTAAATGAAAAAGAAATGCTTCCATCCATTATAACTTCTGAAGTGGATAGAAATCTCATAGTTTACTAAAACCTCAATATACAATCTCCCTTTCGTATATAACATTGCCCTCATCTGAAATCTCATTGCTCTCTCTCATATTATAATTATACCCACTATTAATCCAAGCCCTAACCATGCAATTCCTCACTTCACTCCCAGAATTGCATATACGCCTCCCTTCCCCTTCTCATATCAGATTTCTGCCCCCTACATGCAATTCAATTTAGAAATTCATCCTACTTCAGTGCTCGAATTCCATATACCAATCCCTAACCCTAACCTTCTCTTTCATTCCATCAATTCAATCCATCTTCGTTCAGAGTGAGGATTTCGTAATATTCAGAGATACAAGTTTGGGGGTTGTCTTCAGAATTCATCAAATCAAGGGTTTGTACAAGAAATTTATTTGAAATTACAATGGGGCCAAAACATGCATGATCTGTCGCTCTCGCATTCGCCCGCTCGCAGTGACCATGGCGACGTCACAGTGGATTTAGCTAAATTTATTAGTATTGAGGCCCAATTTGAGTACTATCGGATCACGACCAAATTAGTATTTAAAGAGCAGGGTTTGAAGCCGGCGAGGGAGGATAGGCAGTTGCTTGCCATGATCCGAGAGAGGGGTTGGCAAGGCGTCTGTGCAACACTGCCGCCTGTGCCGTTGGTCGTTGTACGTGAGTTTTATACCAACGCCAAGGAAACGCAAAGTGGCTTGTCGTTTGTTCGGGGTAAAACCATCGACTATCGTCCAGCGACGATCCGAGAGGTGTTAAGTTTGCCTCCACCCCTAGATGGACAAGTGAACTAGGTCGAAGTGGAGAGGTTTGAAACTAATTTGGATCAATTAATCATTGATTTGTGTGCGCCAGGCATAAGCTAGAAATATAGGGCGGGCACGGATAAACATACCACTTTCCTCGCCTCCGGTCTGAATAGATACGCCAAGGCATGGAATCAATTTTTATGTGCCAATCTTATGCCATCCTCTCACCAGCACGAGATTACATCCGAGAGGGCCATCATTCTGTGGGGGATCATCACAGGGAAATATATTGATTTTGGGCATTTGCTCTATCAGAATATGCTGCGTTTCATGAGAGGCAGTACCACTGGATCAATTCCACATGCATCAGTGGTGGCTCATCTTTGTTCTGAGGCAGGCCTTAACTGGGATGATGAGCAAGTTCAGATGTCAAGTAGGGACATCACTCATGCCACTATTCAAAAATTTAAAGATTGGGTTGGTGTCATAGCACACCCAAGGGGAAGAGGATTCAATCTGCCGCCTCCTCCAGCAGTTCCTCCACCGCAGCCACAGCCAGACGAGGCCGCTGCTCCTCCTCCAGCCGGTGACATACATCAGGATCGCAGGATTAGGTGATTGGAGAGGAGGATGGACGCATTGCACAGCAACTTTGCAGCGTTTGCCGATGGTTTATCACAATCCTTAGCCAAGGCCTTTGCGCAGCAAGGGACACTCCTAGAGTGGCCTGTCTTCGGCTTTGCCATGTCGTACCCACCGCCAGATTCACCACCCGAGGAGGGTGGCCATTCCGATCCATAGGGGAGTTTTCCTGACCGTTTACCTTCAATGCGGACATTGAAAATTTTAAGTTTGGGGGTATTAGGTGTAGTTAGTAGTTAATTGCATATAGTTTTTATTGCATGATAGGTTGCATATAGTAGTTGCATTCTAGTATGTGTTAGTTAAATTTTGCATAAAAAATTTTTAGTTTTATTTTGTTTTGCTTATTTAGTTTATGTTTAATTGCATTGCATAGCATAATCCCATGTGTTTAGCCTATTGAATTCCAGTTTGGCCAATGATGATATTGAATTATGATAGATTTTGGAACTCAGTGGTTAGCTTAAGCTCAGTTATATTTTTATACATGATGTAATCTATTCATGTTTCTTTGATGTTACCGGATAGCACAGAATTGTCTTTATTTGCTTGTTGACTAGATTAGCACATGCTTCTCTTCTGAGGTGGAAAATTTTGTTTTTAATTGCTAGAATTGTGTAATAAAATGAATAATGACCTTAAGGACACAGAAATACAAGTCTGGGGGAAAACACAAGGTATGCATGCTAAAAAGAAAAAGAAATAGAAAAAGAAAAAAAAACACAAGGTAGCTAGTCTGCACTTTGACTAGCTAAGTCTTGTGGCCTTTGCATCTGTGTCTGTTGCTTGAGGGCAAGCAATAATTCAAGTTTGGGGTATTTGATAAGTAGGTTTTATACCTACTTATTGTCTATCAACTTGCTATGATTATGGCTTAATCTCAGGCATTTTAGTGTCTTTTGATATGTTTTGTCCTTGTTTTGTATATTTCAGGCAGGAAGCTCAAATGGCATGTAATGGCATGATAACAACATAAAATGGCATAGTTTGGCATGGTATTGGCAAAGGCTATGTGGGATGGTAAGAAGATGGCTTGGCAAAAGAAGGCATGGTGTTGGCATGGATATGGCTAAAAGCCTTATAGAGAACTTATGATGATCACAAGATGGATTTGCAAGAGAAAATGGCAAAAGACATGTGCAAAGGGCATCAAAGCAGCAGAAGTGAAGGAGCAAGAAGCAAGATAGAAGCAGCAAAGAAAGCACAAGGAAACCAGCAAAGCACCATAATGTACTAGCAGGAATTGCAAGCCCACGCGGCCGCGCCGTGATAACAAAGAAGAGCCGCGCCCCTACGCCGTTATGCAGAGTCCAGAGACTGCGCTGGGGAAGCGCGCGGCCGTGCCCCAAATGTACTACCGGGCCGCTCGACCGCGCAGGTCAAGAAATTAACTTTTTCACTTATTCTTTCTGCTGAGTGTGCATTCTATATTTTGGGTGTATTTGCAATGAACGAGAGGAGGACGGATGAATTTATTACAGCATTGAATACTTTCCTATTTTCGAGGGTTAGAGAACTAGAAAGTTTTGGAGATTAACTCTTCTTCTCATCTAGTTCTAGTAGATTTCATTTCTAGGGTTCACTTTGGAACTTGATTGTGGTCTGAGCTTGAGCTTGCTAGCATTCTATTGAAAGGAGAACCACAGGATTTGCATTCTCTATTTCTCTACTCTCGTACTTTCATATTTGCTTCAATGTGTAATTCAAATCCCATAATGGTTTGTGGTTCAGAGATGAACTAACTACCATTATGGGATTCTAATGAATCTTATTGCTTAGTCTAGCTTTATATGCCTCATTGATATGTATGCTTGATTTCGTATGGTTTGCCTAGCATGGTTATATTGAATATATAGATGCTTGATCACCATCTACTGTAATGGTTTATATGAAATTGAAAGAGGAAGTATAAACTTAGATTTTGCCTTGCTAGCATATGTTCGTGAAATTTGCATTGGATGAATTTTATTATTCGTAATCCGGATAGAAATATATCGGCTTACCATATGTAGCCAATAGAGAGCTATCACTTAAATCGATATTGCTTGTAAATCACATAGACATATAGTGATTTAGGTTTTATTGACGTTTATGTGAATTCTATCTTTTTTGTGGATTTTATATGATATGGACTTGGTTTATTAAAAGATAGCAATTTCTTACATTCGTGCTCTCAACTAGCAATCCTAAGTGATTAATTATACTTAACATGAGGTATGTAATCCAGACGATGCAATAGGTGAAGTTAGGATCCCATATTTCTCTAATTTAAATCCCTCGTCTGTTAATTAGTTAATTTAGCTTTAAAATCAGTTTAGTTATTAATTCACACTTTGATACTCGTTTGAGCAGCTGAGGATAATTATAGAATTGTTGCATGATAGTTTAAATCTAATTTCTTTTCTCCGTGGGAACGATCTTTACTTATCTTATATTACTTGTTCACCGTGTATACTTGCACGTGTCTGTATTTATTTTATTAACACCGAAACGGCGCAACAATAAGTTTCAACCATCTCTTTTGGCGCATGTTCAAATCTTTCTGTGTAAAGATATACTTCAAACTCTTGTAATTTGTGTATATCTCACACTTTTCTCCATATACGTAGTGTCTCCAAATTTTCAAGGCAAACACTACTGCCGCCAATTCCAAGTCATGGGTCGGATGCCCTTTCTAGTAGTCCTTCAGTTGGCATGACGCATATGCAATAACCTTACCGCTCTGCATCCGTACACAGCCTAATCCCTTATGTAAAGCATCACTGTATACCACGAATTTCCTGTACTATCTGATAATGATAACACCGGTGCAGTACTCAACCTCTTCTTCAGTTCTTGAAAACTATCCTCACACTTTTTTGTCCAAACAAACTTAACTATTTTACCAGTCAAATTTGTCAACGGAGTTGCGATCTTTGAAAAGTCTTGGATAAATCTTCGGTAATAACCTGCCAATCCCAAAAAACTCCTCACTTCAGACGGTGTCTTCGGCAGATCCTAATTCATCACAGCTTCAACCTTCGACAGATCCACTGAAATTCCATCTTTGTCAATCACGTGGCCAAGAAATTGCACAGTTTCTCCGGTCTCAACGATTCTAACGTTAGCCTCAAATGTTCAGTGTGCTCTTCCTCAATTTTGGAATAAACCAAGATGTCATCTATGAACACTACCACAAACTTATCTAGGAATGGCTTAAATACCCTATTCATTAAGTCTATAAATGTCGCTGGTGCATTCGTTAGACCAAATGACATCACCAAGAACTTGTAATGTCCATACCGAGTTCGAGAAGCCGTCTTCGGTATATCTTCTCTTTTTACCTTCAACTGATGATACCCACTTCTCAAATCAATTTTTGAGAAGTATCTAGCACCCTTCAGTTGATCGAACAGGTCATCGATCCTAGGTAAAGGATACCTATTCTTGATTGTAACCTTGTTCAACTCTCTATAATCAATGCATAGCCGCATCGATCCATCATTCTTCTTGATGAATAATACTGGCGCTCCCCACAGTGAAACGCTCGGCTGAATATACTTCTTGTCCAGCAATTCCTACAGTTGAACCATCAACTCCTTCATCTCGACTGGAGCCATTCTATATGGAGCTTTCAAAATCAGAGCAGTTCTTGGTGCTAAGTTGATCACGAACTCTATCTCTCTATCTGGCGGAAGTCCTGGCAAATTGCTCAAAAATACGTCCACAAACTCCTTAACTACAGATATCTCTTCTATCTTCGGGCTCTCCTTACGTGTATCCACTATGTAGGTTAAGTATCCTACACAACCTTATTTTAATAGCTTCTTGGCCTGCATAATCGTCAGACAACTCGCTTGTCTAGGCGATTTGCTACCATAAAATACTACCTTCGACGGAGTCGTAAGTCTTACTGATTTTTTCTGACAATCGATTACCGCCCCATAGTTAAACAACCAATCCATACCCAGTATGACATCAAAATCCCCAAGAATTATCGGAATCAAATCTACCCTCAATTCATGACCTTTAATGTCCAATCTATAGTTCTTGTAAACAAACCTAACAGGAATAACCTCCCTATTCGCAATCTCAATATTCAAGGGTAAACTAATTCCTCTTTAGGTAAGTCTAAAGTCTTAGCAAATTCATCAGATGTGAACGAACAAGTAGCACCCGAATCAAATAATACATATGCATTTATACTATTAACCGGAATTATACCTGACACCACATCTTTTGACTACACAGTATCCTGCACCGTCTTATTGAATGTTCTGGCAGTGGGTCGAACTGCCTGTAGTGGTCCAGTGATAGTCAATGTACTGCCACTGCCATTTCCTCCGTTTCCTGTTGACCCTCCTGCTAGCTTCTTCAGGCAAGTTCGAGCCATGTGATCCTTAGATCCACATGTGTAGCAAACTCCTTTCTTTGGGTTCGGGCAATTCGGCGCAATGTGGCCTTCCTAACCACAGTTGAAGCATACCCGCTTCCCCCTCAGACACACTCCAGTGTGATTCTTCCTGCATGTATCACATGCTTCAATCCATTTCTTCTGCTGGCTTCCTTGTTGACTCCCAGCAGAAGTGTTGTCGTTCCACTTCCTTTTCTGGTTGATAGCCCCGCTACCACCGGCCTTGTTTTTCGTCTCATTCTTCTTCTTCTTAAGGTCCTGATTATACTTGGTCACCGCATCGCTTCCATCTTCAGCGAGGATGGCCTTTTCCAGCACAGCTGCAAACGTTCTTAGCTGGAACATGGAGACCTTGCTGTAGAGCCAAAGCTTCAATCCCTGCTCAAACCTTCTCACCTTCCTCTCTTCAGTACTAACCTGGTACGTAGCAAACCTGGCCAGCTCGTTAAATTTCGCAGCATATTCCAGCACCGACATAGCTCCTTGTTTTAGCTCTAGGAATTGAACCTCTATCTGGTTCTGTGAGCTAATGGGGAAATACATTTCAAAGAACATCTCTTTGAAACGATCATATGCTATCACTCCTTCTCCTTCCCTTGTCTTGTTGGCCTGCCACCAAAAGCTAGCTTTCGACTTTAACATGAATGTCGCAAAAGTCGTCTTCTGGTTTTCTTTAACTCTGGTCACATCGAAGACCTTCTCCATTTCCATTACCCACGTCTGGGCCTCTATCGGGTTCACTGATCCTTGGATTTTCGGCGGTCCTATTGCCTTAAAATTTTTAAACGTTGTATTCTGGACTTGCGACTGATTCGCAAGCGCTCCTGTCAGTAGTTCACCAATTATTGAACCGAATTGGGATTCGTCCCATCGCTATTGTTGCCGTTGTTATTCGTCGAACCCTCTGGGTGTAGACGTGTAGGTCTTCTTCTAGAAGGCATCTTTCTGTTAAGAAATATTCTTATTAGATCCTTTACTCATTTCTTAGATATTCAAGTTCATACTTAAACATTTAAAATATCTTAATTCACATTTGAAGACATAGCACGTCAATAAACTTCGATATTTTATTCATTCATAGTTCTAAAATATAGAATAGATAGCATCTCTGCTATTTACATCATCTTTCCTGAACTGAAAAAGTTACAGGATCACATTATTATCTTATCCCATTAGTATCTCAAATTTTGGGATTTATATTTATTTATTACATAAGGAAACACATAATTAATGACTCTACTATCTAGGCATGTTAAGACGTTGCACAGCCTCTCTACGCTCTTCTTCCATCACCCAGAACACTATTATGCGATCCACCATATACTACGGTAAATCTTTGAACTGAGCTGGGTAATAGAAGACACGATCCTGGGCCCTATCTATAGCCGTATGGAAGACATAGTCTGTCTCCCTCAGCTTGGCCTTCTTCACTTGAACCTTGTTTTCAGCTCGATTTGCACGTTGAGTAGCCTTCAAGCTTGTTTCCTCCGCTCTGGCATGCTTCGTTGACTCCTCTTGGATGTCATTCTTCAGCTTCGCTAGTTCAGCCAGTGCATCATCTCTGTCGCTCTCCGCATGAACCAGATCCCACTTTGTGTTTCCAAGCTCACTGTCCAGTTCTTCAATGGTTTCGTCCCGCAGCTGTATGGTCGTTTGACTCTCGTCCACCAGTTCTTCAAGCTCTCCGACTCGACCATGTAGCTCTACGTTGCGGTCGTAGATCTCCTCGTACAGCTTAGCGCTAGTCGAGTGAGGTGGAAATTCCTCTTCAGGATCCTCCTCCTCTTCCTTTGACTCATCCTCATCGTCTCGGTCAGATATTGGCTTATGCTCCTGTCCAACTACAATGATCAATGGAAATGACTCTCTCTGGACCAACTGCTCCCAAATAACCTGAATGTCTCGGGGCTCCTCGTCCCTAGGCATCTGGGGTAACTCCTCCCTAGCCTGACTGGACTCTCGAACATTCATCATCTGACAACAAAGTTTTAAAGTTTAAATATTACGTGATATCGATCGATACTCTTCGCGTACTTAGACGTAAACACAAAGCACATAAGGTAGTTTATTATCTTTACTATCATCACTATCTTTTCGATGTCCTACAAGGCAACTACCTAATGTTTCCCCCACCTAAGGTTCATAACCTAAAGCTTTGATACCAACCTGTGACACCCCCAAATCCGGGTACTTCAATTCCACGGGATTTGGTGCTCACTATCTAAACAAGATACAACTACTGCCCAAAATAAAGAATGTAAAATAAATTACAACCTTAAATAAATATAATAATCTTTCTCATAAAAGGATTACAACTTTGTTCAAAACATCCCAGGGTTTATCTAACCTTAACATAAATAATAAGTGCGGAAATAAACATCACATAAAAAGTCTTATGTCTTATTACAATCATATCACAAATATAACAAGTCTTCACTTGTTCATCTTGTTCTTGCATTTACTTGTTGATGGTACGTCAACGCTTTCAACCTTAGCTGCAAGAGTTATTTAATTGCAAGAGTGAGCAAACAAAGCTCACTTGGAACAATAACAATAATACTGATGACATAAACTGAATAATTTCAAAAGATTTGAATAACTTTTCTTTCATCAATGATAAAGAATCGAATAATAATTCTTTCATCAACATTTAGAATTCGAATATAGAAATCATCTGAGGGTCATAAGACCTTGAACTATGTCCTAGGTTATAAACATTTCTATTTAAAATCTTTAACAGTCTTTTAGACTATATGGACTCTTAACTCGTACTTAGGGGGATCAGCCCTTCGTACCATGTATTGTGCACAAACATCTTAACGCTTTCGCATGGTAATTCCCTATTAAATAGGGTTGTTCATCTCAGTATTTGATACAAGTCCGCACCAAAGAAAGTTTGGTTTGGATAAACTTGAAGAAAATTTGGAGTTCAACTACCATCAACTAAGGAGTAGTTGAATCGACTTACAATAATCTAGAATAATTCATCAATAAAGAATTATGAAATAACTTATGCTTTAGAACAAAACTTAAAGCATTTGAAGGATAAAATATACCTTACTTGAACAACTAAGTCAAGGTCACTTTAATTAAATCGTGAACTTTAAATAATTACTTGTCCATTGTTGAAATAAAAGACATGCTTAATACAATTAAGATTCAAATATAGAAAACTTGCATATCAATAACAAGTTTGAGTTTAGAAAACTTGCCTCAAGCGCAAGCTACACTTTAAAATTTACAAATCACTTTCTCAATCGTCTTACACATTACATTACGTTTACAATACCAATTAGTTATATAACTACTACGTTAAACCGTTGATCTTCTTACTTAAGTTCAACTTTATAACATAGTTTGTAAACTTAACTCGTTTAACTAACCACACACGTGAGTCTAAACTCACAACATGCACATCATACATGTATAACACTTTAAACTATCAAAATCATACCATATAATAACAATATCTATGTACACACATAACATATTAATATGAGACTTCAAATTGTGACACCCACAAATCCGGGTATTTCGTTTTCACATGATTTGGTGTTCACTTTCTAACTATAAGAAACATCTACCCAATATATCTCAAAATAAATTACAATCGTTATGTAAAATCTCCCTTAAAACAAGGGTTACAACCTGAAAAAGACAATCCCAGGGTTACTCTAACCTTGACATAAACAATAAAGTGCGGAATAAAAACATGACATAAAAGTCTTATTACAATCATTTCAAAATAATTTAACAAGTCTTCACTTGTTCATCTTTCCCTTACCTTTACTTGTAGACGGGGCATCAACGTTATCAACCTTAACTGCAATTGTTATTTAATGCAAGAGTGAGCAAACAACAGCTCACTGGAATTTAACAATAATAAATACATGAAAGGATATCTTTAAAAAGATCTGAATAACTTAGCTTACTTCAACAATAAAGAATTGAATAATAATTCTTTATCAACATAAAAATTCGAATATAGAATTTATTTGAGGGTCATAAGACCTTTGAACTCTTGTCCTATGTTATAAATATTTCTATTTAAACCTTTAACAGTCAACAAGACTATGGACCTTAACTCGTACTTAGGGGGATCAGCCCTTCGTACCATGTATTGTGCACAAACATCTTAACGCTATGCGTAATAATCTCCCCTAATAATTAGAGTTGTTCAACTCAGTAATTTGAATTCAAGTCCGCACCAAAGAAAGTTTGGTTTGGATAAGCTTACAAGGGTAATTAAAAATTCACGTTCATCAACTAAGGATTAGTTGAATCGCCTTTCAATAATTCATAAGTAAAAAGAATTATGAACTAACATATGCTTTAGAAGTATTTTAAAATAATAATTGTATCTTACTTGAACAATAAGTCAAGATCTTTTCAATTAAATAAACAATTGTCCAATACAGAAATGGAAAGTACATTCTCAACAATGAATATATGAACTCAAGAAATTGTATAGAATTAACAAGTTTAGGGTTAGAAGACTTGCCTTAAGCGCAAGCTACTTAACTCAGCCACGTACTTAAACACTTTCTATACACATTCAATTATAATAATCTAAATCAGTTGACACATAACTAATTCACATAAGTGGTTAACCCTCATGGTTAACTCACTCTAATTAAATAAATAATCAACTATCACATAGTTAATTACATCACACACATACTCACATAATTAAATTAATTATGTATTTAGCTAAATTATAATTAAACAATTATAATTTAAACACTTAATCTAATTATAATTACTCAATTATAATTACCTCTTAAATTATCCTCAATTCATAATTAATAATTAATTAAACTATATCATGCATTATAATTACACAAGTTATAATTAATCATGCAATATAAACTTAAAATCCATAACTAAACATGCATTTATTAAATTACAATTACTTAAATTATAATTTAAATTAATATCTAATTGACTAAAATAAATCAATTTCTATACATTATAATTTAACCATATTATAATTTAAATTAAATATTTACTCTTAATTATAATTAATCAAATTATAATTAAGTAACTCATTTACAATAAGACATTTATAATCTAATTAAAGTTTTCAAAAAAAATTTTATTTCCCAAATGTGAATTTGTCACAATCATATAACAACATGTTATATCATTTAAACATATGTCCACTACCAAGGAATAATTAAACTAAGACTTTAAAATAAACTGCACAATCAATCAACTAGAACTCACTGCCTCTGCACTGTGCACGGCGTAGCTGCGCAGCCAGCAGCCTTGGCACCGGCGCAGCTGCGCAGGGAAAGGATCTGGGAAGGGCAAGCGGCGCAGCTACGCTGCTCCTGACCTTGCTGTCGGCGCAGCTGCGCAACAACTCGGCCAGACGCAGACAGCCACAGCTCTCTGCTTTACCGAACAACCCATACAAGCCAACAAACGGAAATTACAGTAGCGTAGCCACTATAACTCCATACACATGCAATAATACATAACATAACATGTTTCTACAACATAACAACCATCTAAATAATGATAATCACAAGTTTTAAAAATCTAATTTGGCCATTTTCATAAAAACTCATATTTCCTCTAAACAATTCACTTAAATAAAATTTTCTTACCAATTCAACTTATAAAACATGCATTATATTTGAAATTGAAGATAGCATCAAATAAATTCCTAATAAACATATTAACATATATCAATTTCATCAATTTCTTCAAACTAAAATCAACCATAATATCTAAAACTCATATGAACAAAACTTTTCTATTAAAACATGTTTCTACAATCAATTTAATTTCTGAAAATCATTATGGCATACAATCACTATTAGTATAACATGAACAAAATACATATATCCAATTCATGATTATACCACTTTCATGAAAACATTTTTACAGAGAAGTTTCACAACATAAAACACATTATTAAAACTAAATTTAGAAGTTATACCCGTTGATTAGGCTTAGGAGAAGAAGATGATGGCTTAGCAAGAATTCTTTCAAAGTCTCTTTCTCCTTTCTTTCTCTTCTTCTTCACGTCTTCTCTGTTCTTTTTCCTTTGCTCTTTTCTTTCTTTGTTTTTCTTAGTTTGTAAAACTAACGTAGTTGTAGTATATGTAATATACATATAATACATATATTACATAAAACATGTAACTCCTAATAATAATTATATACACTAACTACTACTAATTACGTAAGTTGCAAAAGTTGAATTTGAATAGCCATAAGGTCATGTTTGACAAACTCTTTATTTAAAAAAACGGATTATTAGCTAAGGCCTTGTTTGAAAAATAGATTTAAAAACAAATGCATGGCCTTGTTTATTTAAAATCTTTTTTCTTTTATTTTAACAAATTATTTTAACACATACTTTAATGTCATATTTTAATCAATTAAATATTAAACAACTAATTTAATCAATTAAAATCTAACATCAATTAATTACATAAAATTGCCACATAATTATAATCACTCGCTAATTATAATTTATGTAACACTTCATCACATAATTCATCTAATTCAATTATCTTAATTAAATTAGAACTATAATATAGAATTAATATACATTAATTAAATAAATATTACACATTCATTTAATTAATATATAACACTTAATTAAATCACTCCATAAATCACATAATTTATTTATTTCACTCTATAAATAAATTACATAAAATATTTATTTAACTCAATAAATATTTAAAATTAAATATAAAATCTCAATCGTTACAATCTTCCCTTCTTAAAAGGATTCTGTCCCCAGAATCACTCATAAAAAAAAAATTCTCGTCTATTACATTCTTCCCTCCTTAAAAGGATTCTGTCCCCAGAATCAGTACATAAGGGGTTACACACAAAAGTTAAGCAAATAACTGCGGATAAGATATCATCATAACATCTTCGAGTTCCCACGTAGCTTCTTCAGCACTGTGGCTCCTCCAGATTACCTTAACAGAAGGTATCACTTTATTCCTAAGTACTTGTTCCTTTCTATCAACTATTTGAACAGGCACTTCTTCATAGGTTAAGTCTTTATCAAATTGTAAAGGTTCATATTCTATTACATGTTTATAATCATGCTTGTAAGGTCTTAACACAGAAATATGGAAGACATTATGTATATTCTCGAGTTCCGGAGGAAATGCAATCTCGTAAGCTACCTCGCCAACTTTTCGCAACACCTCAAAAGGTCCAATAAATCTGGGACTCAGCTTTTCCTTCTTACCAAATTGAATCTTCCCCTTCCAGGGAGATACTTTCAAGAACACGAAACTTCCTGGTAAGAATTCTCGGTTTTGTCGATGAAGATCGACATACTTCTTCTGTCTGTCTTGAGCAGCAACTAATCTTGTTCTGATCAGCTTCATAATTTTGGAGATTTGTTGTACCAATTCTGGTCCCAACAATTGACGTTCACCGACTTCATCCCAGCACAAAGGATTTTTGCATTTTCTGTCATATAACGCTTCGTAAGGCGGCATGCCAATACTCGCATGATGACTATTGTTGTAGGCGAACTCCACCAACGGTAGATGATACTCCCAGCTTCCTTTGAAGTCCATCACACAAGCTCTCAGCATATCCTCAAGCGTCTAAATAGTTCTCTCGCTCTGTCCATCAGTCTGAGGATGATACGATGTACTCATTCACAATTGCATTCCCAGACATTCTTGCAATTGCTTCCAGAAATTAGACGTAAAACGTGGATCTCTGTCGGACACAATTGACACCGGAACACCGTGTCTAGAAATAACTTCCTTCACGTATAGCTTCGCTAGCTTATTCAGGTTGTACTTAACCCTGATCGGCAAAAAGTGGGCTGACTTTGTCAGTCGATCCACTATAACCCATATCGCATCAAATACCACAAAATCCATCGTGATGTGCTCCCACTTCCACTCTGGAATTTCTAACTGTTGTAGCAAACCACTCGGTCTCTGGTGTTCTGCTTTAACTTTTTGGCACGTAAAGCATTTCGCAACGCATTTCGCAACGTCCTTCTTCATATTCGGCTACCAAAAATGATGCCTAAGATCCTGGTACATCTTCGTACTCCCGAGGTGAATAGAATATCTAGAACAGTGAGCTTCGCTCAAAATCTCCTCTTTCACCTCAGGTACTGGCGGTACCCAGATTCTACCTTCAAACCGTAACAGACCTTCATTATCGATCTTGAACTTGAACTCTTCGCCATCAATTATCCTCCTCCGAATCTTCTCACATTCTTCATCGTGAAGTTGTGCTTTTTTCACTTTGTCTACTAGAGTAGAACCAGTGGTTACTTGAAACAACATCTCATCCGATTCCTTCGAAAGCTTCACCTCCAACTCCAATCTAGCCATCTGTTTCATTAACCGATCCTGATCAGTTAACACGTTCAGCTTCTCCCGACCTTTCCTGCTCAAAGCGTCGGCGACAACGTTAGCTTTACCCGGATGGTAAAGTATCTCGCAATCGTAGTCTTTAATCAGTTCCAACCATCTTCTTTGGTGCATATTCAAATCCTTCTGGGTAAATATATACTTCAGACTCTTGTGATCTGTGTATATTTCACACTTTTCTCCATATAAGTAGTGCCTCCAAATCTTTAGGGCAAACACTACTGCCGCCAATTCTAGATCATGGGTCGGATACCCCTTCTCATAATCCTTTAGCTGACGTGACGCATAGGCAATGGCTTTGCCGCTCTGCATCATCACACAGCCTAATCCTTTATGTGAGGCATCGATATATACTACAAAATTCCCTGAACTATCCGGTAAAGACAATACAGGCGCAGTACTCAGCCTCTTCTTCAGCTCTTGAAAACTTTCCTCACATTTCTCCGTCCAAACAAATTTAACCGTTTTACGAGTCAAATTCGTCAACAGAGTTGCAATTCTAGAAAAGTCTTGGATAAATCTATGGTAATAACCTGCCAATCCCAAGGAACTCCTCACTTCAGACAGCGTCTTCGGCTGATCCCAATTCATAACAGCTTCAATGTGACACCCCCAAATTCGGTATCTTAATTTCCACAGGATTTAGTGTTCACTGTTCCAATATCATACAACTATCTACCCATAAATAATGAAATTCATTTATTAAATAAATAAATCATCATCTTACATCTTCTGACATAATAATACATCATAAATCCCAGGTTATACTTAACCTTAAATCTCTGTTGCAGAAACGTAAATAAATAAGTCTTAAGTCATCACACATAAATCTTGAACTTTAGCATTCTTAACATCAACACAAGTCTTCAACACTTGTTAGCTTTTCCTTTGCCCTTGCTACTAGAAGGTACATCACTTCGTTCATTATTAGCTGCAATGTTATTATGCAAGAGTGAGCACGAATGCCCACAAGTATAAAAATATGACAGAATAATAACATGCGAGTGAAAGAATTCTGAATAATAGAAAGATCAACATTTGAATCAAGAATATTAATCAAGAGTCAAATTACTTCTCAACTTTTGAATCAAGAATATTAATCTAGAGTCAAATTACTTCTGAGGGTCATTAAGACCTTGAACCGAGTCTTAGGTTGTCAAGTATATTAACCTTTCCAACCTTTAACAGTCATAAGACTATAGACTTTACTTCTCGTACTTTGGGAGATCAACCCTTCACACTGATACTGTGCACACTATCTTAACGCTTAAAGTATCTTCATTAATTCCCTATATTAGGGTTGTTCATCTCAGTTTGACATCAGAATCCGCACCAAATAAAGTTGGTTTGGATAACTCAATAAATGATATTCAAATTGAATATTAACTTCTCAAGGTATACAATCGAATGAGTATTGTACACTTAAATGATACTTTTAAAAGAATCATGGCATCTCATATGAAATTCTAAACTTGGATATTCAAGAGTAAGAATTTGCTCAACAATAGTAATTAAGCATATCAATTGCTTAATTTAAAGAGTTTAGTTTAGGAAACTTGCCCAACAATAATAGTAAGTTAGGGATAGAAAACTTGCCTCGTGCGCAACCTACAATTATTACTCACTTCTTTAATTACTCTTACCTATCACACATTTAAAATATCAATTAATCACAGGTTCGATATGATTATTGATTTATAATTAGTGTTCTTTGAACTCATTATTAGGTTTTTCAAATAATAGTTCACATTGATTAATTAACTTGTTAATTAATCACATAACTTAAGTTATTAACTTGTATTAACAACTTATTACATACATAACATGTCTTCATGTTTATTAGACTTAAAATAATGTCTTCATATTTATATCACATTATTTAAAGTTTATAAATAATAATTTAAGTCACATAATTAATTCATTAATTAATCACGTAACATAATTTATTAAACTCATATCAACATCCTATCATATTTACAACATATTTTCATGTTCATTAGATTAAAAATATTTTTTTCAAATTTCAACACTTAGCAAATTTTTTGAAAATTTTAGACGGGCGTGGCCGCGCGCCATTTAGCCTTGTACCCGGCGCGGCGGCGCGGCTACGTTTTCCCAGAATTTCCAGTTCGCGAAGAACACAGAAAGTCAGCCACTTTCTCAAATTTTACACCAATACACTGATTTATAATATTACCTATGAAGTATAAACTTCACAGGAACATTATATATCACTTATAACATGTTCTTAACATTCCAAGTCATGTAATTACATAATCAAAACATTAATTTTCACTAGTTCTTCAAAACTTTCAAGAGTTTAATGAAAAACATAAAAATTCTCCTTACGGATTCGTTACTACACCGAATCCATTCATTTAAATTCCATTTTCTTTGTTTTAGCATATACAATCATATTCATGTATCAATTTAAATATAAACATATGATTCAAGCATTAATTTAACCCATATAGGTTATTCACCCATATTCAATACTCTGTAATTTCATAAAACCCATTTATTAACAAAATTACTTGGTGTGATCAGTGTAAATCATGGATGCATGATCTAACACATAATACTATCATCTACGGTCACATATATGATAACCTCATATTTTAATTTTCCAAAATGATTCTTAACAGAGAGTTTTTACAAAGACGTATAAAAACTGTAATTTTCTTCAAAACCCAATTAAGGCCAAATTAAATAAAATTGATCATTTTAAATCATTCATACCAATTATAAAACACCTTATAATCATAAACCCATATAGATAAAAGTCATATCATAACCCAATTATGAAACCCAATTTTCATAGAAAACTTTAAAACACGTAATGAAGAAATATCAATTTTAAAAACTTGAAAAGAAGGGATTACCCTTTGTAGTGAAGATAAATCAAAGAAACACAATTGCTTTCTCAATTCTTCCTTTCTCAATCTCTCTCAATCTCTTCTTCTTTTTTTCTCTCTGACTTCACAAACTTTCTCTGACTTTCTAACCCAAATAATAATAACAAATGTCGATATGATATGGGTATTATACGTATAAATTATATTCGTTGCAAATTAACTCCTATTAAGGCCTCGTTTGGCTTTCTTATTTTCTTCCTTTCCCTTTATTTTAATAAACTCTTATAATATAGTTAATAGTCACACTACTAATTAACTAATTAATTTTATTTAAATCAATTAAATAAAATAATAATAACTTTACATTAATTCACATTGTCACATAATTAATATTTTTATTTATTAATTATGTCAATTCATTAATTCTTTAATTAACTACTAAATTAATTAAAGTACATTATGCTTATTTAATTAATTCATTTAATCCAATAAACTCAATTAAATATATACTTTGAACTATTAAGTTACTACACATTAATTTAATTAATGTCACACATATAATTAAATTAATCTACCACAAATTCATGAATTAATTATTTAACTCAATAATTAAATCATTAAAAATATTTATTTATTTTAATAAATATTCAAATATCTTTACAAAATTCTCGTTCGTCACATTCGACCTTCGACGGATCTACCGAAATACCATCCTTGTCGATCACATGGCCAAGAAATTGCACACGTTCCAACCAGAATTCGCACTTTGAGAATTTAGCGTAAAGCTGTTGGTCGGAAAACCGATCACTAAACACGCGCAAGTATACGCGGTCTAACAAGTAATACAGTGATAAGAAAAGTGTCGTACCCACGAGGAACTATCACTAATATTTACCAAATACCAACTTTGTATCGCTTTAGTCTTATTCGAACAGTAAACTAATAAGAGTGTGGTTAAACTAGTTATAACTAATTATTAAAGCAAGTAAACGGATAACGAATGGTAATCGAAGGAATTACAAGCTAAGGTTACAACTTCACCCCACACAGGCATTCCGTCGAACACCTGGCGTGCTATGCTTCATCAAACTTCCTACCCTTCTCTCTTTGGTCTTAATGGTCACGACAGTTTGTCGACCGAGAACACACAGGTGTTCATACACCTCTGTCGAGGTATACACAAACGTAACCTCTCCAGATCCACCCGATAGGGAATAGAATAGAAAGGAACGTCCAAGCTAGGTGATAATCCTACACATAACTATGCGAATTAACCTAACAAGGATTAAAGCATAAGTTCTCAATTAGGTCACATGTGGCACACAGATATATGTCTATTCTACGCACAACTTATGCAGTCGAAACCCATAATCACATGCCAATATATTTAGGTGTAAATCTACAATTCTTCTTTCGATATCATATAGATTACCAAAATCATCACTAATGTCTTAGTGAGAATCGTTAAGCATGAATATATTAAACCAAACCATATGGTGCCAACCAAAGAGATAAGACAGTCAATTTAACTAACAAAGGGTTCCATTATAACCTTAGAGCCAATACTTAGTTCATAGCTATTGAACAAAATATAAGTAGCAATAAAGACAACATTTATGGATTACAAAAGTAGAGGAAATAAATGGATAAGAATAAACTCTGTCAAGCCTCCTCAGTCTCCAAGCATTCCGCTCCTTTCAAGCTCTCCAATCCGTGTAGCTCAATGCTCTTGTTGCTCCAAGGAACACCCAAACTTTACCCTAATCTACCTAATCTATATTTACAAACATTACCTAATAACTAAAGAGAGAAAGTACAAAAGAGAAGAGAAAACTATATTATCCTAAGCTAAGCTAACCGATTCTCTACCAGTATCCCCCCTCTTCCTTTCTTTTCTCTTGCTCTCTCCTTATATATCTGTTCTTCTCTTTTTCTAGGTCAAAAGAAAGCCTTCTCTTTCTGGGCACCGGAGGTCGCGCTGCGGCGCGGGCAATAGACTTATAAGTGGCGCTGCGGCGCCACGTTAAACTCAAAAGACCGGCATCCACGCTGCAGCCTGAGTTTATAAAGGCTCAGGGGCGCTGCAGCGCCATGGTGACGTCAGGCTGAATAGGTATGTGGCGTTGCGGCGCGAGATGGAGGCATAGCATTGACGCTGCGGCGCCAGTGTATGTAAATTGCCCATTTTGCCTAGAAAAGTCCTGTAGAGCCTGCAACACAACGGTTAAGCATACTAATACTAAAATAATATAAAACTATATAAACATAGCGAAGATCAGGCAACTATTTAAGCCATAAAGTATCCGATTCGCGGGTATAAATCCCACTCATCAAATACCCCCAAACTTAAGTCTTTGCTTGTCCTCGAGCAAACTATCTAACACAAACTCACACAGTAAAACACGCGCAAAAGAACAATAAAACTGTACTAGAATCATGGCTTCTAAGCTCGAACATAGCTATTCCCAGAGAACAGGGCAAACATAGATATTAGCAAGAGTTCATTCAGCTTCAAGCATAAGACTGTATTCGATCCATTCTATGTGTGTGTGTGTGGGGACAAACCATCCTAACTAATCATTGCTCAAATAAGATCGCACAGTCGATTGTTAATACCAATATGCACACTCCGTAACTTAGACATTTAACAAGCATTAAGAATAAGATGCAAGTGCAGAAAAGGATCAAAAGGCTCTAGCATAAAGAAAGTAAAATCTGACTCGGACAGTACTCAATTACCTCAGGCTAAACAGAGCTACCCATTAACGAGCTTTTGATCAGCGACTCCCAAGCCAGAAGACTTTAGGGCACTAGGTGTGGAACACCCCTATGAATCTAATAACTCGAGCAGCAAAGGCCACGTAATCAACATAAGCCAAATTAGACTTTACGAAATCTGAAGATTATTTGGCGAGTGCATTTTATGCTCCATCTCAACATCGGTCCTGCGTTTATGGGTGAGTGCGTTTTACGCTCCATCTCGACCCACCGCAAGACTTTCGATATTCAATCTTCTTTTCAATTTTTTTTTTTTTTACAACATGCCAGAATCCAAGATCCAAAACTGTATATGCGTCGAAGTCTTTTATTACCTTGTAAAAATGAAAGTTTATAAAAGTGAACATACTCCCAAAGCAATAAACAGGCGAACTAGATCCGAAAAATAACTAGTTAGCACAGTTGGTCGGTGCTTGGTAAAAACAAAACGGATCAATAACAGTCTCAACTTATCGATTGAACAACCCCTAGCTCATACATGCTTGACACGACTCTAAGAGATAAGCATATTTACTTGACGCTTGTCATTAGCCACAATCAAAAATTAGTGAAAAATATACCACCCTTGCATAAAAGCAGCTCAAAATAGGGTAATAAAGCCATTAACATGGCACAAGCATATAAATCTGTAAAAGCCCCAAAAAGATGGCTGTAAACCACAAACATGCTAATAACAAACAAAGCGCTAATAAATAACTAAAAACTGTTCATGGCATCCATCATAATAAACCCAAAACATAATACCGCGGTTCAAAATGACTGCACTACAATCCTGATAAAAACCTAAGCAAAGTACTAAAATAGCAACCTATCATGGCAATAGACAGAAATAAAACAGATAATAAACCATAACATCCCCCAAACTTAAGGTGAGCAATGCCCTCATTGCTAGACATATATCACCCTTAAACAAGAGGGCTTCCCTGAAGTCTGGTCACTCGGCAGCTGCAGCGTCCTCGTCAGCTTCGGCGGGTGGTGATGGTGGAGGGTATGGTGGGAAAACAGGAGGCTCTGGGAACTGGAAAGGCGTGAACTCAGAATCATCACCACTATACACGGTGTATATGCTCTGCATCGTGTTGACCAGCTCAGCCTGATACTGCATCGCTATGTCCTGCCTCAAGGCCACCGCTGCTATGTGCCTCTGCTGCCTCTGAGCATTAGCTTCCTGGTTCTGATGTAGCAGAGTGAGGGATGCCATGATTTCTGCCAGTAGTCCCTGTGAAGCTGTGCCTGCGTCTGATGGCTGCGAAGGCTCTGCTGTAGGAGGTGGCTCAGTAGGTGGCCCGAATCCTTCGCCTCTAACATGAGAAACAGCTCCGTCCCACACATCGAAGCGTGAGATGGTCTGATGGTCAATGACTGACATGGGCGGCAAAGCTATCTCTTCTGGCCCCCAATGGATACCTGCCCTCTTGCACAGCCGGGTGATCAAGGATGGATGTGGAAGTCCCGTAGATATATTGCTCTTGATTGCCTTTATGATGGACTCATGGATGAGAACTCCGATGTCCACGTTCAGACCCGTGACAATGGCAAATAATAGGATCGCTCTATCCTTAGTCACGTTGCTCAGGTGACGAGTCGGGATCATGTTGGCACAAATAAAACTGAACCATGCCTTCCCATAGCGACTGAGTGCAGCATGTGGGAAA